>VYZM01000885.1:433023-561020 GCA_013398915.1 Dromas ardeola | reverse complement strand
TATATATAAAAAATATATATATGAGCAGTGTGGATCCCTCTAGTAGTGAGGCTCAGATGCGCACTCTGCCCAGGAGCTGCTGCTAGATCCCAGTCTCTCCAGTTGCGAGGACCTGGACATAGAAACTCCTGAGGCTGCAGCCCTGCTCCAGTTCACAGAATCACAGGATGGTTGAGGTTGGAAGGAAACTCTGGAGGTCCAACCCCCCTGCTTGAGCAGGGCCACCTAGCNGAATATCTCCAGAGAAGGAGACACCACAGCCTCTCTGGGCAACCTGTGCCAGTGCTTGATCACCCTCAGAGTGTAGAAGTGTTTCAGTCTGTACCCATTGCCCCTTGTCCTGTCACTGGGCACCACCAAAAAGGGCCTGGCTCTGTCTTCTTTGCACCTTCCCTTCAGATATTTGTACACATTGATGAGATTCTCCCTGAGCCTTCTCTTCTCCAGGCTGGACAGTCCCAGCTCTCTCAGCCTTTCCTCGTGGGAGAGGTGCTCCAGTCCCTTCATCATCTTGGTGGCCTTTCACTGGACTCTCTGCATTATGTCCACGTCTCTCTTGCACTGGGGAGTCCCAGACTGGACCCAGCACTCCAGGTGTGACCTCGCCAGCGCTGAGCGGAGGGGAAGGATCACCTCCCTTGAGCTGCTGGCATCATTCCTTCCTAATGCTGGAGCCCAGCCTGTACTGATAGCCACCTTTGCTGCGAGAGCACAGTGCTGGCTCATGTTCAGCTTGCTGCCCACTGGAACTAAGTCTTTTCCTGCAAAGCTGCTTTCCAAAATGTTCTTCCCTGCATCCCATAGTGTCTCCCACACCCCCAGACAGCGACGCCCCCTAGTCCGAAAGGTGATCCAGAGACCTGTTCCCAATGACGGACTTTGATGGGTGTCATGCCGGGACACTGGGGCTGAGGCTTTCGTGGGAGAGAGCACCCTCAGCCCTTTTTCCTGGGATATTCTGATGAAGAGAAATAAAAAGGGTGTGCTCATTTTTAGCTTTGTCAGTGAAGCCTGTTGACTGGTGACTGTAGCTCTGAATATGTGGTGTTTCTGTGATACTGTAAGCCCCACCAAGTTTATTTGCAAAGCATAGCCCTTATAAAATGAGAAGATACATTAAGGGTGTTAACCCTGTCTCTTCTAACCAAAGTAATTCGTGAAGCTGAAAGTTTTGATTATTTCATCAGTAAACTTGAAGTGCTGTTTATGTAGCATATTGGATTTATTCGGAAATTTATTTGAAAATACCCCAATAATGTAGGTATGGAACTGTAGTGTTTTATAATATAACATAGAGAGGACTTTCATTCTTCTGAATGCTTTTGGAAACATTTATTGCAAGAAATTCTAAGTAGAAGGTCAAAAAGGGCCAAATCTTGAGGTCCCTTCTCTGCTTTTATTGATAAAGTTCTTACTCACTCCTATGTGGGTTTTGCCTGACCAAGCAAGACTTACAATGCCAGGACTTAGCCCACAAAAATTATTAGCTCAGGTCACTGTCTAGGCTTTCTTTTATAATTTATCCGTCACTTACTTATGTTATAAAAGTGCAGAGGTGATAAAGAAGTCATCTCTCAGGTCATATAGCAGTTTAAACTGCTGTGTCTCTGATTAAGCATTGTAGACAAAAGGGGATAATAAGATCCAGGGGAAGATGAGTAGAAGGAAAAAGCTTGCACAGCTGTTGGAAAGAAGACTGACGTTATTTTGCTACAGACTCAATAGGAGCATCTGATCCCCATTTCTTATGAAGTGTAGTTCTGACTGCCCCAAAATTGCTTTAAACATGAAAAAGATGAGACCACTGTGCTTAATAATGCTGTTAACACTGCGTCTGAAGATTTGTTCCTTCACTGTACCGCACATAAGTACTGCTCGGTCTTCATCTGTGCAGAATGTGGAGGTAAACTTTAATTGAGGGCTTTTCTTTGGGGATCATGTGCGTTCAGGGGGAACAAAACTCCTATTATCAACCTAGAAGTATAACAAGTTTGAGAGCGTTGTTGCATGGAGATACTGGAACGTTAATTCATGCTTCTGTGACATCTTGTCTGGATTACTGTAATTCCCTGCTTGCGGGTCCCACTCAGCCCTCCTTTCACAAAACACGAACTCCTACAATATCGCAACCACTGAGATTTTAAGCATGCACAATAGCCGGTCATCGTAAGTCTCTGTTCTGAGATCTCGGTGCTGCCTGCCGTTAGGTACTGGATCAATTTTAAGATCCTGGTGATATGTTTTAAAACACCACATGTATCCAAATGAGTTTTTGGTTCCCCGTCGGCCAGGCCCAATTTTACTCAAGTGTAAAAATGTTGGGGTTTCATTTGTTCAGAGCGAGAATTATAAATTGCTGTGTCCCATCGGCGGCTTCATGCCGCTGTGGAATGCACTTTGCCAGAACAGATTTGGAGTGTCAGCCTTGTCATTGAATTGAGGTCAGGGCTGTGGTGGGTTGCTTAACTTTTCTTTGTGTCACCGGCATCTCTGTTTGTGTCAGGGTATATTTAATAGAACATTCTAAGGCTTCCTTTTTTTTTTTTTTTTTTAACTGTTTCGGAGTCAAAGCATCCCAGTACTTTACCAGAAGGCTTTTCAAATGCCAGCAATGGCGTTGGCATTTCTGATTTTTTAAGAGTCATGAGAAGATTTTTATACAAAGAAATTTAGCAGGATAACAGAAGTGTTTCTAATACAGATGTTGCACTCTGTCGAAAGGATGCGCCCACCTACCTACACTTTTTGTCCATCGCAGGTAGGATAGGAAAGACATCTTTATTGATGCAGTTGTGCTCTTCCTACCTTCTGTATTTTGGAATAGGATACAAACCAGTTTGTTTATATTGATTGTGCACTTCACACAGATGTCTACAGAATTTCCTGTGCCAGCAAGACCCTTTTAGCTAAAACAGCTTGTAAAAATAGTTTTGCTTTAAAAAATATGACACAGGTTTAATGGCTGCTATAGTTCCATCTTTTTTCTGTCCCTGTCCTTCCCTCTTTTGACCATTATATGCTGCTCATGCTGTGTATATATTTGCATCTTTACTACTGAGCCTGCAGTTTGAAATATGATGTTTGTAATGCTAAGCATGATTAGTGGAAAACATCATCTGCACATTTAGGCTCCATTAAAAAAAGCATGATCAAAAGAAAAAAAGGAAAGTCCTGTAACCACACTGGTTTCTAGTTTCTTAAATCCTATTTAGTATCTTGTTTTCCACTGAAATGAATGACTGTAGGCAGCTTGACACCTAAGTAACCTTATGGATTGGTCCCTAAAGTGCTTTATCATTCTGTCACCCTTGCTCACAGTCAGGATACTGTATATTACTTCTCTGTTATTTTCTAGCATTTAACTTTGAATATAGATGTCCTATTGCACGCATAGGTAATATTCCTTTCAAAGCCAGGATGATATGTACCCTTTTTCTTTAGCCCACCCTCTAGTTTCTTCTTGTCGGCTGCAGTTGTGATGGTTGTGACAATATAGCAAATGTTATTCTCCAGCACAGCGAATGTCATCCGCAGTAGGTGAAGAAAGGCCAGAGCATTCAGCTTTCGCACCAGTTCAACATCCTGTTATTAACAGACCTGCTGAAGTTTGCAGCTCCCAAGTCTAAAGCGTTTGCTTTCTCAGTTAAGAAGCAAGGATGTCTAAAAAGGCTGGGCCATACATTGTGTCCCCAAAGACTAACAAGCTTACACTTCTGTGGAAGTTTTTATGATAAAAAAAAATCCTTATCACCCTTATAGACTTAAAGGTTTCCTGTGTCATGTCCTCTCCACGGATTCTCGTGCTTTACATCTCCAGTGGTACTAAGCAGGGCTGGATTTCGCAAGGTGTCAGGTCTGGCTGTCATTTGGAGACATTTCGCTGCTAGCAGTCCTGTTGGATCTTAAGCAGTTTGGTGAAACTTTCTTTTCCACAGAAAGTGTAATGTCTTTCTTTACTGATATTTTTGTTTGACCCTGAGTGTGAGGGAGGATGTATCGTCTTCCTCGCTGTGCCTGTTCATTTCTGCACATTCAGGGTTTCTCCAGCAGTTAAATTTCCCTTTCTGTGTTTGCCTCTGTGTCTGTACTCAAGGCCAGATTCAGACGTGGTGCGTGTTACTTAGAACAATTCAAAAGGTCCCCTTAGGTTCTGCCAGATCTATTTATACCTATCTATCAGTGTATAACATAATCCGTAATTTACATACCAAGGAATTTCAAGAGGATTTAAATTTAAATAACAGAGACTCTTCTTTCATTTACACCTACTCATGAGTCCTTATTATGAAAGCTGTAGTGAGATAGATTGACATTTGATGAACAAAGGGCAATTGTCTTCAACGGAAAAGAACAATAGTGCTCCAGTAGTTTTTTGAAGCATATTTTCACTCTTATCATTGTCATTTTCATCTTCCTGGGTTTAGCGAATCCAACGTTGTTTCATCCAGCGAATTGATATTGATCCCTGCCAGTCAGTATTCTGCAGCTGTGTGGAGGAGAAGAAAAAAACCCTCTTCTTATTTCTTTTACTCTTTCGGCATTGCCTGAATATATTTCTATCTGGTTGGTGTGTGGATTTTGAACGGGTTTTAGACTCTCTAGTTTCATCCGTTCCAGCTTTTCCTCCTGCAGGTTTGCTTTGCGTAGTGTAATGCCACAGTGAATTTAGAAACGCCCTGGTCAGGGAGACCGGGGGAGTCCCAAGGTGAAGGTGTGCCAGCATCCCATGATCATGGGTCAGAATCATGACCTGGATTTTTACCTTTTATTTTAAAGGGATGGTAAAACCTAGCTAATTTCCTAAGTCTTTGTATGCTAAACGTCTTTCACACTTCTTTCCCTTATGGTTAAGGTATAATTACAAGGTGAGTCAGTAGTTAGAATAGCTGTTTGGGGAAATAGCCATGGGGAAAGCCATGGGAAAAGGAAAGGAAAACTCAGATGATCTTATTTCCCTTCATCAACATGAGATGCAGCAAGGCCAAGTGTTGGTCCTGCATTTGAGTCACAACAACCCCATGCAGCGCTACCGGCTTGGGGAAGAGTAGCTGGAGAGCTGCCTGGTGGAAAAGGTGTTGGTCAACAGCCAGCTGAATACGAGCCAGCAGTGTGCCCAAGTGGCCAAGGCGGCCAACAGCATCCTGGCCTATATCAGGAACAGTGTGGTGAGCAGGACTAGGGCAGTGATCATCCCCCTGTATGTACGCAGCACTGGTGAGGCCCCACCTTGACTGCTGTGTCCAGTTTTGGACCCCTTACTACAAGAAAGACATTGAGGTGCTGAAGCGTGTCCAGAGAAGGGCAACGGAGCTGGTGAGGGGTCTGGAGCACAAGTCTGGTGAGGGGCGGCTGAGGGAGCTGGGGGTGTTCAGCCTGGAGAAGAGGAGGCTGAGGGGAGACCTTCTCGCTCTCTGCAACTGCCTGAAAGGAGGGGGTAGCTGGGGGGGTCAGTCTCTTCACCCAAGGAACAGGTGATAGGACAAGAGGGAATGGCCTCAAATTGCACCAGGGGAGGTTTAGGATGGATATTAGGGAAAATTTTTCCACTGAAAGGATTGTCAAGCATTGGAACAGGCTGCCCAGGGCAGTGGTGGAGTCACCGTCTGGAGGGATTTAGAAGGTGGGCAGACGTGGTGCTGAGGGACATGGTTTAGTGGTGGTTTTTGTCAGTGTTAGGTTGATGGCTGGACTCGATGATCTGAAAGGTCCCTTCCAACCTAGACAGTTCAATGATTCTATGATTCAACAACTCTGGAAATCCATAGGCATGCTACACTCTGTCCGTGCCTCACCTCCCAGACTGTGCACGTGTGCTTGAAGAGCTGGCTAAAGGGCAAGGGCATCTGGCATTAGGTCTGTCAGTTAGGGAGGAGAGGATTTCCACTCATTTCCCTCTGCTTTGTGGACTTCTGTCCTTCTGTCTCTGTAGGTTAGGTGAGTTAGAAAAGTATTAGAGATTACAAATGTTGTCTTACTCAAATTGGATGCTAACTGGAGGTGTTCTGATGTTTGATGGCAATTTTCAGCTCTGCTCTGCTGACTCCGTTAGTGACTTGAGAACAGATTTGTATTATGGCTGCTGAGAGCCTTCTCAGTAGTGCAGGTGGGCTCCGACTAACCAAAACCTTTCTTTCACGTTTGCGGCCTTCAGAGTGTCTGTAAAGAAAATAATTCTCAATATTTTTTTTTTTTTCTTCTTTCCCCCCCCTAGAATCCTTTTTACAGCTTCAAACTGTCAGTTTGTCTCAGAAAAGTTAGAGCCTGCTTTTGGTAGTTTATCTTTTTAAAACAAGTATCTTGCAAGTTATTTATTTTTTTTTTTCTGAGACAACCCTATCTTTATATCATGTTGATGTTTCATGGCAAAAAGTTGCGTCCTGGATTTGAATGATATACTTTGGCGTGTCTGCTAGCTGTCTGAGTTTGTAGATAGCTGCTTTCAACCTGTGTGCCCTCTGTTGTGCAAACCTGACAATTAAAGATTTCTGTGATATACTGTATGAAAAGCCCTAATCATAACAACAAAATCCAGAAAAGGTACATATTCTTTCCAAACTTTGTACTGGATGCTGAAACAAAGGAGAAGTCTCAAACATCTGTATTTCAGATGTTAGAAATAATTGCGTTTCTTACAGAATCGTAGAATCCTGGAATTGCCTCGGTTAGAAGGGACCTTTCAGATCATGGAGTCCAACCATCAACCTAACTCTGACAAAAACTATCACCAAACCATATCTCTAAGCACTATGTCCACCCATCTTTTAAATACCTCCAGGGATGGTGTACTGTGTCTAGCTCAGGCGCCCCAACAGAAGAAGGACATGGACCTGTTGGAGCGAATGCAGAGGAGGCCATGAAGATGGTCCGAGGGCTGGAGCCCCTCTGCTGTGAGGACAGGCTGAGAGAGCTGGGGGGGTTCAGCCTGGAGAAGAGAAGGCTCCGGGGAGACCTTGGAGCAGCTTTTCAGTATCTGAAGGGCACCTACAAGGAGTCTGGGGAGGGACTTATTACAAGGGCGTGTAGTGATAGGACGAGGGGTAATGGCTTCAAACTGGAAGAGAGGAGATTCAGATGAGATGTGAGGAAGAAGTTCTTGGCTGTGAGGGCGGTGAGCCCCTGGCCCAGGTTGCCCAGAGAAGCTGTGGCTGCCCCATCCCTGGAGGGGTTCAAGGCCAGGTTGGACGGGGCTTGGAGCAACCTGGGCTGGTGGGAGGTGTCCCTGCGCAGGGCAGGGAGTGTCACTGGATGCTCTGTAAGGTCCCTTCCCACTCTAACCATTCTATGATTCTATTATTATTCAGGCAAGCTTGTGGTAGCACTGAGGTTTATTCCGCGACATCTCACTGCTGTAATTAACGGTTTCTTACTCAGTAGATAGAAGGGGCTGGCGCTGCAGTGGCCATCTTGCTGCAGTCAACAATGTGTCTTCTGAGTTTATTAAGTCTATGGTTTCATATGCCACAGGAAAGAAGGCGAATGCCTGATTTATCTTTCAGTCATGTCAAAATAAATTTCTTGTGCAGAAATATGGTTTGAGTGGGACTCAAAACACATACTGTCTTGTTAAATCACTGTGAGCCCAGATTTGCATTCTGCTGGGTATCTTCTGCTGCATGCCGAAGAGACTTGCTGCCTTTTAGCTTCGAAGGGAGCTAAAAGGACTCATTACCATGCAGGATCAGGCCCTTCATGTTTAGAAATAAAAAATTATATATCTTACCATTAAGGAATGCCTTACAGAATGAAAAGGATAAACTCACTGTGAAGCTACTTTTATGCTCCTAATGATTGTGTGAAAAAATCTACAGGGATAAAAAGAAAATGAAGTAAATGCAGCAGTGCCCCACCACCTTTCAAAGGCAATATCAAATCATCCATAAAATTCTGTGAAAACAAATGTCCAACTAATCCACAAATGAAAGAGCTCAGATTATCTGTTTAAAAAAAATAATGAATAGACCTGTTCTTATTTGGATGATAAGCATTAAAGATTGTCTCCAATAATTAAGGGTTTGGGGCGTTGCTGTACTCTTGGAACTAAACCTTTTAAGTAACTTCCCAGTTTCCAGACCACTGAATCTTTGAAAAGTTAATTTTTGTTATCTCCAAATACAGGAAGCTTAGCACAACAATGGCAGTTCAAAGCCTCCCAGGTAAAGAGCCTTCAAAGAGTAATTCGCAGTACAAATTCATAAAAGTCAACAGTTTAGACTACTCAATTGCTTTCAAGATTTTCATCAAATGCATCTCAGCAGTTGAAACTTACCACTGATGCCTCCCAACTGAGTTAAAGTCAGAAAACACTGACAATGTTACCTTTCTTTTTCTGTGGTTTTTAGGCAGTGAGAGATAGCAACTGAACTTTGCCTCAATTTACTTCGTATCTTATCTTTACAGATCTGAGTGAAAGTAAGTGCACAAGTCAGATACTGTGTTTGGTACAAAAATTACTACATTTCATGCTATTACTGCGGTTTTAAAATACTAATTAATAGCAAGTGAATTGCTCAAATCAGAGTATATAACTGTTGGCTGCTCTGTGTAATTAAAATTCTTTTAAATACAGATAGGTGCTCCCAAGGTTCTTTCTGATGTAATAAAGATACCTATTCTAAAATCAAGATTATTTTAGAAGACATTCAGCATTTTGGGGACATTCTAGGCTTTCATAAAAAGATGAACAAGCTCCTAATCAATGTGACAATAGTGTGATTTCTCCGTAAACTGTAGTAGAAATTTTCCTTTAAATGCTACAGAATTGTAGCCCAGTTTCACTGCTTCGTTGTGCGTTATCCTGGCAGAATCAGGAATTAACTGTATTACCAGAAAAGTGAAATTAGCTGCTCTGTGTCTGGGCTCCCTTCTTAAAGAATTCTGTGCTCTGTTTAAAAGCTTCTGTGTCCAAATGCATTTATATGGGTGTTTGTATCTGTTCATATGCACGTGCAAATATGACTGAAGAAACTCGCAGATGTGATAGTCTGGAATAAAATGGTTCTGTATTAATTTAAGGCCTTCACTGTTATTGTTTCAGCATTCTCCAGTAGTGCTGTTTCAAACGGATCCCAGTAACTCAGTAACTTATACAGCAGTATAACCTGTTCTTCTGAGATACTTAGATTTGCTTAATAACTGGTAGGTCTGTGCCTTAGAATATCAGTATAATAATATGTATTAATTACAATAGCAGCAGGGTGGTCATGAAATGAAAATAAAATAGCTTTTTTTTAAATTTCTGATTATGAGAGAGTAAAAATGTCAGTCTTTATACAAACCTTTGAAGTCACAGAAGACTGCAGTATGAGGCTTTCTCATGAGCTCTTACTTTCTCTCTTTTTCTATCAGAAAAAAAAACCACCACAAACATTCAAAATACTGCTTTTTTCTAAAAAAAATATTATTTTGTAACTCCTGGGCAAGTCAGAAGTGTAATGATATAATTAAAGGACATTTTTTTCCTTTTGCTTAACAATCAATCATGAGGTTCAACTTGGGTTCAGACCCTCTTCTATTTAGCCTTGAGGAAACTGAGGATTTTCTGTGCGACTCCATAATCCAAAGCAAAAATTCCAAAACATTCCCCCTCCGATGATGCAAAGGGGATGGTTTACATCTGGAGGTTCCTTCCACTTGCAGAAATGGCAATGCAGGTTTCTTTTCAGGTGTGGTTCTTCCTAACACATTTCTAAATGGTTGGCACTCCAGGGCTGTCTTGGTGGATTGGCTGGAAAAAGCTGATTTCCCCATTTGGTAAAAATAGGGAGTGTCATTATTGTTTTCTTGTTGTTATTGTTGGTTTGTTTGAGCTTTTTTTGGGGAAGGGATTGGTAAAAAGGTACAGACGAACCTTTCTCTTGCAGGCTTACAGCAATTCCTTGGTCAAGTGAACTCTGTGGCTATTGATTCACCCCCAACAGTAAACCATCCATATCCTGATGACTTTCATTGCTCAGAAATACACATGGCTCCTTGCAGTTGTATCAGTCAACCAATCTGCCAATTAAAAAACATTGTATTTAATATTTGAACATGAATAATTTACAACCAAAAGTCCCCTCCTCACACCCAAGCGAGTCTTTGCTGCTTGTATAGTTGGGCCCATAAAACTCATCAGAGTATTTGCATTAGCGTGGACAAGGTGTGACCCAGGGCTGGTCAAGTACTCATTAAAAGATAGAAATCATAATGAAATCACTTGAAGTTTGAGTGAGGGAAAGAAAGATTTAGAAAATAAATAAATAAACATAAGATTTCAATTAGGATTTCAGCCATCGGGAGTGAAAAGAACAACGTGCTGGGATATGCTAGGGATTTGCTCTCGGGGATTCATGCTGAACCTGTATAACACCGTAGTAATGAAAAGCTGTATATCAGAACATGAACTACCTTCCTGCCAGTCAAAACATTTCCTCTAGCTATTGGTGCAAATAAGAGAGGAATTTGGTCTTCATATATGTTGTATTAAAATTCTTATCTGGCGGTGTCTATGCAAAGTCAAAACCAATATTGTTTCAGGTTTTTTCTTCTGTTTTTTTTTGGTGTCGTTTCCCCCCCCCCTGCCCTTCTTCCTCCCCCCCTTCACTCACAGTATACAGCCAAGACACTTGGTTTGACTTGGCCTTTGGCATTATTATAGAATCATAGAATGGTTTGTGTTGGAAGAGACCTTAAAGATCATCTTGTTCCAACTCTCTGCCATGGGGGCAGCGTGAATTATCAGCTTGGTTAAGACTCTAAACTCTAAAACTCTAAACTGAAAAGCGTACATAGCAGAAATCTTTCAGAATCACCCGACTCTTTTGGTGCTTGATGGGATTTTCTTGGAAAAAGTGTGAAACTCCACTGGGCTCTCCTCCGAATCATCGGGCACGCGGGTGCTTTCATGGATATGCCACTTTCTGAAGCTGATGTTCAAAACTGACTGGGGAACAAATGTACCGCTGAAAGGCGGTGGAAAAACAACCCCATTGTACTGTAAAGTGGGGAAGGCAGTGAGGCATAGTGAGCTGCTGTGAATTCAGGTAGAAACTGAGAAAACTTTGGATTAAGCACGAGAGGAAAAGAAAAACCCAAACCCCTTCTTTATGTCATTTCTCTGCAGCCTGCCTCGCTTTTGCTATCAATGGTAAAAGTGTTCTCTTCCCTAAGGTGATTACTTAGGAGAAACCTATCTCTATTATTCCACGCAATTACCTCTGAACGTACCTGGGCTCTTTTACTCCGTTTCTGAGACTCACATCTTGGAGACAATTGCTCCATTTATCCTGAGTACTTCTTCCCTCCCGATTCCCTCAAAGCCTGGTCCCACGCCACCACTGCCTCCGCTCCTGCCACCTGCCTCGCTGTCCTCTGGAGCCGGGAAAGGGGGGAAAGGAGACAATTACACCCTCTCTAGCCACAACTACAAGAAAAGCTCCACCTACATAAAACAATGCTTTCAGGAGACCGTAGGGGTATTTCAAATATGAAGGCATATAAATTCTCTGTGCTTCTTGGTTTACCTCTTACTGGCTTCATCCAGCGAAGCTGGATTCAAATTCTGCTCTCTCAAATTGTTGTAAATCACTGTGATGGAAAGTTTGAAACTTACATTGCAATTTAGAATAATTAATTTAAAGAAAATATTGGGAAGTGATTATGCAATCGATTCAGAAGCTCCAGTTGAGCCACTACAGTACTGCTTATTTTATGTATTTAACATTATCCTGCCTTACCTGTTCTTTCTGTTTATCACTTATTGTTATCTTGATGTTTCCATCAACAGACCCTTCATAAATACAACTGATAATGTTTCATCTTACAAGGGCACTTATGCAGACATCCTTTGTATCACTTGTTGCCCAGTTCGTGTCTTCAAGCTTTCTTTTATAGCAATAAGGCCTAGAAACACTCAAGGCAATTTCACTGAGAGTTGTTTCAGTACCTTTCGCCACAGAATCAACTGCATAGGAGTGTATCTGTGTGTGCAAACCCACTTGTTTTAAAGGAAAATTGTGGATCAGAATGTGTTGGGTGAAAATGAAGCAGACAGGGGAAAAGAGGACTGTGGTTTCTTGGTAGCAGCCGAGTATCTTGGAAAATGGCAGGGGACTTGAAAATAACTTTCTTCATGTAAAATTATCAGAAGGTAAGAAATACATAATGAAAAAAGACTTTGTCAGTGATCTTGGATGAATGAAATAGGATTTCAAAATCATTCTAAATGAGAAAACAGAAAATAAAACGTGTCGAAGAAGCAGAATTCAGAATGCTGTTTCGCTATCCCATGTACTTGAAAAAACATTTCGAGCTGGGTCCGTGGCATTAATTTTAACTCCACATTTCCTAACTATCAATGATGTGTTTTCATCGCTAGGCTTAGATTTCCAAACTTTCTTTAGAAGACCCCAGGTACAGCTTGTGTGTTTAATGCATACTATTTTATGTTTTTATATACATATGTATATGAATACATGTATATGTAAGTGTATACCCCGTATATGTATATGCTGTTTTATTGGAAAATATGCACGTTTTCCAGGTACCACAGCTTTGCTGCTATTCTAGATAGTGTCTCTAAACAGTGCCTTTGGAGGTACTCAGTGTTCTTGTCCTTGAGAGCCAAATGTTTTGCATGTTCTAGTCAAGTGCATCCTTCTACGCCTGACAAGGTCATGGACATTGTCAGAAGCAGAGACCCAAAGCAAGGAATACAAGATTAACAATAGACAGTCTTAAATGATAGGAGATTAATTTCTTTAGCCTGAATAACATTGTCACTTGCAATTAATTTTAACTCGGAGCTCAGAAGAGTATGTAACAGATACTTTGAAAATGAAAAACAATCCAGCAGCGAGTAGGGCTTATTTCTACTTTTACATTCTATTACTATGTTACATTTATATTAGATTCCGAGTTTTCTAAATACTATACATGTCATGGAAGCTAGATAGATTAGGATGCTAGAGGTATCTCTCATAGATGTATTTTAATATCACTGCTCCTTATTACTTTGCTTTCGCCATTGTAAATATTTTACTTTGGTACCTTTTATGTTAATAGTTGTAGAAAAATGACTATGTGTGGTTCTTCGGCATTCAGTTTTTTCTTAGCTTCTTTTTCAGAGTCTTTTGATTGGGAGGGATTTTCCTTCCTATATACTACTAATATAAGGGGCATGCTATCTTTTTCCTAAATGCCCCCTTTTAGACATCTCTGCCTTCTTCAGCGGTTGTTCTCATTGAAGAATCTTCTCAATTGCCAATTTCTTGAAGGCCAAAGACTATTAAAACAGCCATTTTTATGTTTTCAAATGAACCGAAATCCTTAGGCGGATCTGGCTCTTGTATATTCACGTATATCCTTCAGAATAGTCTCCGTCTAGTGCATTAAGAGCAGGTGGACACATTTTTCTCTTTTGCCACCTGGTAAGCAAAGGTTAGAGTTCAACTTGTCCCAAATCAGCTTATCCTTCTACGGGGTAGTCAAAGCCCACTTACAAACACTCTGCCGCAGTTTTACATTTTTGCCTCCCACCAGCATTCGAACCTGGGTGAATGTCTTTCTCTGTCAAAGCAGCAGTGGGAGGTGAAAATGAAAGTCCTTCTTTTCTTTCCCTGAGAAATTGGACTGTAAAAAGCTGTCAGTTTAAAAATGACATAGTGGCACAGCATTTCTATAAGGTGGCTCCTTTCATTTTTGACTCCTGCTGTCTCTCTGACAGTTGAAGTTGCAGCAGGAGGTAAAAACTAAAATGAGCACTGCTGGCATTTGCCCTGGGGCACAAAATTAATAATGGAAGAAACAGGATGACATCCAAAACCACCTCGTATCAGATGTCAGCCAATGAGGTTTCAACACCTCCGTAATAAGGTGACCAGAACGATGCCCATTATTCCAAATATGATCGTATTCTCTGTTACTTGCCTAGCGCTGGATCTATTTTACCCAGTTCATATGTGATTCCCTGCTTTGTGGGTTATAGAATATTTTAAATTCTATTAAGCTGTTCGCTATGACTTTACAAGTTTTCCCCCTCTGCACCTTAGATCTGGTCAAAATTTTATGGATGTTGTCTTTTCTCAAGCTCTATACCTCTCAACATTTCTACATAAAGGTTTCGCTCCCGAATCACTGTTTGAAATATCCTGTCCGTATATATGAGCAAAACTCAGAACCTCTTAAATTGATAGCTTTTAAACAGCTACAGGATCAAAAAGCTGAGATGGTTTTTATTCTTGAAAACTCAAGAGCTGCACATTTCCTGCCACCATTAAGAAAAAATCGAGTCCTTATTAGGTGGCTGAGAGAAGGAAGAGGACTTAAAATCCTTCAAGCAGGATATGGGTCTTTCTTCTTTCCTAAAAGACTCAGTGGTGTATGCAAATCTTACCAAAATTAACATAAGTAGGCACAAACTGTCTGTTAGAAATGGAGTAAAGGCATAGTTCCTTCTGAGAATTCAGTCATTTTCTGTTTTTATCAGCATTTTGGTGATATTTACTGTCTTTGACTCGTCAGGAGAGCCAATATTGCAGGGTTGCGACTGTGGATTTACTGGGATGCGACATTCCTCCACCACACAAAGTCACGCCGTGTCATTCGGTTCTTCTGCAGAGCTTAGCTTTGAGGGTAACCTGTGTTTGCAGCATAGCTAACTTTTATTAACAGGAAATATTTACACTTTTCTCTATTATATACCTTTCCTGCTACCTTTTCACTTCCAGCTTTGCTACTGCTTTTATTGGCATACACTTTTGTTTTGCAGAGATGAAGAAAGGGAGCAAACTTTCAGCAAACTAGCGATGTGGATAATTCTCAAGTGCCGACAAATACACAAAATAAACACCTTGTAAAGAAAGCATTTTATTTCTCCATGTGTTGTTGCTTTGAGGAATTACATCAGTCATCTAACCCACAGCTTAAAACAGCTTTCGTCTATTATTAGAGAATAAGAATGACTCAAATGCTTCAGCTGAACCCATTGATCTCATTGATTTCAGCATCTGTTAATGACAAAGAGAAGCTGGACTGGATAAACACTTCTAGTTTGTTGCAATTACCTTTAGAGGTTTCTTCTTCAATTTCTAAAAATCTTTTATTGTATGTTTTAACCTCTTGTGCAATTTTATTTTCATTCTTCTCTTCTGATTTTTTCCTCGAGTCTTGTTTGCAAACTTAACTTAATTCTATAATCCTTCTTTAATCTTTTTTTTTTTTTTATTCTCAGGTACTTTTTGTGCTTGCTTGCTCATCAGTCTAGTTTTCTCTAAAAGTCCATTCGTTGTGGGAAAAGCCACAGAACAGCTGGTCATATATTAATTATTTTGCACTCTCCATTTCCCCTCTGTACCCTTTTACTCTATTGTTCTATCCCATCCACTTCCCCCTGGGTTTTCCATGTCCCTCCAAGATTTATTCTGATTAGTTGTAGTCTCTTTATGTCCGCCTGTGTATGTCCACCATCCTACTTACAAACATAAATTGCTTATGATTGCTGTTGTCTAGTTACTCCTACACCTTCACTCTGCATCCCTAGGCATGTCTTTGCTTTTCAAAATATAACCATGCATTACTCCCTCCCCAGTTTCCTCTTTCACGTTTTGTGTGTGTTGTATTACTCTTTCAGTATTTTATCCCAGTTTGTTTTCCCTGATTTTTCCTTCTGCTTAATGTTCTCCACCGTTTGGGTAGCTACTTGAAGTCTACATTGCCTGTAGGCGGTTTTCCCTTTTAACAAGCCTTTTACATCTATTTTATATTGTCGTATATTGTTACTTGTCTATTAATATTTGGCTTCCTTTTGTAAAACTGAATTTCAGGCCATGATTTTGCACATAGATACATTCTTTTTCGCTCGTAGCATCACTCACTTGAATTACTCGTGTCAGATCTCAACTTGCTTCCATCAGTGGGAGGACAGCAGGACTACTGTGTTAGACCAAATTATTCAGGTTTTCACAGAATCACACAGAATCACAGAATGGTTTGGGTTGGAAGGGACCTTAAAGCCCACCCAGTGGCACCCCCTGCCCTGGGCAGGGACACCTCCCACCAGCCCAGGTTGCTCCAAGCCCCGTCCAACCTGGCCTTGAACCCCTCCAGGGATGGGGCAGCCACAGCTTCTCTGGGCAGCCTGGGCCAGGGGCTCACCGCCCTCACAGCAAAGAATACCTTCCTGAAAGAAGAAATTCTTNGGGCTCACCGCCCTCACAGCGAAGGGCTGTTCATACAGAGTTTCCTTCATCTTGATACTGAACTCGAGTAAAGTAAGTAGGATTTGGTTCTCTGTCATTATATATGATTGCTGTTTCCTTTATTTCCTTTCAACTAAACTGTTTATTAACCTCGCAACACTTCTGTCTTTTGTCAATTTTTGAACTTTAAGGTCCCTTCCAACCTAGACCATTCTATGAAATCCAATGAGTTATGCTTCCGAGTCTGATACCCCAGTACTCAGTTTACAGGAGAGGAAACAGAACAAATGCCCATCAACAGTGAAATATACTGATTAGATTTAATTGGATTTTAATGCCTGCCCTGCATTACTTTTCCCTGTTGTACCTTGTTTGCTTGCCTGTATCTCGTGTACACACTTTAAAAGTCCCTAACATAGTTATTCCTGCTCCCCTCAACAGGCATGAAACACACAAACAGCAGAGCACCAACTCCATTTGTAGCATACGACTGATTACCTGGGGTTTTCCCCAAGGGATTAATAACACTGGAGTCTGAAGTGCCTGTCCAGCAAGACTTTAAGAAACGCCTTTTTAAAAATAAATAAAAAAATGTTCCTCTGCCTCCCATGAATAGCTGAAAAACTGATTTAGCTAGAATCATTAGGTATTTCTGAAAAATCCTGCCCAATTGCCACGGTGGGTACACAAAAGTACGCTGTAAATCACAACTCTGTTTTTAATGAGGTACAGTGATGTGGTTAGAATAAAGACCTGTCAGTTGAGTAGACAGTTGACAGTAATTTCTCTTAAACAATCTCATTCACAATAAGGTTAAATGACTTGTAAATTTTAAATTTTTGTGTGTATATGTATGTATTTTTAGATATCATTGTATTCGAAAAAAAATTTGCATGTAAGAAGTCTTCTGTGGGAAGAGTAATGCAGTGTGTGGTACATCATAAAAACTGATGTTCTGGCAGTTCCCCCTTAAGTGAACAGACCGCCCTGCTTCTTGAACTATCTTGTTGAACTAATGGGCCTGAATACGTTAAAAGTTAGGCGTTAGTCTCATAATTCTGAATCTACCAAAATGCTGGTTAAATGTCTCTATTGCCAGTCTCTTTCAAAGTTAGCATCACAAAACCCCAAAGACATTAATGTTCCATAACCAATCCTCTGGTTTGAGGTTATTGTTATTCTGTATTTTTCCCCGAGGGGTATACTGAGATTAACACAGTTGAGCATAATTAGTATCTGAGAAGCTTTAATAAGTTAGTGTGCTTTAATAGGGTACTGTGTAGCGTTAATTGTATTTACAAGTGCAGATTTTATTGCATATGTCAAATGAATATGGATGAATTTTCTGTAGTGGAAAATTATGGGAGGATAACAACATCTAAAATAAGTGTTGTTTTTTTTTTTAATTGGTAGATTGCGTTTTACTTAGGAAAGGGTGAAAGGGGAGATTAGAGATAAAACATGTACTAAGATATTTCGGAATTTGAAAAAATCAGTATCGCATTTGTACTTACTGCATCAGTCACTTTGCAGACACAAGGCACCAATGTGTTCCCACCGCAGAAGCGTACCTTATGAAGTGGCTGTTACACTTCACTGTAAGAGAGATGTGTTTTCCTTTTGGTAATTATAATACATGTATTCAGATGGCAACTCTTGTCCTTCCTAATGCTGCTAAAAGAGTATTTCTAAATAAACCTCGCATTGAACGAAACAGCAGTAGTAACCCTATTCTTGAGGATTTTGTAAATACACTTCTTTTTCCCGTCCTGTAATAAATGGCAGTTTTTTTCAGCTGTGGCAAATGGAAGACAGTCTCGTTTCTTTGTAATATATATAATTTCTTCTTTTCATTCTTTCTGTTTGAAGTCTGGAAGTCTGGGGATAATTTAAGCACTCTGCCACTAGTTACAATTTTAGCACCTTGTCACAAAAACCCGCAGGTTCTGTAGGCAAGATAGAGCTCACAAGAAGTACCTACCCGGTGAAACCAAAAGCCTTAGCCATGGCAAAGCTCTGCCGGGCAGCCCAGCGCTCTGGCTCTTCCTGTGCTGGACGGGCTACTCACCTCCATCCGGAGACCAAAGTATGTTTCAGGAAAGACAGCCACGGGAAGGAAAGTCGCCATGAAGGACCTTCATTTGGCAGATTCTCTACTCTGTGTTAAAGCGATCTTATTTTAGCTGCCAGTCATAGTCACGGAGAAGAGACTGCCCAGAGAGGGCGTGGAGTCTCCTTCACTTGGAGATATCCAAAACCCGCCTGGAGGCGTTCCTGTCCTACCTGCTCTGGGTGACCCTGCTCGGGCAGGGGGTTGGACTGGATGATCTCCAGAGGTCCCTTCCAACCCCTGCCATTTTGTGATTCTGTGATCCTGTGAAGGGACAAAATGAAGAAGCACGAGTGTGGTACCAGTGGAGGGAAAGGGGATGTGCCACAACGAGGGCTGGCTGGGGCTCCATCGCCTTTGCTTCTCAAACCCCTGCAACTAGAGTATGGCCCAGGACGTGGGAGAGATTCGTATCTTGTGACTTCCCATCCCCTGCCAGCAGCTGGAGAGAGCTGCAGCCATCTGGAAGCTTAACATATGGGGACTCCTACCTTAGCCTTCTGAAATGCATACTTTCACATCCTGGTATCTATCAGGTTTAAACTCTGAATGAGGATTTGAAGACACCCTGCTAGCTGTTTTCCTGGGTTCAGCTGGGATAGATTTAATTTTCTTCCCAGTAGCTGCTGTGTTTTGGATTTACTATGAGAATAATGTTGATAACACATATTGGTTTAGTTGTTGCTAAGTACTGGAAGGGGGAGATTTAGATGAGATGTGAGGAAGAAATTCTTGGCTGTGAGGGTGGTGAGCCCCTGGCCCAGGTTGCCCAGAGAAGCTGTGGCTGCCCCATCCCTGGAGGGGTTCAAGGCCAGGTTGGACGGGGCTTGGAGCAACCTGGGCTGGTGGGAGGTGTCCCTGCCCAGGGCAGGGGGGCTGGAATTGGGTGATCTTTAAGGTCCTTTCCAACCCAAATCATTCTATGATTCCATGAAGAAATTGGAATGAGTCAGGAATGTCTCGGGAATGCCCGATCTGGTCCTTAGCAAGCTGGACAATCAATTCCTGCCCAGAGCAATCATTCATCCATTCTGCGCAGGTTTGGTAACTTCATTTCATTGTCTCAAGAGGTCTTTCTCTCTTCTCACATAAAAAGTGTTTGTGGTATAGACACTGTAGCTCTGCAGAGCCTTAGTGTCAGTCAGAAAAGATTGAGGTTGCTGTGCCAGGCTGTCATGGGCTACATAAAGTGAACTTAAAAAGCAGGTCACCATAAGCAACTTGGCTGCTGGTAGGTAGATTCTCTGAGGTGTATGCTGGAAAAGAGAATGCCTGTTGGTATTATGAATAGTGGAACTGAAAGAAGTTATTACAAGAACAATGCACCAGGAATAACTTTTCTTTCTTGGGTTTTTCTTCTTTTTTTTTTTGTTCTTGTTTTGTTTTGTTAAATGTAGCATATGCCATAGATAAATGAATTCTGTCATGATGTAGGAGTAGAAACTTGGTGAAATTCTATGGCTTGTGCAGTAAAGGAGGCTGAGGTGACTAGATGGTGATAATAGTCCATTCTGACCTTAAAACTGACGCATTTAGGAAACATCTTTTCCAATCTGGGAGATGCAAGGCTATATTTTAAAAAACCTGCACGGCTGCGTGTGCCTTTCTGAAAGCATCTTGCCATTTTTCATTTTCTCCCTGTTAGAAAGGCTGATTGTCATTCCATTATAATTTCTACTTTGTTACTGTTAATGTTAAGAGCCTGATCTTGGTATATTAGCTACATTCATCTATTATGTTTTATATATAGCTGTATGTCTGTCAAACACTGAATATAACAGGCAAACGAGTAGAGAAAGTAAAGCAAAAATCATGTCCTTTCTTTTGCTATTCCTGTTAACACTGACGGATATTTTGGAGACTGAGAAACCTAAAATAGATCTTCTTTACAGCTTGTGCTACCCGCCTTCTATGCTTGATTCCCCTGAACCTTGGTTCAGCAGGCTTTCTTCCACCGCTTCCCTGCTCTTTGGATCAGCAATATATTGCATCCTTCTCTGAGAAGGACTTGGGGGTGTTGGTGGATGAAAAGCTGGCCATGAGCCGGCAACGTGCGCTCACAGCCCAGAAACCCCCCCTCAGCCTGGGCTGCACCCCCAGCAGCGTGGGCAGCAGGGCCAGGGGGGGATTCTGCCCCTCTGCTCCGCTCTGTGAGACCCCCCTGCAGTGCTGCCTCCAGCGCTGGGGCACCAACAGCAGAAGGACACGGAGCTGTTGGAGCGGGGCCAGAGGAGGCCCCGGAGATGCTGGGAGGGCTGGAGCCCCGCTGCTGGGAGGACAGGCTGGGAGAGCTGGGGGGGTTCAGCCTGGAGAAGAGAAGGCTCTGGGGTGACCTTCCAGCCCCTTCCAGTCCCTCAAGGGGCTCCAGGAAAGCTGGGGAGGGACTCCGGGTCAGGGAGGGGAGCCACGGGATGAGGGGGAACGGTTTTAAACTGGAAGAGGGGAGATTTAGGTGAGATCTGAGGAAGAAATTCTTTGCTGTGAGGGTGGTGAGCCCCTGGCCCAGGTTGCCCAGAGCAGCTGTGGCTGCCCCATCCCTGGAGGGGTTCAAGGCCAGGCTGGACGGGGCTTGGAGCAACCTGGGCTGGTGGGAGGTGTCCCTGCCCAGGGCAGGGAGGTGGAACTGGATGGTCTTTCAGGTCCCATCCCACCCAAACCATTCTATGATTCTGTGATTCCATGTTTCTGTGATTCTGTGACTGCCAGCTAAGTAACATTGGGGTACACTGGGGTCCAAGAGCACAGTGAAGTGTCCAGGTAGGTCTTACAAATGGGCTTGAAACAAAGGAAGAAAAGTAAAAGCTTGCTTTGGAGGAGAAAGGCATTAAGAGTGCAGCCTTTCTTTTGGGGACTGGTACCTAGCAGTCTGGAAATTGGCTTGCAGCGGCCAAGTGCAGCACAAAATGTTCTGCAGAGAAGAGCAGCTATTATGTACAGTAGCCACTTCACTGATTGCAATCAATGTCACAAATTAGAGTGATTTCCTGGCTTGAGATGTGTCAGAGCGAAAGTTTGCGTGGTGAGTCATGCTGTCTGGACACCCAGCGTCCAGGCGCTCTCTCTTACCCCCAGCAATTTTCACTTTTTGTCTTTCATTTTTTGCAAATGCATCCGTGCTCGCTTTTACTATGTAAGTGCGGACTGCTCATAATTGCACCCGAGTGGTATTCAGTATTGAAAAGAAGCTCCCATCATTGTTTCTTTAGCTTATATTGAAATACTTCTCTTTTTTTCTTTTTTTTTTCCCCAGCGGCATAATTTCTGTTCAGAAGCAGCAGATCTTTGTCAATATTATCCAGAATTTTGAGATGAAATTTTAATACTGCCTTGTGCTTGTCTCTTGTTGCCTTATTCCTTTTCCAAATGCCTGGTGATGTCTTGTCCATTCCGGTCAAACGTTGTCCGGATATTCATGCCATGCGCTGAACACCCCTTCTGCTGCATCCATTTGATTAAATCCAATTGTAAAAGCAGTGTTTCGCACACTATATCGCTTATAGTTTTTATATTTTGCCAAGTGGGACTCCAGCATTCACAGGAGGACAGACACAGCTTCTCTCTGCACTGAAATAGGACGGCGTAATTAGAAACATTTGGTCTATAGAGGGAGATCAGTGAGGAGCTGCTTGCTTGTGCGCTGTTTCAGTGGATTAAGAGATCCACGTCCAGAGCAGTAATGAAGAGTAGGTACACGGCAAATTCATGCTCCAGCCTACCTATAACTCAATGGTTTGTGTAACAGATCCCTGACATTTCTTAATGGGGAACAATTAAATGAATGGTAACTAAACGAAAAGGCAACAAAGGGAGGTTAAGCACAATTATTTCTTTGAATGAAAGGGTCAGCACTTCGGTGTTGGATTAACTGTTATTGAAGTGAGTGGAGGTTGGCGAGATAGGTAAATGACATAATTAATTTCCTAATAATTTAGGAATCGTTAGGTGTGGGTCTGTCTGCACTGCAGGGTTAACTTGAGTGCTTGCTTGCCTTCGCTTTTCTCCTGGAGTCACTTCAAGGATGCTTACAGTCGGTGGAGGTCTACTCTAGAGCTTTGAGCTCATTTTCACCAGATCTCAATCTGCCCACTCGGAATGAGGCTGCATAAATCATTCTCCTGATGACAGATTTGCCACTGCTTTTCCATAGTAATTACTATCTCCTGAAAGTGGTGCGACTTCCTCTGCAATTCACTGTGGAGGTTTCTAGAATAGTCACCTCATTACAAAGCAAAGAGCCACGGGGGACAGCCCAAAACATCTGCTGAGGCATATGGAGGAGGGTTGTACTGATGGCAAAAGGTTATCTCCTTGGTGTTGTAGCAACCGTTGCTTTAATCATAGAATGATAGAACAGTTAGAGCTGGAAGGGACCTTAAAGATCATCTAGTTCCACCCCCTGCCCTGGGCAGGGACACCTCCCACCAGCCCAGGTTGCTCCAAGCCCCGTCCAACCTGGCCTTGAACGCCTCCAGGGATGGGGCAGCCACAGATTCTCTGGGCAACCTGTTCTACTGCATGTGTGTAGAAAACTTCCCAGACTGGCTCCAGAGCTGCTGGTGTGTCTTCTCAATGGCTGGTAGCACCTTCTCAAGATCCTAGCCTGGGTAGCAGATGTCTCGCTGGCTTCAGTGGTGTGCTCAGGTGATGCTTTCGCTTCTTCCTCTGAAGGCGGCTGGGCTGGGCAGAGAGACAGCCGGGCAGCCTCCCCTGCTGCAGCAGAGCCTGGGCGAACCTGAGCTGAGCATCCCGCTCTGGCTGTGGCCACCAGGTCACCTGCACTCATTCTGCCATGGAGACCTAGCCACAGAATGCCGTTGGCTTGGGTGGGAATAGGATCTGGCCTCTTGACTATCCCTTTGTGTTGCCAATTTAATGACACTTTTTCTTCTAGCCTTTTTAGTACCTTTTACAGACGTTCATCGCAGTTACAGGTCTCCCTCTCCCTTAGTTGTGGGTTGTTTTTTTTTTTTTTTGTTTTCAGTGGCATGAGCTTTAGTGTCACAGATATTGCAGGTACATTTAGTTGAACTCTAAGAGCCAAAAACCTGATCCATTGATTAAGAATGTTGTGTTTCATTGCTAAGAGGAAATTGCAGCATCAGAGGACTCCATCATTTGGTCCAGAAGTAGCTTCTCATGTTGTCTGACCTGCGAATGAAATTTTTAGGAATGTTTGACATACAAGCCATTTTCCCGAATATAACTTGAGTAATTTAATAATGTTTAATAATACTTTAAAAAAGTAAAATACATTTAATAAGTTTAATAATACTACCAGTCTTTGGCTGACTTCACCGATCCCTACACTTTAGCATGTAAGTGAGAAATAAAATTAGAAAGCAATGCATAAAGGAGAGCCAGCTCATTGCCATCACACAAAGGTTTGGAAAGGAACTCTTTCTGCAAACTGCTGTCACTGGCCACAGGAAAGCAGGATGATGACATTTTGCACACTTGTGCTCCTACCCCTCTTGAGCTCGTGGTTTCTGAAAGGCTCTGTGGATCTGGGAATCTACTAATGAGAATGAAAAAGGAATGGGCTTGGAGAAATACGTTACACTTTCTTCTGGCAGAATGTGGCCATTTCCTGAAGCAGATTAAAAGAGAGGATTAGCAGAACAGGGCTCAGAGAGTTTAAATGGTGTGGTGATGTGGATGAAAAGACCATTTGACAACCTCTTAAAAATAGAGGGGGGCGGGAAAAGGGTGGGATGAGATGCAGAATGCAGCCCCAAATAAAAGCCGTAACAAGGAGTATGTGAGGAGCATCTCCTTTCTTTCTTCCTTACAAGGTTTAGAACTGTCTTCCTCATTAGTAGAGGCTTGTCTACCTTATTATTGACAGACAATAGCTAGCAATAGCACAATTCTTTAGCCTTACATGAATTTTTGGGTCACTCTTGTCTGAATACAAGTGTCCATGGAGGAACAGGCTTGTTCTAGAGCGCGTCCTGGCAGTTTCCAAGCAGAGGCAATATCCAGGTTCCAGTCTGTGGCTTGATCAGATTGTTCCTGCCTCTTTGTTTCCAGGTCTACAGGGCAGATTATTAGGCAACAGATAGTGGAGAATTAAAATAAGAATATCACTGCTCTTAAACAGGTGCTTTGGAGGTTGCGGATAAAGCTGTAATTGCATAGGGAAGTTTCCTTGGCATCTTCTGTCATCCTTTTTGTTAGATTAGTTTATCAAGAGCTGTAATCAAATATAATGAGAAGATACAATCAGTGTGGCTCCTAGGAGGTGGAGTTACCCAGTCATCCACATGATTTCCAGCTCTAACGCTGTGTTAGGAAATCAGAGGCTAAAGAGGGAAGAATATTTCAATATGGGAGCAGTAGCCAAGCAGGAGAAAGGATTTAAACTAGGAGGATGCGTGCCCTGACTCCAAGGGATGTCACAGTTATACGCAAAAAGATGGGAAAGTATAGTGGAATGGGAAAACATTTCTAATTTACTTTCTGATGACAGATGAAAGGAATGTTATATGGTACAAGATGGTAAAGATAGCATGACTTTGCACCCCCAGTGGAGTTCGTAGACAGTTCTGTGCTTTAAAATGTGTAGCCGGGGTCTGCCTATCTTATTTCTAACTGCAGTGTGATAACTTTGATCTCTTTTGTATTACCATTTTAGTTTGCTTTCCCTTTTTGTTTCAGTCACTCTCTAGCATATTGTCTGACCTTTTTTCCCATGTGGTGACACATACTGTCTGGTATTTAAATTATTGCTGAAAGATACTCTGGCATAAAATCTCCATTTATTTACTTTGGGCAGGCATGTTCATTTCTATAAGAAGTCTCAGGAATCGAAGCCCCACTTTTGATTTGGGTTTTTGCCTCATTTGCTCTGCTTAATATTTGTGTATGTATATAATTTCCTTTTTCCCCTGATCCATTTAGTGACTAAAGTGAGAATTCTCTTGTATCAGGACCTTTTTGACCTTTAGAAATGCAAAACTGGAAGAATCTAGGGAAATAGACCATGTACATACGATGAAAAATACTGCAATGAGGTAGTGAATGTCTTTTCTATCTCTATCAAGAAATTACCGAACCAAGATCATGACTGTAAAGTTCGCAAACACAAAATCTGCAGTGTGCATGGGGTTTTAAATACCTGCTTCAGCTCTCTGCCATGTGGCTGATTTAGACACATGATGGGATTTATTTAAAGGGACACAATCAACTTGAAAATAACAGTGCTGTCTGAAAAATTGTTACTGAGTGTAATTATAAGTAGCAACTAAGATTACTATAATTGAAAAAAGTTAATGAAAAAAATCTCTACTTTTTTGATTGGTTTACTTTGTGCC
This sequence comes from Dromas ardeola, assembly GCA_013398915.1. Taxonomy (NCBI): domain Eukaryota; kingdom Metazoa; phylum Chordata; class Aves; order Charadriiformes; family Dromadidae; genus Dromas; species Dromas ardeola. The sequence continues at coordinate 535,422 of VYZM01000885.1, read as the reverse complement.
TTTGACAGCTCTCTGTAGTAATTATAATACCTACCTTTTATACAGCACTTTTCATCAGTAGACCACAGAAGCTTTACAAAAATATGGTCCATTTCCCTCTATGTATAGACAATTTCTCTGTTTCCTTCGCAGTCAGTCGATTTCTTCCTGCGCGAAAGACTTTTATAAACATCAGCTCAGAATCAAGAAAAAATCCAAAGCATTTTATGAAATGACAGATGTACTATTTAAAAAAAGATCAGTATCAGCTGGGTTTAATTAGCCACATTATAAAGAAAAGGTTGAAAATATCTTTGAGATTGTAAAATTGGAACAAGAAGTTGATCATATAGTATCTTAATAATTTAGAGTCCGTCTCAGATTTCTGATGTCCTTAAGTTATTTTCTGGATTCCATTAAACTCATGTAGCATTGTATTAGGTATTCAAGAAGAGAACGTCACAAAGTGCTACCAAAATTATCATATGCATATTAGAAATGAATTGTCTGGGCATCCTTTATGCCCGTAAAGACAAAGACACCTAGAAACAAAGGGTTTTTTTTCCTCGTCTCATGAAAACCAATGTTTTCTTTCTCTTTTATCTCCATATTTCCTAATTTAGAAGCCTGAGCTCTTAATTGTTTGTTGCTATTGTGTTCAAAACCTTACATTTCCAACTTGCAATGAGAAAATGTCTTGACTCTTGAATGCGAAGTTTGTGAAGATTGTTGCCTTTGTGGAAGAATGCACATTAAATGCCTCTGAGCTGTTCAAGTGGTGAAATAAATATATGGAACAATGTTTGGTACCGTTTGCTTTTCAAAAGACTTTAGATCTCGTAACTATTCTTTCTTAAAAGCTTTTGCCATACACTCAGCAGCATGTTCTGCTTTTTTGTTAGATTCATCTTTTTGGCCTACTTTTCAAACTATATTTTAACTGGAACTCTTTTCCCTTTCCTTCTATTTGCTGAAGCTAGCAATCCCATGCTGAGTAAATAATCTATAGTCCATGATCTACTATCCTATCAGCCTTGTTATCCTGGCTCCAAACCCCAAAATGTTGGATATCTAGCTGGTAAGTATTCCCAGGAAGGCTTCCTAATGACCTTCCCCACTGGTTACTATCATCATTGCTTATACACAGATAGAACCACCTTGTAATACACTGCCTATATTTGGAAAAATTAATTGGGAGTTCTTATGGTGTTTTTGTTAGGAAAAGTGACATTTTTGAAGTTAAGAAAAATATCCCAATTCACTGTCTTTCATTAGATATAACAAAACATTGCTCGAGAAAATATATTCCCAGATGTAATGGTACTTCATTCTCTTGCGATAAAAGCAGTTTGGGATCCAAATCAATCAGCAGATGAGATTATTGCAGTCATTTGGCTGCCCTGCCATTTTTAAAACATTTTTGACTGCATTTATAAAGCATTAAATATATGCTTAAGTGTAGTGCAAACATACCATTACTTATTAAATTATAGAACATAATGAAAAAAAGGTTTATACATACGTTAAATATCAGGAGGATGGAAATGACTCTACAGTTGATAAAATGTTATTTCAGCTCAGCTGGGAAGCCTACATATAAACCTTTCACCTTAGTAATCTAATTTTAAAAAATTACGAACTTTTGAAGGAAAGAACCTTTATCTGGGCGAGATAGAAGAGTTAATCATTTGGCCACTAAGGGTTTAACAAAATGTCTTTCTTCATGTTTAGGAACGTTTAGGTGGTGCAGTTCTTTCAGGATTTTATGTTGTCTCTGGGTAAATGCAAAACCAACAAGACCCTTAAGATGCAGGAGGACATGAAGAAAACCAAATTGTTCTGCATTGCTGACTGTCCAGGCATGCAGCTGCAGACAATGTCCTTCTATTCGTGTATCTGTCCAACTGAGCTTTCCCAAATGAGTGCACTCTTATGTCTAGGTCAGCCACAAATCTAGGGCTTAAATGTGTCTTTAATGATGCGCAGGGTTTAGGTGTGAATTCTGGCTTTTATGAATAGCTCAGATTTTTTGAGCCTTCTGCAAATAAAAGTTTCATCTTCCTCTGTTCCCATTTATCAGTTTCCCTTTTCCTATTAGTCAGGAGGCTGGAAAAGACTAGAAAAGGTCTTTTATACACAAATTACCTAATTACACTGCCAACTATGCAGCTATGGCAACTGATAGATTGATTTCACCTGAGAGTTATGAATCCCGTGTTTAAAGCTGGAAACTGCAATAGGTGAAAAACCTAAGGAAAGGTAAACATCTCATCAGAATTTTCTGAAATTTGCTGTAAGAGCCGTTCAGATGTGGTGTTGGGGGATATGGTGTAGGGGAGAACTTTGTAGAGTGGGGTTGATGGTTGGACTTGATGATCCCAAGGGTCTTTTCCAACCTGAGTGATTCTATGATTCCATGAAATGAGTCCCCCGAAGGGCCGCCCTGGTGCACTGGGAGGCGTTTCCCGGGTGGTAGGACCAAGGTTGAGGTGGCACACTGAGGTTGAAGTGGCACACCTCAATGCTCCACGTGCCATGTGGATGTGGGGTCCTAGAGCAGCCAGCTCTTTACACCTGCGTGATGGGGGCCTTGGACCATCAACAGCTGCAACGTGGATGTGGGGATGTAGAATAATACTATCCCTGAGAATTCGGTGGCTGCCCTGCCCTCTTTGCACTGCCTCGGTCCATAATGTGAGAACTCCTTGTCCTCACGGGGAAGAATGGCAAAAAGTCCTGACCACCCCAACATCCATCCATCTCTTGACTCCTTCAGACGTGTATCGTCTATGGAAGCATGAGAAAGGAGCAAGAACCGTGTCCCCAGTAAAACTGGAGAGACTTTCTTTGTGCAGAACAATTACGGTAAGAACTCATTAATCCCCTGTACACAGGAAAGCTGATCAGGGTCTGGCCATAACCTTGACTGCACCTGTGAGAAGTGCAGCACAGAGGACAATACGGGAGATGAAGCAATCAGCTAGGTCAGAGCAGACCTATAAACATAAACGTTATATTCAATAGGGGAAACGTGTCCTTGTGAAATTCTATTTTTGTAATGCTGGACTGAAATGAGTTGCAGTTATTTTGCCGGGATGTTCAGAGAAATCCTTTCAAAGAAATCATTTGCTGAATGCGATGAGATTTTATTTAAGAGAGCTTTTCGGATTTTTTTTTATTTTTCACATTGCTGAAAAGACACACTGGAGCAAATGAATAACTGGCAGAATGTGGAATATGTAACATGCTGTGTGAGAACATCGTTCAAACCATCAGTTGTCAGAAATTAGTTGCTATACCAGGGACCTTACAATTGAGAATGTAATGACATAAATCTAACCTGGTTAACTTTGGTTCTCTGCGCTAAAGGAGGAGAGACGGCACGTTTTAAGTTACACCGTTGCTCGGCTGATGTTTCATTTGTTCTGAGGTCAGCGCTCCTAAATAGCAGTCATGTACTGAGGTTGGAAATACGATTTGGGGCACTGTGTGTTTTGAGGATTAATTCCAAGGTTAGCATCTCTTAGACTCCCCCTGTTTAAGAATTCGGAGAACACAGATCGATAACTTACAGAAAATTGCTAGCCTCTTCTGGAAAAAATACATGAGCTAGGGAAAAGTAGCTACATACCCTTAAAATTAAAATAATTGCAAAAGTATAATCATGCTTAATGGAAGGTTTTCAGACAGTTCTTAGAAGAAATTACACCTGATCGTGCTCTTCTAAGAAGCTACTGCAAAACTTATTATTTAAAGCTGAGAAAACTGATTTCCAAAGTAAGTTCACTAATAGAAGAGTTGGTGTCGCAGATGAGAACAAAACTCAGAGTGTGAAGGCTCTACTGCCTTGCAGTTGCCAAGTGAGTACAAAAGGCAGATGAAACGCTACAGCTCAGGCTAGTATCAATTCACAATCTCTTTGCACAGGATTTTGTTATTTTACTGGGTTAAAGGCATCAGAAAATCTGCTTTTCTCTTTCTCTCGGAGTTTTCATTCTTTGTTTTTGTTTCGTGAACGTTTTTATTTTCAGCCCTGAATGCACAGCCCAGATAAGGACTTTCTTTCATTTTTTTCTGGGGTTGCTTTCATCTGACAGAATATTGCTTCCAATTTATGATTTCCTTGGCAAAGAACCACACCACGACATTTTTGCCTTTCCAACTTTCCACCTTCTCAATAAACACTCTGTATCCTGATTCTCAAAAGAGGGGGATATGACTTTAATGTTATCTCTATATGTCTGACCGGAACAGCATCAAAAGATCCCAAACTCGGACAAACACATATTTGGAAAGTCAGACTTTTTATAGTGAGCAATATTTTTAGCTCAAATGCACTGCCAATTAGAAGAAAAACAATTTTTCATCTCCAAGCAATAAGTCAATTATCTACTTGTTCTTGCTGATCTGTAGAGATGTTTAGATAATCTTGGTATTAATATGCACTTTTCGATTCTGCCCAATATTTACCCTTGCAAAGCCTTTCATAATATTTAATCATTATTTCACGGGTAAGATAGACTTGTACGATCAACTCTATCATGATTACCATTAATATTGACTTGAATTTTCAAAGCATCTGGAAATAATAGTTCTGTACCAGATTGTCATTGTATACAGGTAAAAATAAAAATAAATTTCTACATGAAAGAGCTATAACTATTCATTTGATGCCCTTCATTTGAAAACTATAAAAGCCTGATGTAAAAAAAAAACCATATAAATTGAAATTAGATTAGTGTTTCCTGACATTCACTAACAATTCCAAATGAGAGACTGCACCTTAATGATATATTTCAGTAAGATAGTTTTGATCTCCAAAAAAGGAAAAAAAGAATTTAGTCTCTTATCCCAAAGTACCATTAATATTCAAGTTTCTAGCTCCAGGGTCACCCATTTAAAAAGAAGATTTTCCTAGCCTACTTTCTGATGGGCAAACTTTTAAATTTGACGGAAGTGACTAGGAACAGTCTTATAGCAGTCATCTACTATACAGCTTCCTACTGTATTTTCTTTATTTTCTTCAATTCTTATGTAAATTCATCCAAGATTTTACTTTCTCTTACTGTTCAGAAAGTAATAAAAATAAAGTAAATGTGTGTTTGTATGCAAGGAAAGAGTATGACAACAGAAAGGGGAAGCAGGTGTTGCAAAATTTTATTAATTTAAGAAATAGTAGTGTAATAGAGTAAGATTTTTCCTATGTTTTTAGTGTCTGTCAGAGAGGCAGTCAGACCTGGATGAATGTACATGAAACAAAGTTCTGTGGGAGTTCTGCCGGCATCGGCGTGCGTAAGCTGTCAATGTTCTCAGAGTTAAGAAAAACAAATCAGTATAATAAATCAAAAACCAGTGGTTGGTGCATGGTGACAGTGACGAATGTGTGGCTATTTTGATTAATAGAATCTCTGTCTATGCACACATGCTCTTACACACGCTCATGCGCCTTTCTGGCATGAGAAGTGCTTTCCCATCTTTGCTCTCAGCCTGAACCATTGTGCATATGTTATACACTCATCTATTTTTACGCTCTCATCTGTGGAGTTCATGAACATTATGAATGGGGGTAATAAAGTGAAGACTCCTTGTTTTAAGGTAAGAGTTGATGAGGTGTTTTAGCTGTTCTGATTGCATCCATCATGCAGATGAAGATGTCCATTATAAATGCAGATAATCAAATCTTACGGTCAGAAATCTAAACTCCTTGAATACGTAGCAGGTAGACAACTGTTTTATCAAAGCTTTTTTTTTTTTTAACAGCTGGGATTTGTAATAAATATGATGGCCAGTGTCCGATCAGATAATTTAATATTTTTAGTGAATAGTAAGATTCACTGAAATTAAAGTTAAACAGTTAAAGCAGATACTGTATTTTCTGCAAGGAAGATGACTGTAAGCAATAATGAAGTGTCAATTGCTTTCAACAAAAGGGGGTCTACTTTTGAGACGTGTAGAAATCATGGGTGATAATAAGGATATTGGTATTTTTCACACATAAAAAGCAGGAAATAAATGTCCCTATTGAAAATCCCCCACCCGATGATCAATTTCCCAGCCCGTCCCAATCAGCGATTGTGGATTGGGATTGGACTAGATGACCTTTAGGTCCCTTCCAAACCAAACTATTCTATTATTCTGTGATTCTATGATCCCTGCCCCCTGGCCAGCCCCCATTTATATACTGAGCATGATGTCTGTGGTATGGAATATTCCTTTGGCTAGCTTGTCCTGTCTATGCTCCTTGACTTAATATAAGCATTACTTAGCAACAACTAAAACAATATGTGTTATCAACATTATTCTCATACTAAATCCAAAACACAGCAGCTACTAGGAGGAAAATTAGCTCTGTCCCAGCTAAAACCAAGACAACTTGTTTACAATAATATCTTTTGAAGTGTTACCGTATTCTCTCTTTACAGAAAAACAGATTTAAGATTCACTTAAAACAATTGGGTTCTGATGCTGCTTTTACTTTAGTTTTATACTTTTATAGTTTAGGTATTTGTAGTGGACTTATTCCAGACTTACGCTGGGGTGACTGGAGAATCAAGTCCATTACATTTCGTTATGAAAACCAGGAAGCATGCTTAGGCAGAGTGGAGAGATAATCCCCTATATTTTCTGGATGTGATAAGAAGGTGATTTGAAATGTTCTCCATTTCATGAAACTAGTCTCCCAGAATCTCTCAAAACTTTGAAACCCAATGTCTATGTATCTGTTTCTGAACTGCTTGAAACATAACACCAGAAGTATTAGTAAAATCCAGACCTGCATGTTTGGGATGTGATAGGTTTTTCCTTCTCATGAACTTTAAACACTATCACTTGGTTGGTATGAAAAGGATGATAAAGCTTGATTCAGCTGGGTGATGTGCTGTTCCCAGTGCATCCCACACAATGTAATCAGCAGCCTGTAGAGTCGCATGTGAGTTCAGACAAAGAATCACTCAGGTCTTCGAAGACAAAGCACTTCTCAAGCAAATCCATCATGGATACTGTAAATTATGGAAATACTTGAAAGGAAGGGAAACAGTGAGTAGTCTGGCTTAGTTTTGTGTAACTGATGTAGAGTGCTTTTCTCTGCACTGTGAAGATAATAATCTGCTGAAAACACATTTAGTAATGGGGGGAAGAATAGAAAGGAAGGCTGAAAGACCTTTGGTGCCCTCTGTTTGGGAACAAACAATACCATTTCTTCTGTCTGTCTTTCCCTACTCTTTTTTTGTTCGACTGAAACATCTAGGGCGGTCAAGGTAGCTTGACTACTTTACCTTCCATGTGTTGAAACAAGGCTGTGGTTTGGCAGTATGGACGTAATCCACCAGCAGAACAAAACCGGTCTGTGGTGCCTGACTAGTCGTGCTCCTGAGCACCTCCATTTTCAGCTGAACTGGTTTCATGTCTAAGGTAAAGCGTTTCTTCTCAGAAGGCATGATGGGATTTCTTCAGAGAAAGCATACTTTGCTGTATGTTAGGAGAGGTTACATAGAAGTTCCAGGTGTGATCGTTAATCTGTTGGGGCAGAAATATTTAATAGACCTTTCCAACATGGACTGTGTTTCTTTTCTGTTTATCTCCTTGAGCTGCGTAAGGTGAGATTCATGTCATGCCATAGTTTTGTTGTCATGGCAGAGCTCCACTGACAACCTGGTGGTTCTTTCTGAGCTTCTTGCGTTCTCTGTATTTATTAGGAAATTAACTTTTTTTTCTCTGTAAGCAGCTGTGAGGCTGCAAGTTACAGAGACTGCAGCTTCCTCATGAGGAAGATTTCCTCTTGCAAGAAAGGACACGCTTGATTCATGTTGGCCTGTGGGAGACGCAGGCAGGTACAATGTCAGTGCATTTACATGCAGATGGATGTGGTAGTTAATTAACAATATCCATAACAATATCCATTTTTAAGTGTAAAAATAGCTGGGATTCTGTACTTTTCCTTTCCACAGAGATTAAGCTCATCTACAGCTCACTACGTCCTGCTGTATTCATAGTTCCCATTCACACAGAGGCTGGTAACTGAGTTCACACCACTTTGCAGGAGAACGGCCGGCAGTCCTACGTGGCAGGTCACGAGAGCTGTGCTCAATCTTAAGGTAGGGGTTGTTCCCACTCCTTACTCCTACGTCAGAAGGAAAAACTCCCCGCTGTAGCCAAGGGGCCTTTAGAAATACGTTTTGCGGAAATCATATTTGCTGCAGCCATGGCTTGGTGATGCTGGCAATAGAGTGAACACAAGGCAAAACCAGCAGATAGCTTCAGCTCGGTCCCAAACGATAATCCCCTGAAGAATCAGAGCGACATGATAAAATTGAAGCTGTTCACCAAAAGATTGTGGTGCGACATCATTTTCCACCATGCTCAGTGCTGCGAAATCAGAGAAGAATAAAAAACAAAAGCAAGAGCTGCAGCACAAGTCCCATGCGGGACTTCATCAGAAAGTCAGAAAACAGGACCGTGGATTTCCAACAAATAAGTTCTACTGAAACAGAAATACAACAGTCAAATCTCGTCATCATGTTAGGGAACAAAATGAAAGTTCAACTGACAAATTAGCGGCCTGAGGACATTTTTCTCGGGATGAAGAAAAAGAAGCTGTTTTATGTTGTGGTAAAACCATTTTTTTTTTTCTTTTTCTAAACTTCCTTAATTGAACATCTTAGTCTTTACATGAGTCATGCAAAAAAATAAATAAGTAAAAAATACGTGTCTCCTCCTCTAGTTTAGAAAGGCTGCAAAATCCAGGATAACTTTATTCCAAAAATATCCTGAAGATGGCACAATAGGCACACGTTGCTGTATGGTTTGCGTAAGGTCATACTGTTAGATGAGAGAATTTTTGCTAAAATATTAATCCTTTGGAGGAGCTCTTTAAAAAATAGAAGCAATACAGAAATTTAAACCTTTTAAAGCACAGTCTATCAATAAAATTATTTTACAAGTGGAACACAGGCTATTAATTTAATCCTGCCTAAAAGATTAATACAAACAGGTGGGCAGGCAGGGACCTGTCATGGTCAGGTGTTATTGGCAAGAATCAGTTTAATTTGTGTTGTTTAGTTTTTATCAATACATTTCCTTTGTAATTGTAAAACAACTGATAACCTCATCTGTTATCTCCGGCATAATGTATAATCTACATCTAAATGCCAATTTTTATGAGGCCCATTTTGACTTTGGGAGAGACAAGATTACTTGCACAATCTCTATTTTATTAAAATATAAGAAATATTACGGGACATTTTTATTAAAAAAGAAAATACTGAGTGTCGAGTTGTATTAGCGAATGAATAAATCTGTATTATAGATGAATTAACCATAAATACGCTCTCCACAACGTTCTTGGGCACACTGATAGTACGGAGTTTATAAAACATGGGAGTAATTTCACGGGTGTACGATAGCTAAGGGTGGTTCATCTTGCTCTAGCCAAGTATAGATGCTATACTTAGATTTTCAAAATGTGTTCAACAAAGGCCCTGTGCTGAAAGCTTGTATGAATCAAGGCTGTCCCTATGGCAAGAGGGAAGAGTCCTTTTGTGGATTGCTACCTGATAGAAAAAGAAATGCGAGGGTAGGACTAAATGAGCTCTTCTACTTGGTTAGAGGTTGTCAGTGGAGACCCCCAGGAGCCTTTACTGACACCTTCGCTATTTCCCATGTCCATGAACAATGAAGAAAAGGAGAGGGAAGTGAATTGACAAAATTTGCTGGCAAGACTACAGTATGTAAGGTCATAAAAATGAAAGGCAGCGTCAGAGCTCGCAGCATTAAGTGACTGCAGGGTAAAAGGGTTGTTGAGTCCAATATGGGTGATTATGTGCGGTGTGATTTACATGGGGAAAACCAACTGTACGTACACATGCACGATAATGCTGGTTTTTACATTAGCTGTTACTACTCAGAAAGGAGGTATAGGCATTGATTTTTACCATCATCTTCATTAGAAGTTGATAACAAGTAAGACTGGGGCACATACATAAAGGAAAAAGGCATCTGAAGGAAGAGGGACCATCTCGAAGACAAGCCTGGCACATATGAAATGTTTTCTCAGCTGCCATCTACCATGGCAATTACGTGAATTCCTAGGAGTGGAAGTCATCTGACTTTGCTAATACAAATACTAATATCTAGTTTAAATATTTTTATTTTTTCTCCTTTTATAGCCAATGTAGACAGTCATGCCCTTCCAGTGTGTGATTCATTCCTTCCTGAAGAGATGTCTAAAGTAGATGAAATGAAATGCTCTTCATCTCTCCATAGACTGTACAGGGAACCTAGACGTACTGAAATTTACTGCTACACTGCGTGTCGAACACTTACGGGGCTACAAATGAAATGGATCACACCCAAGTGTCTCAGTTCCCTCTGATAAAGTCTTCAGATACCTAGGCTCAGATTTTGCCCAGAGGCAGCTCAGTCCCATTATAGTGGAGGCCCATAAACACTTCTCTCTCTCTCGCTCTCCGTTCTGTCTGCTTTCTCGTGCAAAAAAGTACTTTCCTCTACTTGTTCCCACTGCTGTACTGCAAATCTCTGAGCCTTTCTTCATGTTCTCACAGCTGGGACTATGTTGTTTGTCAGGTTAATGAAATGATTCTGGTCAAAAAAAACACCTTTGGGGGCATTGTTGTTGTTCTTCATCTTTGTTGTCTTCGTCTCATCCTCCTTCTCCTCCTCCTTCTTCTTCTTCTTCTTCTTCGTCTTCTTCGTCTTCGTCTTCTTCGTCTTCTTCGTCTTCTTCTTCTTCTCTTTGTGTGGTAATAATTGAATTGACTGTTATATAGCAGTCTGGCCTCACAGTAAAATCCCCCCATTCCTGAGGATGTGTGAATGTGAGAGGGGGAAGAGGAGAATATGGGATCTTCTTCGGTTGGCTTCCTCTCTGAAGCCAGTGTTCTGTAGGCTCTTGACAGCAATGAGCAGTGCGTAAGTGCCTTTCTGGTGCTTAATCCCAAACAGGGCATTCCCAGTGGAGTCTGTTTTAATCTCTCCTCTAGGAGCTTTTCCTCTTTGTGTAAATATTCATGGGAGCACTGACTGAAACGCAGGTTTCCCAGGAGAAGTTAGTACCCACAAGACTCTTGAATCCTTCTCGCTCTGCAGGCTCACATATTTATTTCTGTATTTTAAATGCAGTGAAACAGTTTCAGAAAAGGAGGTTGAGGGATCACATTTATGGGACATCTTCTTGTCTCAGAAAAAGGGAAATATGGATACTTGTTCTCATCCATGTCAATGATGTCCCTGCTCATTGCTGGAGGGTTGGACTAGATAACCTTTAAAGGTCCCTTCCAACCCAAACCATTCTAGGATTCTATGATTCTATTTCAATGTATGTTTTTTGTAGCCTACATGAATGCTGTAATCTTCACGCATTGGATGCCAGTGCCTGCATTTCACCTATTTCTAAATTTTTGGAAGAGCAGTGTCTCAGAACATTTGATCCAAGAAGAATTCCTGGTAGTGGAAGGTAAATGGGAGAAAAGTTTTTGTTCCACCAGATTATTTTTTTTTAGAACTTTTCCTCCTTCCCCAGCTCCTCAGGGTTTGCTGTGAGTTGGTACGAGCAGCCCAATTTCCAGTGTAAAAAAGTTCTGGTGAGTCCCTCTCTCCACAGGGCTAATTCTCCCTCTGCTTTGTACTTTTCTCAGTCAGAATGCCCGGCTGAGGGCTGTGAACTCTCCCAGCCAGTAAGCATTTGAAAAACAGTTGAGAAGTTTCCATGAGGTGGCCAGAGCTGGAGGGGAAATGCCACTCCCAAGAGGAAGAAATTCACAGTGGCCAGCAAGGCTGTGAGAGCCACCCGGAGCCAGGCTGGGAAGGGGTGCTGCTCCCTGCAGGCTGTGGGCATAGTGCCTTTCCCTGTTTCCTTTCTACTGCCCACTTGCACAGGTCTGCAGGCCAGATTTCTGCTTGGCGAGGCTTACTTACTGCCTCCAGCTCTGGAGCCTCCAACAGCAGAAGGACACGGAGCTGTTGGAGCGGGGCCAGAGGAGGCCCCGGAGATGCTGGGAGGGCTGGAGCCCCTCTGCTGGGAGGACAGGCTGAGAGAGCTGGGGAGGTTCAGCCTGGAGAAGAGAAGGCTCCGGGGAGACCTTGGAGCCCCTTCCAGGCCCTCGAGGGGCTCCAGGAAAGCTGGGGAGGGACTCTGGAGCAGGGAGGGGAGCCATGGGACGAGGGAAAATGGTTTTAAGTTAAAGGCGAGCAGATTTAGACTAGATATAAGAAAGACATTTTTTATGATGAAGGAGGTGAGCCCCTGGCCCAGGTTGCCCAGAGAAGCTGTGGCTGCCCCATCCCTGGAGGGGTTCAAGGCCAGGTTGGACGGGGCTTGGAGCAACCTGGGCTGGTGGGAGGTGTCCCTGCTGGTCCCTTCCAACCCTGACCATTCTATGATTCTACGATTCTATGATTTTTAGGGCTTTGAGACTGCTATCACAGTTTGTGGATATAAACATGGAGATACCAATGGCACAGCTCAGGCAGGGATGAAGGGTGAGGGTCTTGGTTGTAATCCAGCTCCCTAGCAAAGGAGGGAGGGACAGGATCCTGTTTGTTTCCAACAAAATGTTGTTAGTTTTCACCTTTTCTGCTCTGTTATTAAGCATTTTGCTATTTCCACATTATTCTGTCCTGTTTTGCCAGGATTTCTTCTTCTCCTCTGAAGGTGACTGGAGCAAAGCTGCCTGTTTTTCACGGGAACTAACTACGGCTGCCCATATGGACACTTGTGGTGCTCCAGCTGTGTGCAGGGTGTAATTTCCAGCTGCGGGGTGACAGTAAACAGCTGGGGGTGGTAATTTCTCAAACTGCTCCGGCAACATTCACAACATATGTCTATGCCCTAAGGATTTTCAGTAAACTAACCGCATTATTCGCAGTATTTAGAGCATTTCTTATTTCAAATGTAGAAAGTAAAGGCCAATATTGCAGATTCTGAGGTAACTTAATCTTACTGGAAGCAAAACTGCCAGATATTTAAGGACAACAGCTGCGGCTGTTCCTGCTTGAGAGTACTTCTGTTACCAGCTGAGAGAAGAGAAAACAAAATATTATGAAAATTTATACAGATCTATAATACGCTTCCTGAATCTACTTAAACTCTGCCACTCAATTTTCCTAATCAATCACGTCTGTTAATAGTGCTGTTAAGTTTTACGATATAAACTGAGTGCAGTGCAAGTCTGGTAGAAGTGGAGCTCCTCTGAAAGTTTTCCTGAGAATTTCTGTGCGTTGATACGAAAACTTTCACGTTAACAGATTCGCTACAAATACTCAGTTTTATGCCTCTATAAGCTAATCTTTTGGCACGTTCCTTTTTGGATATATTTCCTCTGGGAAAAAAGTTCATATATAGAATAAAATTGTAATATAATGCATGTAACAGCCTGTCTTTTACAGTAATTGTGGGTAGGATCCTAGAAAGCTAATATCCTGCTACTAAGATATAAATAGCAAGTCCCCGTGGGCTGTGGGAACTGATTTGGTAGAAGGCAATGCTGTTCTGCTCACCTCGGACTGCACGAGATTCCGGGCTCCGGAGGATGAGAGCAGCAGCATGCAAATGTGTGAGGCATTTATTTGGTGGTGGCACTTCCGCCATGATGAGATTGCTTATGGCATGTAGGGCAACTGGCAGTGCTGAGTGTCTGTGAAATAAGGCCCCTGATTTAGGGTCCTAAATATAGCTTTTGTGATTTGCTTCAGGCTCTTAAATTTGACTGTTTTGACTTCGCCGCTCACAGAACCATAGTTTATCATTTCTGGTGCAATGTTCAGCCAACTTAGGAGAGTTCGTGCAAAAAGAGTTGTTTCAGAAATTCTGATAGACCCCAAACTGTCATGCACACCCGCTGTATAATAGATAGCGGTATTATTATCAAGAATTCTCAAGAGAAATCATGGTTACCTTGCCTGCTTTCACTGAAGTTTTTCATACAGCTCAGAAAAAAACTTACTCACGACTGCAGAAAACTCGGGTTCTTTTGAACTAAGCATCAGTTGTAATTATTTTACATGTTCTGTTGCTGTATGATAAAATGGATTTGTTTGATAGCTTCAGCACAGGAATATTCAAAAGGATTTAACAACCGATGTTTTCAAAATACCATCTTTTGCTGGCTCTTTTATTGTTTCAAAATATTTTTGAAATGGAAGAGTAATAATAATAATAATTCATGTGTATGATTCCTTTCAATTCTGAATCTCAGAGTACATGCATTAATAAATTAAGCCTCGCAGCAGCTCTGTAATTTAAGAGTATTTTTATCCACATTTGACAGATGGAGAAACAGAAGTACTGAGAATTATAGATGCATTTGCAAAGGTGTGATTAGGTCGTACAGAGAATATGAATACAGCATTTAGGGTACTCCAGAACTATGGAAAATTTTCAAGGATAGGAGGTATGTTCTTTTGAAGGTGTGGTCCTCCTCAGGGTACGTAGGCTGATGGCCTCAACTGGCAAGTCAGCATGGCACTGCGCTGCTCTTTCAAACGTATTGATTTGACTCTGTGCTACTTAGAGGATCTCACCGCTGCTGCTCTTCCCGTGTTATAGATCGGCATCCTGAAACCTAGCTCAACAAACAGCAGACCGATATCTCATCACTCCACAGTAAACCAGTCCCCATACTTGAATTCACTTCTCAAGAATTCACTTGAATTCTGCTTTTCAAGATTATGAATAGACCACACAGTGCCAATAACCCTGCAAACATGCCGCAAGCAAATGGAAATTGCTCATGTGTTTTTGCAGCTGGTCAGTGATTGTAATACAAAGGGAGATGTTCTTCACCCAGCTCTGGAGATGGAAGGAGCTCCTGGTTTGTGCTGGGCAACCTATGCACACCAGCTGACACTTTGGGCAGCACTCATGTAGAGCTGAAAAGCATCTTGTGTGCTACTGAAGATGTGCCCGTCGTGCGTGGGGCACACCTGCTCTGCATAAGGTCCTGCACAGGCAACTGAGCATTGGCAGCTTGTGACGGCGTGCTCCACCGCCAGCCTGACCTTTATCTCCCGTAACCCTGCCCAAGTGATAACCACCCGTGGAGGTCACAATGGTGCATCTGGTCGCGATGGCTCCAAGGTGGTTTTGGGGAGACAGACAACAGCACAACAGCCAAGGGCTGCCTGGAGCAGTGCGCCCGCCTCACGACACTGGCACTGTGGTCAATAGGCAAATATGGCTATAGGTCAATCGTCTCATCCCCATAAACAGTGAAGGGCCCAAGAGCCCTTGGAGCTCTCCTGCATGGCGGTGGCTGCACGCCAGGATCTCCCCTTGGGTGGGGACATCTCTCAAGGTGACTTCTCGAGATTCACAGATTCCTTGCCGCGGCAGATCCTCGGTAGGTGACTAACAGCACGCTAAGCTTTGAAATCTGAGCTGAGTGGTAGAAAGGATTGATTGTGCATATCTAATCCTTCAGGCATAAACCGTTGACCAAGTCTGGGACTGGGATTGGATCCAGCCGCACCCAGGGTCCTCTCTGAGAAGGACTTCAGAAAGCAACAGGGTCCTCTCTGAACCTCAGCTCAACGGGAGGGTCTCCCTGACAGCGCTGTCTGACCCTGCCCTCCGTGCAGTGAATAACCGAGTGTGCCTTGCCGTCGAATCTTGTTAAAACTGTCGCATTCACCATCGAACTTTGTTAAATCCCTGCTTTATATCAATAGATGTATCGCTGCTTCTCTCTGCGAGTGAAGTGCATCGCTCCATCCGTGACACAGCTCCTGCAGGTTTCCTGGCTCCCTGCAGATTTGCCTTGTGTCCCAGCGGACAGAGATTCTCCTCAGCGTCGTGCTTTGTGTCTGTGGCAGCTCACTGACTCTTGGGAATTATTTGGGAGAGGTGAACACATCAACATTAGGCCACCATTACGTCCTGTGATAGCTTCCTTCTGAAAATCAGTCCTCAAGGTGGGTCAGAAGCCAAATAACCTTTTTTTTTTGCCACCAGAGCTACTCTCTCTGACAGTTTGCAGGTATAAGGAACACATTCTATTCTTATCTTTTCTTCTTTTTCAATACAGAACTAAGACACTATTTAAAACCTCCAATAGTAGAACATGCATCAACAGCAAATCACTACGGTGGCTCTTTAGTCTTTGATAAAATATTAATTACCATTCAGCTGAGGTAGATAGAAGTGATCGAATCCAGCAGCACTTGTCACTTAGTGCTTGTCGTGTTCTCGGAGTTTGGACCTCACATTTTAATGCATCTGTGGAAGTGAATAATCTTTTAGTACATTAGAAACCCAGAATTATTTTCTGCAATTGTTCTGTGAATGACTAGGTCAAAGACATCTTTAAAATATCACTCTAAGTGATTTACATTTACTTGAATATTCATTTTGTTCTTAAGTTAAGGGTCCATTGCAATAAGCAGAGGAAAAAGTGCTGTAAATAAATTTCCATCCATGCTTTACATGCAAATTTCAGTCACAGGAAGAGTTCTACAGTTCTTTTATAATGTAATATCAATTATGAATGTGTGCAGGACAAATATATTTATAGTACAGCAGGGATTGTTCAGGTTCTTGCTGGACTGTAATAGCACATATTTTTGCTCATGTTGGCTGTTTTGTTTCTTTTATTTTCTGACACTGGGAATTAGCACTTTGTTGGAAAAAAGGTACCTAAATCTCATTGGTCCAATTGATCTTAGACAATTGTTGTGGCATTTCCTAAGGACAGAAATACAAACTCAGGCATTTGAACATCGTATGTTTGAAAAAGACGACCTAATAATTATTTTTGTATAAAATCATGTGATTTCAGTTTGAATCTCACAGTGTGTTTTTTTCCCCACAAAGGTAATGAAGGAAACTTTCATTCCTATGTTTAGACTGTAAGATGAGTGAGACATCTGCTTTTATGCTGATGTTGCTGCTTTGCATTGGCTATATCATAGAATCACAGACTGGTTTGGGTGGGAAGGGCCCTTAAAGCCCACCCAGCGCCACCCCCTGCCCTGGGCAGGGACACCTCCCACCAGCCCAGGTCGCTCCAAGCCCCGTCCAACCTGGCCTTGAACCCCTCCAGGGATGGGGCAGCCACAGCTTCTCTGGGCAACCTGGGCCAGGGGCTCACCACCTGCATAGTGAAAAAATTCTTCCTAATATCTAATCTAAGTCTCCCCTCTTTCAGTCTGAAGCCATTACCCCTCATCCTATCACTACATGCCCTTGTAAAAAGTCCCTCCCTAGATTTCTTGTAGGTGCCCTTCAGATACTGGAAAGCTGCTCTAAGGTCTCCCCAGAGCCTTCTCTTCTCCAGGCTGAACCCCCCCAGCTCTCTCAGCCTGTCCTCACAGCAGAGGGGCTCCAGCCCTCCCAGCATCTCCGGGGCTCCGTGTCCTGCTGTTGGTGCCCCAGCACTGGACATACAGGTTTGCATCCAGCGAGTTTGTGAAAGGTATAGGTCTGAATTGTCTTGGAGTGATGGGAAAAGATGTAGAAAGTGGAAAGTAAAGTAATTTTTTCTATTCACGACTTCATTACCCAGTTGTGAGGTAGCGAGGCTGGGACTTAGAGTGCGCTCGGTTCAGTTGGCAGTGCCAGGTAAGCCACTGCAGCAAGAGCAGCACCAGAGCCACCCTTCTCCCCCCCACACCGAGTCCTACAGTAGTTCTGGCTTCCCTCTTCATTTTCCACATTCAAGCGCTTAAAGTAGGAAATATAAACTGTTTGCCCCTAGCTTTATGCTGTTCAAGGACTCCCTGCTCTGAGAAACTCTTAGCTGCTTGTTTAAAGCTTTGTTAAGTGCCCATTGTGCTACCGGAGCTAAAACACATTTAATTAAGCCTGAGGCTCTTGCCCATTGTTTTTATTTAAAAAATATTTAGGCTATTGATTAGCTGGATTGGCTCTTCTCCGTTTCCTTATTTAGAAGATCTCTTTGAGTTTCCCTGGTGTGGGGGATTTTTTCCCCTATATATGTGCTGTACATAAAAATAAAGGTGCATTAATTATATCCCAAGCAGGCATATGAGGAATGCAAATAATACGAAGGTGAACTCAAACCAAGAGAAATATAGCATTTGTAATGACATTAGTTAAAATGCATGATGTTTTTAAGGCAATATATCGGAGTAAATTCCTTTACAATTAAGTGAGAAATAAAGATTTAGGCCTAATTTACGATGTCTGAAATGTGGAGTTACAGAAATGTCATTTCCAATTCCTTTTTCCTTTTGCTTTTCTGCACCGTCTGGTTGATGGATGGATAACAACAATGAGCTACTAGCCACCTTCTTCCAGCGCTTTTCCCAGTGCATTCCCTTGTCATTAACATCCCACACTTGAGAGGAAGCTCTTTTCATTGTTTGCCTTTTCAGTGGTTGAATGAAACAGAATTACAATGCTTTCAGGTGAGTTTATGAGAACTGGTTTGGTGTCAATGAACAGATAAGAAGTTTCTCTTTTCTGCTTTTGACAAAGTTGGTCATACCATCTTACCTTGAGTTTCTCGGAAGGGTTGTCCACGGCTGGGGCTGCATCCTCCTTCTGTGTTCTTAATTTTTTCAGGTTTCTTAGTACTCTTCATCTTACAACTGTAATTGATCTTTGACATTTTAATGTGCTTTTCCTCCTATCAGTCCCAGTGGCTCTTGCACTACAAAATATTTCAGTGGCTAACAAAACTCTTGTTCTAAATCTCAAGCTATTTTCTTCCAGCCCAGCAAATATTTCAGCTTGTCACTCCTTGCTTTTCTAGAAAAGTTTCTCTGTTTTTCCTATTTTCTAGCATATTTACAGTACCACCATATCCCCTGACAACCTTGTGTCGTTTCCGACTCATTTGTCTTTGCTGTTCATCCTTCACGTCTAGGCTATCTACAAATTCTTCCTATCCAAAGTAGGGCTGAAGATTCGATCATGTTTTATGTGCTGAGGCAGCTAGAGTTTTCCCAAGCTGCTTCAGTTTTCTCGCTGGCTGTGATCTCTTTGGCAGCTCTCATTCCACATGATCTCATCCTTCCCCTGGCCCTCCCGAGTGCTTCATTCAGATCGCTGCTTTAAAACTTGGCCCACTGTTGTCGTATTACTCTCTGAACTCCTATTTTTACTATTCTAATGTCTTTTTTTATTATTTTATTTTGTTTGCATTGTTAAGAATTTAAGAAATTAGGTCCCTGTTTGCTTGGCCTTGCATTCCACAGCCTCGTAGTTCTCCCTCTCTTCCACTCCACCAGTGGTGCTTGCATTTTTTCTGTTTCCTTTTGTGCTTTTTTAGTGTTTCCTAATATTCCCTTGATTTGGAACATGCTTCTTTACCTGAACAGTAAGGTGTCTAGCCTTCTACTGCAATTTCTGCATAAAGTGTTAAATACCTAAGGCCTAATTTCACATAAACTACAGTCCCCTCAAAACCATCAGATATTAGTCTTTCATGGGGAAACTGCATCAGTCAAACTCCATCCTTATTCTACCATTAATCCACAGTTATGGCTTATCCAATACTGGTGTTTAGATTTTCTGGGGAAGAGCTCCTAATTTCTGTTTCAGAAAAAAATCAGGTATCCACCTATGTATGCAGGCCTGTTCGGGACAATTAATGAACAGAAAAGGGAGCTAATTTATTTTGAGGTTCTTTAAAAGCATATTCACTTATTCTAAAATATTGCTTATTCAGTTACAGATACTGTCTTTTCCTTAAATGCAATGCACGAAACCAAATGCAAACGTCTTCTTGGTTACTCAGAGCATGCCAGTATTTGACTTGGCATAAAGTGCTTTTTCTGTGGGTTTTTTCGTGATCACGGTCATGCAGTGTGAGTAGTGTGTATCGTTAAAGGCGGATACAAAGAGTTAATTTCATTCTCTAATGAGCAGACTCATTTCTAGAACTACAGACCCTTTTCTAATTCCTCTCATATTCCCTGTATTCTTGAATATAGCAGAGACTGAGCCTTAACACTTTCTGAGAGGAATTTTTATCACTAATGTGTGTAACGCTGTGGCAGGTTTGGGCAAGCACATGGCAATAACCTCCTTTTTAAAAAGAATAGATAATTGAATAGGAGGATAAGAGAGGAAAATAATGTTCAGATGCATCCTTGAGTGCCACTGTAGCTGATGACAATGTGTATTTGTATACGTGTTTTATCCTAGAAGAAAATATAGTGGGAAAATAAACTCAGACCCTTAGCACTAGAGGTCACTAAACACAACAATTTCAAAGGGTCTGTACACTGTGCTCTAACTTTTTTCTTCTTTTTTTTTTTTTTTTAAACGGAACACTTCATTTGTGTTAAAGCCCTCAAGAGACAGCAGTAGGTGAGACACCGTCTGCTCCTGGGTATAAATGGGGAGGGTGGCGACAGGGCGACTGCTGAGACCATCCCTCCTGTTGCAGGACCCCGTTGCTCACCGGTGAGGGATAAGTAGGAGGAGGAAAGCATATACCACTTCATTTCACTTTTGCTCCAGCTTGCCTTTGTAATCCAGGCATGATATAAAGAAATTAGCTAGGTTTTCAGACAAGTAGGTGATTATGTCCTTGTGAGAGAGGATGACTTGGAAAACTTAAATGCCATTAGAAAAATAAGCCTTAATTCAGAGTCCAAGTAATAGGTTAAATTGCAGAGGAAAGGTCAGATATTAATGCATACTGATGGCTTGAATCTTATCAGATGTATCTTTTTCAGAGACCTTCTGTCTTTGATGGGAAACGTTTCACGAGACATATCAGTACAAGAAAAAAAAACCCTACCAGAGGGAGAAATGTCACAAAGTTTTTAGCCAAGAGATGAAGTGGATTTTTTCATTAATATTTTAGATCATTTCATGAAAGATCTCCCTTATAGGAATTTTGTTAGCATCAAGAAGGAAAATCATTTCACAGTCAGGGCATTTCAGAATTCACTTTACTTTTCTAATCATCCTTTCTCCCTTCTGCATATGTACTCTGCTACAGGCTTTACTTGTATAGTATATACAAGTTTTTAATAAAGGGTCCAAGTCATTGTACAAGAGGGAAGAAATATGCACTGAAGGAGACTATTGTCTGCAGACACCAAATTAGTAGACCTTCTTGACCTTAATTTCTTTGCTCTTCGGTTCTCTTACAATCTTGCAGGAGTGTTGTGAACACTGGGTAATTAATATTTTTAATTGTTTAGGTACTGTGGTGATGAGCACCAGAGAAACTCATGAGGAAATTAACAATTCTGTCTTGAGAGAAGGGTTTGACTGGTGTGCAGTAAATAAGGCCTCGGGTCACACATTGAAAAATGAGGAGAAAACAAAATATTGAGTAGTTGCTCATTATGTGAACATTCTGTGCACTGAAAGCAGCAGAGGTCCTGTGGAAAAGTGATCACATAATTAGATTTTGTCATGAAGCTTATGCACAAAGAGGGCTGAATGAAGGATGCAGAGGAAGATTAAAGATGAGCGTTTCTTAACATTTGAAAGCTTTCCTCAAGAGTCTTATTGTGTTCTTTCAACATAATTTGGATTTTTGTGTGTGTATTTGCCTTATGTGTGTGTGGTGGAAGATATTTCCCATCTCTTTGAAATGCATGAACTATTAAGAGCAGACATCATGAATCCTGGGTGAACATTCAGTCGTACCTGTTGTATCTGGCCTTTTCAAGGAGAATTTTAAAAATAAATAATAAGTCGAAAAACCCATTCTGCATCTTTCAGAGTAGTTCACACCTTTTTCCTTATTTAAGATCAGCACTTGAAGCTTTCAGGGCACAAGGCAAATGAGTTTTCCTTAAATTATTCTTATAATACTTTTTTCTACATCATCTCTTCGTGGCTGATGGATTAATCTGGCTACATTCTGAAAATGCCAATCTAGAAAGAACTGTTCCCTGTCAAAGATTACCTTTCATATAGCTAGGTGCAGTGGTAAAAAAAAAAAAAAAAAAAAAAAAAAGGTGCGCTTCAAAGACAATTAATTTCCAAACAAGGAGCTAAAATTCATTTTTTTATCAAACAATAAAGGATTTCTAATGCATAGTGACACCTACATTTGTGATACCAGCTTAACAACCTTCTGTACGCTGCTTTCTCTTGGAATAAGGGGTGATCCTCTTAAGTAGTTACTGGCTTCTCTGTCACTAGGTGTAGGGGAGAAGTCATCAGGTAACATCCTTGAAAACATGGAGAAGGAGTGAATATAAGTTTTTGAGCTTTCATTTGACAACGGACGTTTTAAAGGCACTTGGAGGATGGAGAGTTGTGAAGTGTTTGCTTGGATTTTAAATTGAAACTCCAATGCTGGAGCATGCATCTTCACTGAAGAGAAATGTATGTTCAGTTTTTAGGTGGCGAAAAGAAAGAAAAAGATGCCACTAAAATATGTGATGCCACTAGAATTGAATCACAGAATCCTAGAATTGCCCAGGTTGGAAGGGACCTTTCAACTCATTGAGTCCAACCATCAACCTGACAAAAACCCCCACTGCCCCATGTCCCTCAGCACCACGTCTGCCCGGCTTTTAAATCCCTCCAGGGACGGCGACTCCACCACTGCCCTGGGCAGCCTCTTCCAAGGCTTGACCACCCTTTCCGGGAAGAAATTTTTCCTAATATCCATCCTAAACCTCCCCTGGTGCAACTTGAGGCCGTTTCCTCTTGTCCCGTGGCCTGTTCCTTGGGAGAAGAGCCCGACCCCCCTTGGCTACCCCCTCCTTTCAGGGAGTTGAGTTAAGTTAAGTTACTAATACATATGTAAAGAATTGAAGATAAAGGCTAAGGATAGATTGTTTCGATATATTTCCAAAATGCTAAGTAAATAATAGGAGATACTTGATTTGAGATACTTACCGTGGAAACTTTATAGATTTGTGGCAAGATTTAGTGCAACATCTTGTCCTTAATTAGCAACCAGAGCTGACATTTATAAACTGTAAGCAAGCACACACATTTTGTTGGCTACTGCAAAGAAGAATTCAGAGTATGCATTTTTTTTCCTTCCAGAGTCACGGCCACAAAAAGCAAAAGATTGAGCTGTACTGAAGCGGGCATACCTGTAGCGGTTCCAGGCATCAGAATCTGTGTTGAAAAATAATAGGTCTCACCCTAGCCTTCCTATTAACATCTCTTACATGACTAAGGCTTTTGTACTTGATATTGCTCATTCAGCAGTATATTTTAATATCTCCACAATAGTTTTTGCCAATGAATATACACAGAAAAATTATTCATCAGTCTTTCAATGCAAAGTTGTCTGACTAAGATTACCCGTGATGCGACAATCAGCTCCACTGCACAGTATTTCATAGAGCTATAGGGTTTCTTCGCTCGTAATGTTTTTTCAAAAGTCAGAAGGTAAATTTTTATGCTTTGTGATTTGAAAATATGATCTCTCTTGAAAAGTGGAGCTATTTTCTTCCCAGGAAGTTTTAACAAACTATGTGGAGCAGGAGACTATACCTTCAGTAATACTTTCCACTGTGTTTCAAGAGCAGATCTGAATGTGTGAGGATTTCTGTCAGATATTATTACTGGGGAGCAACTGGATTTTCTAGATGATTTTGGCAGTAACTGTAACAATGGCTATATTTCTTTTGATGTTTTTTTTTTTTCCCCCAGATAGATAGTATATTTTTATCTTGACATTTTGCCCGTCCTGTGAATTTCATCATGGGGAAGAAACAGCAGTTTGTCTCAGAGCAGTTCCATTTCAATCTCTAGGTGACAAGTTGATATTTCTTTCCTCTTGAAGAAGCTTTTAATATGATGTGTTAAATGTCAAGGAAACTCTTCAATATATATTGAACTTTACTAACCTTATTTCTCTTAATATTAATGACATATTGACAGCATGTTTTGAAAAATGAACACTTCTCGCAGATGTCAGGATCCTAAACTCACTTTATTCCTACAGGAATCCCACATTCTGGTTGTTATTGTTCAGAACTGTAGTAACTTTTACAATGACTTTTTTTTTTTTTTACAAAGACTTTTACAGACTTTTAAAAAATGCATTTTATTTCATTATTGGATGCTGACAGTGCTGATCTAATGGCTAAGAGGTCATAAGGCAGTTTAGTAAGTTTGTAAGTTAACTTTGAAAAATAATTTTAAGTTGGGATCTGAGGTTTCTGAAGCTAACTCTGTTATGCTGATTTATTGACCTTATAAATCCAGGTGACTAATGGAGGGTACCCCATAAAACCACTCAAGATCATCCCGTTTGGACAAAATTCAACTGAGCACGGAAGTGGGAACAGTTTGACTTTGAACACATTAAATGCGAGTTAAGGATTTTGTTGCCGTGACACTGAATATTTGCAAGGTGTTGACATTTTTTAGTATTGGCTCAAAATTCATTACTTTTGGGAAACAGCTTCTCGGTTTGCATCCGAAAGTATTTGATAAGTAGGCTCCAAGAATTCAGACAACAGAATTGATTAAAAAACTCGGGTTTACTCTAAGATACCTGTAACATGTGGCGGGGAATGGGGTGGTGCTCAAATGCCAGTTTCTGATTTATCATTGCGGTTCTGTCCCAGTGATATTTATATAAGCTGTCAAAATATATGAGCTACATAACTTAGCTATGGAGCTTAAAATGCTGCCTTCTGTCAACCGTTTATTTTCTCGTTCCTTGCTTCTGTTTCCACCTTTGCTGAATAAATTATCCAGGATTTTGCATTGACTGTATTGCACTGAAGGAAAAGCCTAATTATTGAACCTGAATTCTGCTGTATCTGTGCACATCTAAGTTTCCCTGATAATACGGTGTTAAATGCAGTTTATATCCAATATAGGCAAACATGTAATCTGTATTACAAGGAAATATAATTTAATACAATTGTGGTGATTTAAATATATTTGTGAGGCTCTTAAATTACACTGAAGCACAAATAACTACAAATAATTCAGTATGTTCTTCTCTTGTAATTAAAAATAAATTCCTGAGCATGCCAACAGATCCACAGGTACATTCATTTAGATTTCATCATTACTGTGTTTTTTTAACATATTTTTTTCATATACCAAAAAAAAATCATTAGAAGAGAAAAGCTTTTTTCATTCCCGTGGGAAGTCTGAAACATGGTATAAACATATTACACCTCTCTATGGAAAAGCAGCGCCTGCTCCCATTTATAGTGTATTGTGCTTGCTTAGAGCACTAAAAGCATTTGTTTAGAAGGGAAGGGATTAGAGTTAGCAGCAAACGATGCGCAAACCCCATTTATTTATTTCCTTATTTATTGTGAACTATTCAGAAAGATCTAGCCTGTCTCTGGGAGTCTTCATGAATATTAAAAGTTTAACATAAGGATAAATATTCTTAGTAGAAAAAAGTCGTGATTGCCCAAGGCCACAGCATTCCATCTCGGTATCACAGATAGGTTGCTCAGATCTTAAATCCCTTTGCATAAAGGGTAATGTTGAGTAATCGGATGTCTCAGGCTGCCCTCTGAGAAAAACCCAATCAACTATCTGTCATTATAATTCACAACTGTTATTCCAGCAAAATCAAGAGGGGTGTACGTTTATGGATAAGTACACATTTATGGATAAGTAAGGAAGTGTCAGGGATGGAGATGCGTCCGGAGGGCTGGACTTCCAGCCTGGAGAACCCTCAAAAGAAGCTGTGGGATGCCCGTGCTGTGTCTCGACTGCAAGAGCTGGAAGCACGTCTTGCTTCCCGGGGCTGCCCGTCGCCCTCCTGCCTCTGCGGAGCTCGGGACATACCTCGGAGCACGTCTGCTGGACAAATTGCACCTAGCCTCAGGGGTGGGAAGACCTGCCCACGCGGTGGGTGAGAGGAAGCAAACACGATCGTTGAATGTTGTCAAGGTCAGCGCCAGTCGTGGAACTGGGGGTGTCGCCTCTTGGGCATAGCCACTGCCACTGCTACTACCTCTACCCCTTCACTTTGCACGTAGAAAAGAGAATTTTAATTTTTGGAGTATATTTCAGTTTCCTGGAGAGTGTTTTATACCTCTGCTGCTGCAGCACCGTGTCCACAGAGACGTGCTGGCTGCATAGTTGTGTGAACCAGGAGAAAGAAAGATGGGAGAACCTTGGCCGCCCTTCCGCACGGTACCTGCACGGCAGGGCTTGGGTCCTTCAGCTGCAGAATTCAATGCTTGGAATCAACAGGAACTGAGGAATCATTAATTCTCAAATTCTGATCTCAGTTACGTTAGCTGTAAGGTGGAGCAACTCCACAGAATTCACAATTTATTTATGGATTTATGTCAGTGTATCTGGGGGCAGTATTTGCATCCATATTTGTATGCAAACAAATCGTTTGCCTCAACTTTCCAGAAATAAAGTCTTCACTTAGTGGCAATGTAACACAATTGGGGGGTTTTTGTTGTTTTGTTTTGCTTTTTTTTTTTTCTTTTTTTTTTCCTTTTTTTTTCTTTCATTGAACTGTATCCTTTAAGTATTCAGAAAACAATCTGGGGCTATTTATAACCTTGCAAACTGGATCAAACTGTTCTCTTCCTCGGCGCGCCATTTAATGTGAGAATGATGGAGAGGAAGGCATTGTTAATTTTAATAAAATTAACTTTGTAGTGTTATTTCAATGCTTTATAATAAGTTTATATGGTGCCCCAAGGGCAGCTCTGTTTGCACTAAAGTATCTCGATCACAGTTTGGTTAGGGCAGAATCACTTGGCTTTATTTTCCCTTTTTTTTTTTTAATAGCCTGAACTCAAGCTGTTTTGTAGCTGCCCTACGATACAAGTAGATGCACTCTTGGGGCACTGATTAAAATCTGTATGTTTTAGAAATATGTTCCTATAATCATGTTGGCACAAGGGTACCTCTGAACTATTGGTATCTGCGCTATTTTTCACATCAAGGTGCAAGCAAGAAATATTCTGAAGCACAGATAACTTACATTCTTCTTAAAATACTATCCATGCATACTAATTAGTTGTAACCATGGGAAGCAGTATTAACAGTATACTTTTCATTTTAAACCAGGCTCTCTTGTGCTCCACTTGATTAATTGTCACAGAGTGTAATTTTATCATAGTTAAAACTAATTCAAGCCCATTTCCCTGTAGTAATATATATTTTTTTTTGGTTTGCAGAAATTAATATTCCTCAAAAACTAATTAATGATCTCCAAAGAATCATTTGCATAAAAGATGTTGGAGTTTTACAGCAATTATGCATTGTATGTAACTCATTAAAAGGTCTATTTTCATTACTGGATTTAGTGATGGGGTGACAGGCGTAACCGTTCCAAATGTCCGGGCAAAATGCGAAGTGAGACTGGGAAATCCTCTGGTCTAAAGCCATCAGTGGAGCCAAGTTATTTCTTCATCATGAAATTTTTAGAAGGAAAATGGCTTTGAAATTAACCATAAGGTCCTTTGAAGGTTACCTCTTGCCTCATAGAAGTTGTGGCATGTTCCTTCCACCCAAAGAAGGGTGCAGCTGATGGTGTACAGAAGGCCGGGTTCTGCTTACCTCCATTCTCACTGCATAACGTCCCCGTCAATGGTGGCTGGATGTCAGCTTGGCCTCCTGGACCACAAGAGGGAGCTGGGGGTGTTCAGCCTGGAGAAGAGGAGGCTGAGGGGAGACCTTCTCGCTCTCTGCAACTGCCTGAAAGGAGGGTGTAGCCAGGGGGGGTCGGGCTCTTCTCCCAAGGAACAGGCCATGGGACAAGAGGAAACGGCCTCAAGTTGCGCCAGGGGAGGTTTAGATTGAATATTAGGAAAAATTTTTACACTGAAAGGGTTATTAAACATTGGAACAGGCTGCCCAGGGCAGTGGTGGAGTCACCATCCCTGGAGGTATTGAAAAGCCGGGTAGACGTGGTGCTTAGAGATATGGTTTAGTGATGGTTTTTGTCAGAGTTAGGTTGATGGTTGGACTCGATGATCTGAAGGGTCCCTTCAAACCTAGGTGATTCCATGATTCTATGATTCTAAGATGCTGGGCAGAATGGGAGAGGGTGGCCACCGGCTGTAGAGCAATGAGACTCGATGGCAAGCACCAATCCTTCAAACCTGTGTCCATCACTCTTCTTTTAAAGGGAAGAATTAGAAACACCTTTTTCTAATCTTTTTTAAGTGATAAGATTTGGCTCAGAAACAGACCTGTCGTTACACCGAGAGTGGCTGTGCATAACAAACTTTAATATGTTTCATTTGTCTGAGCCATCGTTAAAGCCCACCAGGCTAGCTGTGCGCGAGGCAGCATAATTCATGGCAGACAGAAGATCCATTCATTACTCCTGCCATAATTACAGCAAGAGCGTTATTGATAAATCAAACAGAAATAATAATTCTTTTGAAAAAATGCAGTGTTTGTGGCTTTGTAACGCAACCGGAAGATACCGTAAAAATCAAATGTAAAATCAGTCTTCCCAATCACGCATTTATTGGGACTTCTGAGACGCAGAACCAAAAACATTCTCACCTTTTCCCTGTATTTCAGGTATATATTTCGTCTCAGGCAGTATTAATATATAAAGAGTCAGACATTACAGCTGGAAACATGCATTTTCTCTCTTTCACCCCCGCCCCCGTGTTCCCCAATAAATCAGTGTTAATAATATCTGAGGTCCTAATCCAGCAAAACACTTAAGCACATACTTAACCTTAAACACATGAGTAGTCTCATTATAATCAGAGAGACTCCTCACGCTTTAAAGTTAAGCTCGTATTTAAGTGCTTTGTTGAATCCCAGCCAACGTGAAGTAGTAGAAACCAAGGTGCTTTCTGCATTGAAATCCAAGTACAAAGAGGTGGCATTAACGCTGTGGCTTACACTGATGAAAAAAAGCACTCCTGGAAGTGTGAATTACAAGAGCACTATTAATTCACCCTCGCGGGGCTCTACGCACGCTCCGGAGATGGGATTTTCAAGGCTGAATGTATGTAGAAGTGCTAAGCAGAAGCAAATAGAAAAATAGTTATCCTGGCAATCACTCGTGATTACTGCGCCCACCACCAGTTCTAACATTTCCAATTATTCCTGTCTCTATTGTTACCGCGTCCTCGGTATTTTTTCTGTGTTTTAAATCCCAGAGAGTGCGATCCCGCCAGGCAGGTAATATCACCGCGTGATTTGTCCAGTGGGTCCCTGGCAGTGTTGCTGCTTATAATGACAAAAGAAATACTAAATAACAACAATCTTTTATCAGGTAGTGGAGGGAGGTTATCCAGGTGACACAATCAGGTCTTTGGTTTTTGTGGAAAAATGCACCTTTGTCTTCAGATTCCCAGAAAGGTGTTCAAATTGTGCAAATTTGCTCCAAGCAGTAGGGATTGAATACAAGCATCTCTTTAAAACCTCACATAAAACAAGCAAATTTCGCTTTTTTGCTTTCTATATTTAAAAAGAGGCATCCAACGTACAATCCATTTCAGACTCTGAGTTAGCCCAATGGCAATCCTGCTGGAATTTTAATATTTTACAAGCGTGATCTAAGGCTAATTTGTATCTGCATATAAAATGAAGGCAATTAAAGAAGGAGGGAGGAAGGAGGATCTGATGTGGCCTCTCTCCTATTATTCTTCATTAATTTGGATAACTTTTAAGGACTAATTATTTTCCTCTACTAGGATATTTGAGGTAGCATTTCATCCTTCTGGGTATATTCGGTTGTACTTTAATTCTGCTTAAACCTGACTAGTAATTGCGGAGTTTGTGAGCTTCTTGCTCGTCCTCATGCAAAACATCTTCTCCCAGGATGGTGAGCTTTGAACTCTGCCATGGCTATTTTTGCAACAAGCTAGCTGGGATTGAAACCGAAGCCTTACTGTTAACTAAACTGTTGCCGAAAGCTTATAGTATACAAATGCTATTGCTAAAAAATTCAATATCTGACTCATCCTTACGTAGAAGATGAACTAAGAGGGCTGCAGGTGTCTGTATTAACTCGTCAAGAAGCTGCTCCATCACTGATGGTCTCCCAGAGCTTGGGAGCTTTGCTTGTTCCTTGGCCTCATTTTTGTGTGTGTTTGTACTCTGGTATCCCTCTTTTTTTTTTTCCTTTTTCCAGGCCAGCAGTGAACGAACTGCTCTCTTCTCCAAACATACGCCATTGTAGCACGCGGCTTTTGTATCTGAAATGTTTATTTAGAGTTGCCACTTCACTTGCTGAGGTCAGAAGGTGCCTGAAGCTACCTCCCCTCCGCAGCCCTGAGCTTCTGCTGAATTGGTGTGAAGCCAACACAAGCTCTTGTGGACCTGGGGGAACAAAAAACAAATCCAGGCTGTAAATAAAACACATCTTGTAGTACATCTAAGGAGAAAGTCGAGAAGGTTGGACCCCACAAGATAAAGGTTTTGAAGGCTAAGGAACAGAGCTACTGAAGGAGCAGCCTTCACGTGAATACACCTTGTTCCTCTTCAGTGGGAGACATGATAACTGCTCGCCCTCTTCTTCCATACGTATATTCTAGATTAAAGGTAGTACGCGTGGCAACTTGATGCTGATGGTCTGGAGAAGAAAATTAGACGAAAGTCTGATGCAGGGCTAGCTTTGCCTAGAGCTTTAAGCTGACACTCAGTATTTTTAAGCAAAAACATCCCTCATCCAGGTTCCCAGAAGATGTTTGAAAAAAAGATATAAAGGAACAGATGTATTCCGCACACTATCTCCGTGAGCAACAAGCAACAGCTGCTTCAGAAAAAGGCAGGATAATCTGCTTGCTGGCAACATTTTTTTAAAAGTTCCCAAAAGGGAGAAGTCATTGTATGGCTGAAATGGAAGGGTTTACCTCTCTTTCGCTTATTTTAAAGTATTTTCTGTCTTACGATTTTTCTCTGCCTGTTCCTAAATCTTTCTAAATGCATGGCTTCAAGTGTATTTTGTGGCTATAAATCTCATGGGATAGTTGGGTTTTTTTGCGTAGAAAAGTTTTCTCTTATTGTTTACCACCTTTTACCATCATGAGTTTCTTTTTCTACAGAGAAAAAATACCCGTATCCACCTTTTGTTCAGGCCTACAGGAAAGCTGGGGAGGGACTCTGGATCAGGGGGTGGAGTGACAGGACAAGGGGGGACAGTTTTACACGGAAAGAGGGGAGATTTAGATGAGATACTAGGAAGAAAATTTTCACCCTGAGGGCGTTGAGCCCCTGGCCCAGGTTGCCCAGAGAAGCTGTGGCTGCCCCATCCCTGGAGGGGTTCAAGGCCAGGCTGGACGGGGCTTGGAGCAACCTGGGCTGGTGGGAGGGGTCCCTGCCCAGGGCAGGGGGTGGCACTGGATGGGCTTCAAGGGTACTTGCTCTAAGGTGACCCTGCTCTGGCAGGGGGGTTGGACTAGATGATCTCCAGAGGTGCCTTCCAACCCTATGATTCTGTGATTCTATGATTCTACATCCAACGTAAAGTATTCTACGATTCTATTTTCTCTATATTTTCCTCATTTCCCTGTGTTTTTTTTTTTTTTTAATATATCCTGCTCTTCCTGTTCCCCCTTCAGATTAGAATTTTACCGAGAAAAATCATTCTTCTTTGTCATTCTTCTCACCACCACCTGCAGTTCCTCTGGTCACACAGTGGATGAAGCAAAGACAAAGCTACGGCACTGCCATGTCCACGATGAGATCAGCACATTTCCTGCAGTAGAATTTTTGCCTTTCTGTATGCATCCTAACATACATAGCATAAAACAAAGCATGTTTGCTTTGCTGCATTGTGGCACGTAGAGCTGAGTCCTCGTGTGCCCAGTTGTCAGTTCTCCTGCGCTGCTGTTGCTAATTTACGATCTAGTCTTCATATGGGTCATTGAAGATTTCATGGAAAAGAATGAAACAATAAAATTAAATGTTCATTTTTCTTTATATTGACTCTTAGAGAAACTATAATTTCTGACTTCTCTTTTGCAATGCATTTTCCGACTTCTCTCTCTAACCATCATTACAGGTATTTAATTAATGAATTATCAAGCCTTGGGAACATTATATTGGTCAAGGAAAGAGCACTCTCTTATTTGGAACTGCTGTGGTAATGACAAATGTATTTCTTGCATAAATACATCCCACCTGAACTTCATCATTCGATGAAGATGCTTAAGGACCTAATTGCTCCTGGCTGTCTCCAACATCCATGGGCAGAGAGGCACCTCCAGAAGGTATGTCAGATCTCAGTTGAGTTGAATTGCTTTCTAAAGGCGACTTTCTGGAACCATGTAACTAGTTTTCTAATTTGACTGTCTCAAGTAAGTGCAATCAGGCTTGTAAAAGTGTTACGGTCACCAAGGTAGAGCACCCATTTGCTGGAAAAAAACCCCAACCAACCCAACCCACCAACCCGTCACTGGGACCACTAGGGCCTGTGCTGTGCTTCCAGTGGGATCGGTGGAAATCGCTGATTTTGGGCAGCCCTTATGTCGTCTCAGAAATTGATCTAAAGCCTGTGTAAAGTCACTGAAGACATTCCTCTTGATAGCAGCTTTGTATGAGACCCTTATAAGATAATGAATACAAGAACCATTTGTTGTCCAGTCATGTGTTCTGAAATTTGATTAAACATTTATTAATGCTTACCTAGTAGTACATGCAGATAATTTTCATTCCTCAGTTGTTTCCACAATATTCAGTGTTCATTTTATCTATTGCTCAGTCATACTGTGTTGTTGGATGCGTATCACACTTCCTTCTCGTGGAATGGACAGCTAAAAATTATTAATTTGAGCATAAAAAATGATGAATAAATAACAAGGAATGGAACTCCAGTACAAATACGAGGCTCTTGGGATTTACAAATAGGTTTTTGACTATGAGCAGTAATACCAGTATTTCTGAATGATTAATATTGTAATGGCACAGAGAGAAGAAAATTGAAGAAAGGTGGCTTATGGGGGGAAAAATATTTGTTAATATTTTACTTGGTAACCTAGATAAACTTGCATATGTATGTTTTTGCATTATTTCTAATGTATGTTACACACATGTATGTGTCTGTGAGTGTACAGGAGAGATTTAAAAGAATATGAATGATATTAGGACTTTCAAAAAAAAGTGTTTATTAGTCACATGTCTGACTAAGTGTATGTGCAGCTTTTACTGAGGTCATGGGGCCTATTTACATCCATTCTAGGGCAGCACTTCAACTTTTATAGAATCATGGAATGCTTTGGGTTGGAAGGGACCTTTAAAGGCCATCTAGTCCAACCCCCCTGCAGTGAGCAGGGACATCTTTAACTCGATCAGGTTGCCCAGAGCCTCATCCAGCCTGGCCTTGAATGTCTCCAGGGATGGGGCCTCCACCACCTCTCTGGGCAACTTGGGCCAGTGTCTCACCACCCTCATGGTAAAGAACTTCTTCCCAATGTCTCATCTAACCCTGCCCTGCTCTAGTTTAAAACCATTGCCCCTCGTCCTATGGCTACATGCCCTTGCAAACAGCCCCTCCCCAGCTTTCCTGTAGGCCCCCTTCAGGGACTGGAAGGCTGCTATAAGGTCTCCCCGGAGCCTTCTCCTCTCCAGGCTGAACAACCCCAACTCTCTCAGCCTGTCCTCACAGCAGAGGGGCTCCAGCCCTTGGATCATCTTTGGGGCCTCCTCTGGCCCCGCTCCAAGAGGTCCATGCCCTTTATAATGGAAACAGTCTGTTGTGATGTGGTGTTTTCTCTGTGAAAGGTCTCTTTTATTTGTCTAGCTTTCTCTAGGAGTCTGGATTATGTGAAACAGGAGATCAGAGTGTATTTTGTGGAAACGACAAAGCACTTCAATCTTTTGACTTGCACAGACAGAAAGACCATGTTGAAGCTTACGAATGTGTTTAGACTTGAACCAAAATGGCCACACTGATGTGCAAAAAGATCATGGAATCATAGAATGTGTTGGGTTGGAAGGGACCTTTAAAGGTCATCTAGTCCCACCCCCCTGCAGTGAGCAGGGACATCTTCAACTAGCAACTTTGAAAATGGCACAGACAGTGTCCCAAGCCCAAATAACATTCTATATCCCCAGAAATGATAGGCTGAGCTCATACAAAAAGACGACAGATTTTAGATGAAGCAGAAGGAAGGCTGGAAACCAAATCTTCTCAGGTCCTTGGATGAGTACAAATATAGAAATGCAAGGAGGGAAATCCTTTTTTCATGTGAACATTATGATTTTAGAATACGATTCTGTCATCATGTAGACAGGGCTGAAGACTGTGGTATTTCAATTGGATGTCAAAATAGCAGCTCAGTTTTTAAACTGGTATTATCAGGAACGTGAAGGATTGAAATTAGTTATTTGAATAATGCTAGTCTCTTTTCCCTGGAGAGTAAAGTTTTTTTTGCATATCACTTATGAAACAGTACAGTACATCTAACTCCATTTAGACATTAACATTAATTGCTAATGGTTTCCTTTTACAGATTCTAAATGGTGGATTTATTGAATCATCCTAAACTTGCTCCTCCGGGGGTATGTAAGAATAAGCTTGTGTATCCTTGGGAGCAAACTGCAAATCAGCAGTTTTAACGCTAAGCTTGTTTGTTGTGGGGTTTGGGGTTTTTTTTGGTGCTTTTTTAAATCTTTTTTTTTTTTTTTTTAATTACTAACATGCATCAAGTTTATGTTAATTATATTAAAACGTAACAGAAATATTCAGTAGCATTTAAGGAACTTAAAGTAGTTAACCTAGTTCTAAGCTGCAAAATGTTAGAAGAGTCAGCACATTAAAGGAGGTGCAAAAATATAATGGGATATTTGCTTTTACTGGTATTCAGCTTTTATATGAAACTAAATTCAACTTATTTTCCTAAATATGTTAGTGACACTTCTTCAGATATAGCCTCCTTTTCCCTCTGTCTTTCTCTCTCACCTCCATAGAGTTCTTTTCCATCCTTGTGCAATCATCTAAAAAGTCACCTTTGCTTAATTAGAAATGTCACTTGAACTTGTTTGTGTTTCCTTCGGTGTACGATGCAAAGCATTTATTTTCCAGTCTGGATGATGACTTTGTAAATTTTTATTCAGAACAAACCAATAAAGACCAAATACATTTCCTGCAAGAGAGAAAATGGCCAGGTGGCCAGTTACCCTGAAACAGTCAGTGCAAAATGATTTAGCGTCCCACTCACCAACACACTCCCGGGAGCCTTTACAGAGTGAAACTCTGCTT
The DNA here is from genome assembly GCA_013398915.1 of Dromas ardeola. Lineage (NCBI taxonomy): Eukaryota > Metazoa > Chordata > Aves > Charadriiformes > Dromadidae > Dromas > Dromas ardeola. Next base: position 500,413 of record VYZM01000885.1, on the reverse strand, counting down.
TCTGCACAGCAGCCTACAAAGTTGCAAACGGAGGAGAAAAATCTTACTTCTGCGTATTAATTTATGAGGGCAAATAGATCTTGGGCACTACAAGCTAATGGTTACCCAGTCTCCTAGGCTCTCGGTTTACTGCTACTTCTGAAAAATCCAGATATATGCGTAACTTGGTGGTGTTTGAAATGGAGAAGTGGTTTATGTGGCTAAAAGCGCTAACTCCACATCATTTCCAGGACGTAGTTGAGCTCATGCAGCTGCATTATGTTTTCCTATAGGCAAAGCAGGTTGAATTTAGCTCATACACATTTGTTATCAATTATGTTGGAGGCAATTTCTTATTGTGAAATACCTTAACTGTTAATATGCTCTGGAAAATATTAACTTACAGGAACTTTTAAATGAATAGAGTTTATTTACGTTTGAATCAAATGCATTCTGGTAATAGGAGGAAACAAGCTTCTTCATTTCAGAAGATACTGATGCTTCAAATTCATAACCAGGCATTACCGCGTGTACGGACTCAATAGATCTAATGAAAGGCTACGCAGTTCCACAGTTTTACACTGCTGAGAGATCCTCGTGTTGAGTTATAGGGAAGGTGAAATAGGCAAAAAAATGAAACGAATCCCCTAAATTATTCTAGGTGTTGCAGAAATACATGAATCAGGTTGTATTTTTCCGTTTCTGAAAATGTCTATGTGCAGTGATTTTTAATGAAAGCATTCCAAAAGAAGATGCGTAACTGCCAAGTTAGAAGTCTAGTTAAAAAAAGGAGTAGAAAGTTACGATGCAAGCATTTTCTTTTGCCTGTTAAGAGAGAAAAGATAGGGAATAAAAAAGATCAACACAAACTACAGACCTACCAGCGAGTACTTTCAGTAAGCGTGTTTGGCTTCTGCATTGCAAAACTGCTTGAGTAAGAATGCAAAAGTCATGACAAATCACTTTTTCCTGTAATGTAAAAGCATCGTTTTCTCCTTAATTGGTCCCTGTGAAAAATCTGTGGGTTTGCTTGGAAAGTGATCTTTTTGGTTAGTTTTAATGAATACGGCGTTTCTGAATGGTCCTGTATTGACAACTGTGAAAACCTTTTTTATCTACAGAACCGCATACCCGGGGCAGTGACATCGCTTCTATCACCAAGGTGCCATGCTCGCGCCTTCATCTCCAATAATGACAGGTTTGTTCTGTCTCCTTGACTTATCATTTCCTTAGCTCCCTGTCACGAGCGAGGCCCAGCATATACCCAATTAGTATGCGATGTGGCAGGGATGTTTCTGAGCCTGCGTGTGTTTGGCCTTTGGGAACTGAGTCGAATGCTCCGTTCTCCTTACGGAAGACGCGTTCGCGCCTCTCTGAGAGCAACGTGAATTGCTCGCTCTTTCCTGTTTCACCCGGGTGAAGTCTGAGCTGAAAACGCTGAATTCAAAGTACTTGTGTTCCCTCTACATATCTACGGAGTCTTGCAATTCTTTTGGAAATCGATTGTGAGAATTATTAAGGAAAAGTATCAGGTGGCATCTTTGTCCTTATCGCCCTTTGTTTTTTAATTCAACATGAGGTTAAGTTTTAACAAACAAACGGAAAGAGTCTCAAAGAGCTTATTTTTGGCAGGTGACATTTGTGTCATCGTAAACACAAAATTTCTTGCAAAAGTATGCAGCACTTCCTTCTAGAGTAAATAACCATTTTGAGACAAATGATTTCTTATCTGCTTATCACAAAACCAAGCGTGGTCGCTAGGAATTCCAGAAAGGCCGTCTCTTGCAGCAAGCTCTACTGAGTCATTTGATAAAAATCCAAACTTTGCAGTTTTAACTCTCAGCAGATTTTTAAATTTAATCTTCTACATTCAAAGCATAGTGTTTGCATCATCCTGATTATTGTTAGATGGAATGAAAAATGGTGATTCTGCAAAAATCTTGTCGTTTAATTTGCATTTAAAGTTCTTGTAAATGCATTTTAATTAACATTATGTTCCACATCACTACTTACTGAGAAAGTGGTTTTAGTCAGTACTTTTTTTTTTAGGAATGCTATTCAAATCTAGAGTATACAGTAGAGTTTTGTACCAGAGCTCAAATAATTCATTTCTTTTCAACAGCATGATAGTCTGTGGGAATACCTGTGTCGTGTCTTAGTAGTGACGGTAATTAAGGCATGGAGAATGAAGTCCAGGCTCCTTCTGGCTGCCCTGAGAAGACTCAGAGAAGGAAGAATGCAAAGAGCATTCCTGGGGGCAAAATTCCAGTCCTGCTCTGGTCGTCGACCCACATGTGAAGAGATGGAGAGGACTAGCCACCGATTCTGCATCTGCCCCACCGCTGATCGCCGGCTAACTGCGGGTCAGAAGGTGCAAACGTAGTTTCTCAGGAATTTTCTTCCTCTGAAGAAGAAAGGTAATTTTCTTGAGGATATTTTCTGCAGATAACACTGCCTCCGAATCTGGGCTCTTCTTGAATAAAACTGATCATGGTACACAGTCTTCCTGAATGTTGTTAGAGCAAAATGCTATGCAATTAGTATTCCAGCCTGGAATTCTTTCCTTGCTGATTCTCTGAGATTTTTGAGCTGGTAAAAAGCAGTAGAATCCTACTTTTCCTGCTTGTCTCAGAAGAGAAAGGACAAAAAAAGGGTTTGTAAGAACATTTCAGTGGGAAAAGGGTTTCCTGACTAGATGCTGGTTCCAGGTACCTTTTTAAAAAATATATATATATTTTTTTTTCCCTGTTGGCAATGGCAGCTTAAACAGATCCTGATCTCCTTTATCTCTAGTCCTTTTTTCCCTCAGCTGTGTCAAAAGTGTTCATGGGACCGCACTGTGAACAGAACGCAGTGAGTGACCTAGGTTAAAAATACTCTTGCAGGAAAGATAAGAGCAGGTTTCTTAAAGTCATTTCACAAAAGGGTTTACAGATTGTACAGTTACTGTGCTGGTGGGAATGGCTTTCCAAGAGTGAAGTTGGGGAGTGAAGCCCATGTAAGTGGCCACAGCTACTAAGAAAAGGATTTATGGTGTTGTGGAGTCCGTACGTGTGTGTTACTGCAGATGCAAGGATTTTGGCAGGTGTTTTGTCTCTTGCCTATGTGAAGCCGAAGCATCTCCTGAAGCTCCTAAATTTCAGCTTTGGATTTTCCTTCATCTATTTTCTTTCTTTTCTCCGTACTTGAGCGTGGACCGTTCATTCAGGAAGACGAGTATGCAAAAAAGAAAAAAGATTGAAACTTATTCACTTGTTCAGATCTCTACGACAAGCTTAAATTACATGCCTGTGGTGCTTAACTTAAGGCTAGATATCTATCTAGGGGACATGGGCATGCAAGAGAGGGTTTATAGCTTTGTCTCTGGTTTAGCAAAGTGCCTTTGAAGTAGGTTGGCCACAGACTAAGTAGACAGAAAAATTAGAGCTTGTTTAACTTGTGCTGAATGCAGGCAAATCTCTCTGTAAACAGTAGCTGCTAATAGTAATGGAAAATGCTCCTAATCCCGGTACAGATAAGGTAACAAATAGGAATGAGCTCTTGTTTCCATTATTTATAACTTTTGTGAACTAGGTCCTTCTCATTAACTGCTGGAGGGGCCACCAAAAAATAACTGCAGACCTAAAAGTCAAGCTAAATTATCAGCTTTTTTATCTACTTTCTGGGAAAAGCAAAAAATGTAAGAATGACACATCTATAGAAACTCTCAACGAGGAGACTGTCTTCAATGTATTCTAAGGTGGCTACTATTAAATTGATACAGGGGGTGCTGGTCAGTTCTCTTTTTCCTCAAGTTGCCTCTTTCTTTGCTTGCTTACAGCCTTTGGTAGAGTTTGGATGATAGGAGGGAATGGACACAGAGATGGCAGCTCCCATAAGACAGTGTACATATTTTTTTTTTACATTTATTTAATAAAAAATGAGAACATTTCAACTCATTCCAGAAATAAAACACTTAGTTTCCACTTTCCAGAGGGAAAAAGCTTGTTTTGACTTGATTTCAAAACATAAATGAAAATTGTCGATATTTTGAGGGAGGCAGAAAGAGGAGCTGAGAAGGAGAAAGAGAAGAGGTTTTTTTGATTAAAAAATTCTCTATCATCAGGCTCCTCTTGCCCAGTCAGAAGGGAAGATGTTAAGGAGCCTGTATTTAATCCTGTGGGGACTCAACTCTTAGGGTTCTGTAGGAATTCACCTGTGTTGTTCCTCATATTTCTTAATTGATGGCTTTGCATGAATTTATGCTTTTGATACTATTTTGTTTGATAGCATTTACTTTCTGTTGCCGCGACTTGGAATTGAGCTGAGACTGACACAGACTATGGGCAATACTGTTGCCCTTATTTGAGTTGTGTAAAGATCGACTTGGAGAGGAGCGGGTTGCAAGTGCTACGGTCCTGACTCTCTATTCCAGGATTCAGGTTTTGTACTCGAAATGTCAGAAATTGTATAGATGTCTTCAAATGATTAATGTCTCATTATGCTGAAAGGCTGACATATATCGGGAAGCAGAGAACCTCGGTGGGTTAGAGCCATCTGTGCGGATTCCTTTACTAAGATGGGTGAGGGCGACTCCTGGATCATGCTCGGTTACCTATTGCCAGGACTGTGGCTGCCAGCTTTTTTCAGCGAGCAGAACATGATAACGCACCTGCTGCGTGTTAAGATGTTGAACCTCATTGTGGGAGTCCATTAGATAACTATTTCAATAAGAATAATCCCCTTGCAGGAATATTTCATAGAGATGTGCCCTTAATGATGGTGGTTATCTGTGTCTGTTCTAAGTATTAATTCTGACACAAACTATTTCTGTAGTTCACTCAAGTCATTTCTATTTCCTAAAGAAAAGTTTCTGCGTTGTTCATCCCATTCCATGCTGTCCATGCTCTCCTGTCATAAATAATCTCAAACTCCTCATGGCAGGTTTAATATGTTTAAAGGCTTCCAAAACCCACTGTGATTGTCTTTTCATAACAAAGCCGTAGGACTTGGCGGTATTCATTCCCGACGAAACCTAGGTAGCCGCATTTGAACTAGAGCCCACCTTTTGAAAAAAAAAAAAAAAATAAAATCCCATATTGAATAAAAGCCCTTCCACAATTCTTAGAAACCTAATCATTAATTACTTTCAGATGTTACCCGCTTTCTAGGTTGGAATTGTCTGGTTTCAGCTTCTAGCCATTGAAGCGCGTTAACCTACATCTGCTAGACTGAGGTGCTCTGTTCTCCGTGTATCCACGCACAGGTTGTGATCAACTTACCTCTTTGCTTCTCTTTGAGATAAATACACTTAGCGCTTGGAGACTTTTGGTCTGTACATATTTTTTTCATCCTCCAGTCATTCTCTGCTCCTTTGGTAACTCCTTTTCAACATTTTTCTTGATCTGGGGATATAAGAGTAGACATGACAGCAATCAAACTCTAGTGTTAGGTAGGTGTGCTCTTATTTGGTATTCACCTACTTTTACATCTAAAGGGTTGTGCTATTCTATTGGACCGAGCATCATATTAAAAGCTCACATGCAGCCTATTAGCCGCTGTAACTCTTTAATCTTTGAGAGTCACAATCTGGCAGAAAAGACTATAGTGGCGTGGAGGATTTTTGCTCTTACCACGTCTGACTTTACGTTTGGCCTTGTTGAAATGAACTGAAAGTTGAAATGAGATGTTCATGCCTCCAGAATACCATCAGATCCAGGTCCCTGCCTTCCAGGAGACCGATAATGATGTTCAATAGCAGAGAACAAAGAATATACACCAAGAAAGGATGCCTAGAAACACAACTGAAAATAAAGCTGCTTAACAAAAATTTCCTGCTCTTAGTGACATTCTGAGGGATGAATTCCATGTTTATTTTGTAGCATTTTACTTGCCTGATTGAGACCTCCTATAGCAGCAAGTCCATCACCTCACTGCCCCCGATATATTGCAACCACATTCTGGTCTTTCACACAGTTGCCACGTTGTCATTTTGCAGGTTGTGTGCCCAGGTATTTGATGCTGTATCTGAAAATATATAATACGTTTTCACCTCAGACTTCATTCCTGCTAACTCAAAGCAGGGTTTATTTTGCATGGAAGGAGGTGCCAAAACACGGTACCAGGATGCTAAAACATAAAAATTGCAAATAGCAGAGCAGACAGGCAGAAGAGGTTCCAGTGTGCTGTTCCAGGGGGTTCAGTCACAGAATTAGCCTTACTCCAAGTAAAATGTCAGCCTCTAAGACATTTTTCTCTTGAGCAGCCCAGGCTTGCTCTGATTTATCTTGATGGTGATCTGCAGTCACCTGTGTACTCGAAAGCAGGGCACAGATTGCATAGCTAGCATCTGCTAGCTCGGTCTGCTGCATTCATTTTGCAGATCAAGTGTTCAAAGTAACAACTTCAATTCATAATAGATCAGATCCAAGCAACAACAATATTTTCCCCCGGTAAACAGTGATTGATGTCAAAGAAGGCTCCTACTCTGGCAATTTTCAGTGCATTTTTTCCCTCATTTTGTGCGCTCAGTTATTATTCACTGAGAGAGGAAAAATGCAGTGAGAACTAGTACTGGGAAGATGCTCCAAAGATAACGTTCAAGTTGAGTGGGGATCACCTGACAAGGGAGAGGGTATTGACCATTTCTTTCCTCATGTGAGAAGCTGGTATTTACTGCACACAGAACATTTCCTTGACCTCTGCTTGCTACCAGACAGAGAAGAAAGAAGCATTGAAAACATGGTTACGATTACGAAAGTTTTAAGTCTGAGTTTTCCCTGGCGTTGCTGCTGACTTCTAAGTGGCACAGCTAATACGCACCTCCTAATGGATTCAGTGCCGTTAAGGGAATTCCACCCGTAGAATAATTGCTGGAAGTTTATTCATATGAACATACAATTTGGTCCAATTTCAATAAATGGAGCTTTGTTCTGTGTACACCTAGGTGAATCTGATTACAGAACAAGGTCCCAAATCAAAATCAAGATTAATAACAAATTAATATAAAAAAGAATTATGTCAAAATGGGTATGAGTGAAGGCAGGAAGGGGTTTGTCTTTGACAGGCTCATGGTCATCTTGGTAGTCACACCATTGTCAGAAATACCCCAGTACCAACGATGTGTTGTGTGTCCAAGTCCTCAAGACTGTTACTCAAGAGTTACTCGGCCCGTGTTCCGCTATCCATCTTCTCTGCTTAGTGCACTGGGACTCCTCTAAAGGAGAAGAAAAGCTGAGAACTTGAAGCCAGTATAACGACATTATATATAGATATATAATAATGACATCCGAGGCCAGGTTGGACGGGACTTGGAGCAGCCTGGTCTGGTGGGAGGTGTCCCTGCCCAGGGCAGGGGGTGGCACTGGGTGGTCTTTAAGGTCCCTTCCAACCCCAACCGTTCTGTGATTCTATGACATTATTATAGCTTCTGTCCTTCAGTTAAAATCACGTTCGATGAGAGAGAAGTCTAACGAGTGATTCAGGACAGAAAAGGCATATGGAGGGAACTAAAAAGAAAGGTACCTGCTGTGGCCTTAAGCCTGCCCAAAGCGATGAGGGCCTTGCTTATGTTTTTCTGAGCATAAATAATTTTTTACCCCGTCGTGATTACCATGCTGGGTAATCATGGCAAGATGATTCTATATCTGCTGATACAGTCCATCCCCAGCGTCACCACCCACTTCTTTAAAGCCACATCACACACGCAAAATCAAAGTGAAAGAAGAAGGAAGGGAGAGGAAAAAATCCAGGAGACATTGGACACTTACTGGAAAACATCCCTTTCGTGATACTTTGTAAGCACTGGTTTTGCAGAAATGGCAGCTAAAATAGCTGTTTATCACTGCACTGTATCCAGAGAGAAATGAGAGGTTTTATCAGCTTTAGGAAAATAAAAACAGCTGTTCTGTCAGGTAATGGAAAGGCATGTAATTGAGTATATTATCGTCACAATGCATACAAAAGTGCTAAAAAGCTGTGTTTTTCTCCACTCTGTGTCATTCTAACTACTGCTTCCGTCATCTGTACCGGCTTTTCTGAAAGACAAGAGAGTATGTCTGTATTCCAGAGTCCCCCTGGGTCTGTACATGCACCTTCATGCTTGCAAAGAGCTTGCATGGGACTCTCCGTCCCTGTCGTGGTTGGCTTCTGCACTCTTATTTCTGTGAATACTGATTTGTTCAGAAGCCTGCGAGAAAACTTTCTGTGTGCGAATACTCATGGGCTGCTAAAGACATCGTAAGATATTTTATGTTTTCTGAACACGCTGTGCTTCTGATCCTTCTGCCCAATATCATCTTAGCTGGACCAGCACAGGTGGTGAGTAGGATGCTCACAAAGGCCGTGAGAGATGGGAAGGGGGGTATTTCATCGATGATTTCTGAAGGCAGAACGGGACATCAGGAAGGAAACTGGGGGTACTGAAAATAAAGACAGTTGCTGGATGGTGCCGGTTACTGTGGGCATGGCATCTACAGTGTACATTTTGATGTTACGTATTTAATTCTAGCATGACCAGGATGTCTTCTGCTGGAAACAGATCTGTGATGTGTCCTCAGATCCTGCAGTTGCACAGCATTCAAACGAGGGAGGCCATCTAAGCCCAAACCTAGGCTGAGGTAGCCGTCTGTATGCCGGCTTCAGAATTCCTGGTGGAAGAAACTGCAGTTCTGCAGGGTGGTCGTAGCCTGTGTTTTTGACAGCCTGAAAGATGGCACTGCCTACGTGGCCGCATGGGTGTAGGGACAGCGATGCTATCAAGACCATGGCTTCACAGGATCCGTGAGAATGAGATTATTTTTTTTTCCAATTATGACATTAAAGCACAGAGGATTTTCTGCCCTTGTACAAGTCATTCTGAGGCGTCCTTGTCATCCTCAGTGCGCGAGGAAAATGAGAAGTGTCTTGTGTGGACGTTTTCTTGCTTTCCAGGTACGCCTGAGGGAACGCAATGCCATGAGCTGTTTTATTGTATACATTCGTTAGTTTACTGTTGCTTCTTTAAAGACTAATTGTGGTTATTGGTCTTTGGTTTTCTTTCCCTGCTGAATACTTTTTCCAGGAGGCCAGTGGGCCTATTTCTGGCAGAAAACAGAGCAGAGTATTTGCTGTCCTTTTTTAAAATTCATAGTATGGTTTGCTGGGCAGGATAAATGTTTGCTCTCTATTATATCCGTATTTCATTTCTAAGCATTGGCTTTTTCCGAGTTGCTCCTAGTGAGGCTGATGGCCTGCACGCACTCCAGGAGGAATTTCAGATTTCATTAGGTCAAAACCAGTCGGCTTGACTGGAGGGATGGGGGCAACGAGCTGAAACCAGGGACATTGTTTTAGGGGCTGGCATAACATCAGGGACAAATCCTCAGCAACTAACCCTCAGCAGAAAAAGGGTCAAATCTTGTGGCATAGGCAGGAATGTTATCAATCCATGGAGAGGAGATTCAGCTTGCTGAGGAATGGGGAGAAGTAAAGCTATAGTGCGGGCTCTTCAGAGTGTGTTCTCATCGATTGCCTTGAGCTTTTTATTTTCCCACGTCATGTTCTCCCCCAGTATACCTTATGGAAATGATGTGGTGGCATTGGCTCCTTACCGAGCTCCAGTTTCAGTTGTTGGTTTGATTTTGCTACAGTTTTCTCTCCGAGGCTGTTGCTCCCCCATCAGCCTTCAGGCTCCTTGTCCCCGCGCAGGGGCTGTTTCAGCAGGGTGATCTGTCCCAGGGGTTAAGTGTCCTTCCTCTACCCCATTTTTTTTAAAAATGGGCTTCCCCTTTGATGCTGTACCTTCTGCCTGTTGTGCAAAACATCTGAGTAACCCTGCTAGAGGTGCCGCCGTGCACAACAATTAGCTCCCAGTGGAAGGCTGGGGCCAGCATGGGTTTGAAGTCCTCACTGAAGAAGGGATGGAGGCGAAGCGTGCCAGGGCTCGCTGCTGCACAGGCATCCTGAAGTTTTTAAACCACTCTTTCCTCTGTGTGGCCATCCATTTGAACCCCGCCGAAGAGTGCACTTCCCGCGGTGGTGTTTGCTGAACTGGCATGCCGACGTGGCTGGGATCCTTTGGCAAGGTGGCGGCGCACTGAGGCAGAGCTTGATGTACGGCGAGGCGAGGCCCGTCGAAATTGAGCTGGCTGAACGGTATGATTAAGCAGCTGTCTATGAACCCACAGGTGGCCTCCAGGGCACTGGAGCTCAGAGAATAAGCGCTACAAACCGAAAATAGAAACCTGGGCAATCGTGAAATGACACTGGAAAGGAAAATAAATTTAATATTTTGATCCCAGCTATATTTTAACTCTAAAAGAAATGGTTTGGAAACTGCCTTAAAGCAAAACTTGGCATGATCCATACGAACCTTTGAGACATCCTAGGTTCAAAAGATGTGTAACATGTTCGTAAAGGTTTTGTGTGAGTGTATGTTGTGGTTTAACCCCAGCCAACAGCCAGGACCATGCAGCCGCTGGCACGGTTCTCCCCCTTCCCCAGAAGGGCAGGGAGACGAGGGAGAAAAGGAGGGGAAAAGGAAAGGAAAAAAAAACTTGTGGGTTGAGATAAAGACAGTTTAATAGAAACAATAACAGAAAATGAAAATAACAGTGATAATAACAATAGTAATAATGGCACAAGTCACTCTCACCGCCCGGTGAATTGGCACCGTCTGAAGTGGGTCGTGGTTTCCCCTCCCTCCAGTGAACTCCCATTTCTGTACTCAGTATGACGTCTATGGTACAGAATATTCCATTGGCCATTCCATTGTTCTGTCTATGCTCCTTCTCAGCTTCTGTGGGAAAAGAGTCCTTGAAAAGTATAAACATCGCTTAGCAGCAACTAAACCAATATGCATTAGTGACATTCTTTCACAACAGTCACTAGGAAGAAAAATCACTTTTTCCCAGCTGAAACCAGGACAGGGTGGTAGAAGGATTTTAGAGTAGAAGCTGGATAAGACACTAGTTATCAGTGACGATCCTGTTAGGCTACAGACAGCAAGTATACAACGTATCCTGGATCTGAAAAGTCAAAGTTCTTTCATCACATTAATTCACATTTTAAAGAAAGACATTTTCACGTTAAAGAAAAGTTATCCCCCTTCTTTTTAGAATGCTATTTGAAATGAACTAAGAAAATTTAGATAATGATATAAATTATATCCTTCTAAAATTATATCAAATTCAGTAGGAGTATGTATTTAGGTTTTTGTTTTGGAAAGAGAGATCAGGGAGGCCATGTGGATCAATATAATTAATTTCAATAATTAATCCATTTGACATACCAACTGTAGGGTCTCTGGACACAAGCTGCTTGTAATTTAGCAGCTACAATGACTTGGTTCTGTCTTGGAATACATTTAGACACAGCAGTGCAGATTCTGGTTGCATTTAGGGCAGGAGGCCCTGGCACTGCACATACACAAGATGCAAGGGAGCAGGGCTGAACCCTTTTGTTCCCTGAAAAGGAATTTAAAACTTAATATGTGGAGATAGAGGCTGCAGCTGTTAGCAATATGAAAACTTTGTGGGCACCTAGTGCACAAGGAATTAATTTCAGAATGTAATTTTTGTGGGACTTACAGTACTTTACGTTAGATGCCATGACCTGAAAAGGGATGTAAAAGGATTTAAAAGTAAAGAATGACTAAATGAATGCGACACGTTAGAGTCTATTAAATGGCAGTAAGACATGAACAAGATTTGTTAATAAGTGCTATTGCATTTGTATGTGGATAGTCTCTGACACTGAGGACTCGTGTCCTTCCCAGTCTAGGTCTAGTGCTTTATATCGAAACCATTTGAGGCCAAGAGTAATAACACGAGCTATAAATCTCCTGGTATTTGGCCTAAAGCAAGTCTTGCCCTAACTCTTTGTCTCACATTTGTATTTGTGGACTGATCTATGCCTTCTTGAACACCCTTTTAATGAGTTATTTGTTTTCCTTTCCCCATCTTTCCTTTTCTCTCCAAATTCTCCCTCCCTGCTTCGAAGTACTATTTAATTCCTGTAGGAGCTCTGAGATGACAGACCACATAATCCTCCAAACCTGGGGATTGTTATTGATACAGGCGATTGACTAGTAAATCTTTTCGTAATTTTCTTACTTGCTTTACCAGGTACCCGTCCAGATGATCTGTTGTTCTGAGGACCTAGTTGTATGGTGCGAATGAATACTCATAAATAAAATTCCCTGCTTACATCCAAAACTATCAGTCCTTGTAATGTCAGATGGTTGCATATGTTTTAAGTTTCCCTTTTAGAAGTGTTGTTACTGCACAAAAAGGTTGAGAACTTCAACCTTTTATAACCGTATGGGTGCCTTTTATGCTGCAAAGGAAAGCCTGAGGATGGCTCAGAGGCATCTCAAGAAACGATTTCACTCNTTTTTAACCTCAATTTCTAGTATTTAAAATGACTTTGTGTGCTTTTGGAACAACTTTTTAACTTCAAATGGATTTGCCCCATTTTTTTTTTTTTTTTTTTAATTGAAACAATATTCTCGTGATATCTTAAACCAACCTTGTGTGATTTAGGGAGGGAAGAAAGAGTTCTCAAGCCATGGGTCTGACCCTTTGGGGCCAGGTAAAGAGCCCTTTTCAGGCACACTTCTCCCTCTGCTCTGTGTATCTCTAATAAGCTACTTAACATTCCTCTATGAGTGTAAAGGAGAAAGCTTTGTTCTCTCCTCCATCTATTTTCAAGTAAGTCACATCGAGCTTTCAGGAATAGCATCTTTCTCCCTTGTGTCAAAGTCTCCGTGGGATGAAAGTGAAGCCTTTCTAAAGAAGAGTTATTACCGAAGCATCTTATAAGTGTGTCAGAACAAAAGGCAGCTTGTTCATTTCCCCTCATTCGTTGGGCCTACATTAAAATCCTTTCTGCTTTCTCAGTGCCGGGAGTTTCGACGCACAGTCACGCTTATATGTGTCTGTACTGTGCATCTCTCTGTCCCACCACACTCACAAAACACGCCATTAGGTTTTCCTCCTTAATTAAGAAACGCAACTAAAGAAACCCGCAGTTCGAATCAGAAAATGAGCGTGGGACCTTTTTCCTCCATCACTGTCTCATAAGCTAAAAAAAACCAAAATAAATAGAAAAGAATGATGCCCTATGACAAAATTTCTTTAAAGTAGGGCAGGCAGAGCTGATGTTTCTATTGTTTTCATTTACTCCTGTCACCTGTCTTCCTGGGACTCCATCAGTCTCTTAAAAAGCAAACTGTTCTACCTGTCAGCTTTCATCAGAAAACACAAACACATCAGAAACTAAGCTTGAAAAGAATGCTCGCCTGTGATTTGTTCATTTTCACACTAGACTTGAGCTACACCTTATTACTTTCTATACATGCTGTTTTCCCAGTCAGCTTGGGATTAAAAAATACATATATATTTATTTTGGGTTTGAGTGTCACTCCATACCCTGCAGTGCTGTAAATATGAAACTAAAGTAAGAGAAACTCAGGATTCTGCACAAAAGTAATGATGCTGAGCCTCCAAAGTCCTGGTTTCTGTGTTTAATATGAACCCCTGCCACCTTGGTCTCCCAGAGGGAGACAAGCAGTTTTAAAAGTATCAGTTTACATACTTCTAAGTATGGAAGTGTTTGCTTACTTTGCTATAATTATGCCAGCGCTTCCACTGCCAACTCTTTGTTTTCATGGATATAACATTTGACTCTGGAAATTATTCTGGCTGAACCTTTTAATTTAATGTTGATCTATACCCTGCCCTGCCGCAAGCCGAAGTTATTATAGAGGAGCTGAGAAAGAAGGAGAGGAGGCAGCACTTAATACTGCATCCTATCAATTGCTGTTCCTATGATTAAAAAGAAATAAAAACCCCAAATCTGTTTGCACAAAGGCAGCTCCTTCTCAGCAGCTGCCTGGTTGGCTGTATGTATCATAAAATCATAGAATTGGGATCCCCAAGGATCATCGGGTCCAACCTTTCTTGGCAAAAGCACGGTCTAGACAAGATGGCCCAGCACCCTGTCCAGCTCAGTCTTAAAAATGCCCAATGTTGGGGACTCCACCACTTCCCTGGGGAGATTATTCCAATGGCTGATAGTTCTCATTGTCAAAAATTGTCCTCTTGTGTCCAATTGGAATCTCCCCGGGAGTAACTTGCACCCGTCACCCCTTGTCCTTTCCTCGTAAAAAAGCAGTCTCCATCTTCTTTGTACCCACCCTTGAAATACTGGAATGTGGTGATAAGGTCTCCCCTGAGTCTTCCTTTCTCAAGGCTGAACAGACCCAATTCTCTCAGCCTTTCCTCATACGCAGGCCGCCCAGTCCTTAGATCATCTTGGTGGCCCTTCTCTGGACCCTCTCCAGCCTCCCCACATCTTTCTTGTACAGCAGGGACCAAAACTGGGCACTGTATTCCAGGTGTGGCCTGACCAGCGCTGAGCAGTGGGATAATGACTTCTTTGTCTCTGCTGGTGATGCCCTTGTTGATGCAACCCAGCATCCTGCTGGCTTTCTTTGCCACAGCAGCAGACTGTTCACTCACATTGAGCCTGTTGTCCACCAGGAGCCCCAGGTCCCTTTCCGCAGAGCTGCTCCCCAGCCGGGTAGATCCCAGCCAGTGCTGCACTCCTGGATTATGTTTCCCCAGATGCAAGACCCTACTCTTGTCCTTGTTGAACTTCATGAGGTTCTTATTAGCCCACTCTTCCAGCCTCTCCAGGTCTTCCTGCAGGGTGGCTTTCCCTTCCCAAGTGTCCACTTCCCCCAGCAAGCTTTGTTAGGGTACGCTTGATCCCATCATCCAGATCACTTATGAAGATATTAAACAGTGTTGGGGCCAGTATTGATCCCTGGGGGACCCCACTTGTCAGAGGTTGCCGGTTTGAGAAAGAGCTGTTGACCACCACCCTCCGGTGTGTGTGTGTCTCATGGTGACACACGTGCTTTGCCGTTGGAAAGCAGAGCCACAACGATGTGTTTCTGGTGCAGTGTAATAAATCACCTGTGGTGGGTATAGTCCACTTAATTAAAAAAAACCCAACCAAAGAAACCCTTTAACCTGTATTATCACTGGGGTATGAACTACTTACTCTCTACACAGATTGACTCTGAATTCTGGCCAAGCCTCAACTGCTAAAGAAATACAATATTAAATAATAAATACAAATGGACCAAGTAGTCCATGAAATTGTGATCAAGATAGGTAATGAATAGGTGTCACAGAGCTTATGTGCCTCCTGCATGGCCAAATGGGAAGGTTTCCGGCTACAGAGAATATAACTTAGGGCAGGGAGCTGAGTGATCCCAGCTCACAGCTTCCCTCCCTGTGCCAAAGGACGGGATCTTGGGTGTCTCATGGCAAAGGTATAATGTGGGGCAGGTGAACAGAGTGGTTTGCTGGGTTGTGTTTTCCCAAGCTTGAAAGAGAGAAGGAGAAAAAGCAGGGTTGTTATGTAGGAGGGGAAAAAAAACCCCAAAGGCAGCACTAATAGAGACAAATGGTACCTATCCTTGAGATGAGATAATTAACAAAATAGCTATTTAAATCCAAAGAAAATGCAGAGAAGAAACAAATGCTCTAGATTCAAATTGATCCTTCTATTGATCAGATTGATACTGCAGTAAGTCAAGGAGTCAGGAAAAAGACTTAAAAACCCAAGGATTTGTATTAAGGTTAAAGATGAAGAAGACAAAGAGAACTTCTTTGCTCTACTGAAAACTTCGGAGAAAATTCTGAAACTCTAAAAATGAAGTATTTGCTGGGTTATCCAGATGAGGTGCCAGTCCTCACATGGATTTCTTTATTTGAATGTTATAAAAATAAACTTTTATCTGGCTAAGTCATAACTCTTGTGAACTCTTCTACTCAAATTGCCCTTTTTAGAAATCCGTGATTATAATGACTTCTGGCACTTTGCTTACCAA
Source organism: Dromas ardeola (assembly GCA_013398915.1). Lineage (NCBI taxonomy): Eukaryota > Metazoa > Chordata > Aves > Charadriiformes > Dromadidae > Dromas > Dromas ardeola. The sequence goes on along the minus strand of VYZM01000885.1, from coordinate 484,572 downwards.
TAAAACCAAAACACATTGAATGTTAGCTTTTGACTAGTTCTTTTAATTTTTTCTATTCATCTTTATTTCAAAAGAATATTTAAGTAATTACTTTGCTTCCCCTGAAAATAAGGCTGCTACTTAGTATCTAATATAATATACATCTCTAATATAATATAAATCTCTAATATAATATAAAATAAGGCCATGATAGCTTAATCTGGGTTTATAATATATATCACTATTTATTTACACTAATGAAATCCAAACTAATCGGAAATTAATAAAACAATTATCAATGCAGTTAATTAAAAAACACCATTAATCAATAGTATGAGCCTGCAAAACAGAATTAATTTACAGTATCTACAACGTTAACCGTGTTATATAGTTTAAATTAAAAAAAAACCTGCACGCTTTAAATTTATGTATGATTCTGAATGGATATATTATTTATGTTCCTGTGGCTGGTGAAATAAAAAAATTCAGAAATAAAATCCAGGTGATACAGGCTTTCACACATAAATTAGAAATGTTTTTTTAACTACCTTGCTCTCATAACCTGACTATCAAATATCTATAAATATCCGCGATATAAATTCAGCAGTGGCATGCAAATTTAGTAACAACATTCACAATGAGACTGAACAGCAGATAGTTCAGGAGCTCAGTGAATGTGAGTTGGTTTATGTTCTTTTTCAATATCCAAATACAGTAATCTCCACGGAAATTTTATTCAAGGCCCACATACCCGCTCGTGTAGCACGCGGTAGATAATGATTAAAAGAAGGATTTTGACAAGAGAAACATTTCTTGTACTCTCTCTGAAAATGTGCGATAATTTCATTCCATTACAGTTTTGACAGAAAAGATACGAAACCTTTGTAAATCCTTTGTATTAAATAGTGTAGGAGTCATATTCACTAGAAATTGTCAAATATTTATTCAAGAATAGATGGTTTCCTGTTCATGGGGGGTACCTTAATATGACAGCCTGTCAGAGAGTTATTGTAATGACGATTGCAATAAGATTGTGTAGATTTGAGTTAACATTGTTACTGTCTCAAAAAAAAAAAGAGAGAAGAGGGCTCTGGTCACATAGTTTAACATGGCAGGCTATTATGTGTGCTAATTGCAGGAAAAAATAAAAATGAAAGTGAGAAATGTTAATGGTGTGAGAGACTGCATTTTAGATGTGTTTTGATTGTAGACCCAATTAAGTTTTGTGGACTTCAACTGTGTGTTGTCGTTCCATTGATTCAAATGGGGAACCAAAAGCTTTTCTTTAAACAAGAACTCGGGGGCCTGAACCAGGTATATTTTTGATATAATCGTGTTTATTTGCTGAAACTACTTACAAAGTTCTACTTCCTTGAATGGGGCCTGGAGGGGAGGCGGGGAAGCAGCCTTTGTTTTGTTACTTTAAACTTCCAGCCACCCCAGGGAGAAGTTTGTTGTTTCCTTAGTTCTTTCTAAAGTCTTGCCAAAACTCCCTTTATCACCTCTGGTTAAAAGCGGGAAACTTCAGTCTTACTCTAACCTTAATTTTTTTGGCCACTTGCATTAGGCAACTGAAGGCCGTTACTTGCTTACCCAGAAAATTAGGGCTTTTTTTTTTACTCCTTTCAAGGAGTTCTTGGCGCATCCCTTGGTTGTAATGAAATGTCTGATTGGGTCCAGGCTTCAGCATTTCATGCGCTGGTACCAATTAGTTTTATTACACCTGTTGGGTACTGAAACCTTACTCTATGTGAGGAACGAGGGCTCAGATTCATCAGGAACGGAAATACTTTTCAGATAATCAGAACCTGTTTAGGAAGGAGAGACTTCAGCAGAGACCTGAGGGAGCAAAGCTGCCGCCACTTTGAATGTTCAAACTGAAAAGTCAAGGAGACAACTGGTACAGAGGAGACCAGTCTTTGGGATGATGTTTCTGTTGCGGATGAAGCCCCGTATGCTCAAGTGAAGAGCATGGAAATATCAAAATAGAGAATGGAAGACAGATTGTCATCAATAGGTTATCAAAAAAATAATCTAGATAGAATCATAGAATTGTCTAGGTTGGAAGGGACCTGTAAGATCATCGAGTCCAACGACCAACCGAACACTGCCAAGTCCACCATTAACCCTGTCCCTCAGCACCACGTCTGCCCGGCTTTTAAATACCTTTAGGGATGGCGATTCAGCCACTTCCCTGAGCAGCCTGTTCCAGTGCTGGACAATCCTTTTGACATACGTGTTTATACATGAATGATGTGATTCTAAGAAATAAGATGGGTGAACTGGGATGTCTGTTCCAAAAAAAAAAAAAATCAGTAAGCTGGCCTGGTGGAAATTTGTGGCAAGAAGACAATTGGTGGGGCATCGCAATATCAGGATGAAACACACAGAAGGAAAATGGAATAAACTGCAATGCTGATGAAGCCTTTGGCAAATAGAGCACCTCCAATCTAACCAAATCAACTGACTGACTGTCTCAAAGATACCATAAAATCTGTAAAGAATGGAATTTGAGCTCTGAAATGCACTTATTATTGACCTTCTGTTTAGAAGGCTGATGCTGGCTGTGATATGTTTACAAAGATCTGACAGGCATTTAGGGACAATAAGAGAAAACTTTAGTTACTACCAGGTATTTCTTGGGGATGTCATTAAAATGATTGATGGCAAAACAGCCAGACTTCACTAAAGAGTTCTGGTGGATCCTACAGAAGGTCTGCAGCCTATTCAACACACACGTGCTAGAGCCACCTTCTAAAAGACCCTGTGAACCATGGTCATGTCACTGCTCCATGAAGAGTCTACCGTACACCCCTCGTGTGCCATGGAATCAGCTCTGGGCACAGGGTGGCTTGATGAGGTCCCTTGCCCTCTCTCCTTGGGCACAGGTGTGGTGGGGCACAGGCAAGAAAATGGAAGGGATGGAGCATGAGGAGGCTCCTGTGGTTTGGTTTAGAGGCAGGCTGGATGGAGCCTCCTCACCCTGTGGGGGGGGTGGTGGTGGAGGAGACCTGCGGGGCAGAGGCTGACAAGGAGCTCTGCAGCTCCAGGGTGTTGGTAGGGACCCATCTGCTGGAAGTGGGGCAAGGTGGATCTCTGGTCTGGCCTGGCCTGCTCTGACTGCGTTTGCATCCTTGGGTAATCTGGTGTACGCTTGTCCTGAGGGTGGGCTCCAGCTGTAGTAACATCCTTCACGTACTTCATCTCTCTTGGTAGTGATACCACTTGGCCATGGGCAGGTGAGAAAGGCAGTCTGGAGTCTTCACAGGCGAGGGTGCAGGTCAGCCTTTGTACAACTGATATTTGCAGAAGGAACGTCATAACCTGAGAATATTTTAGACCTCAAGGCACCTGCACCTGGCAGGTCAGGATGAGCACGTAGCCTCAGACACCCTGTGGGCTGGGAGCGTATGGATTGGTGATTCATGTGATCAAAGTGTGACTGAGCAGCACAGTCACAGGAAGACCATAAAATGTGTTTGATGCTATCACTGTTTATGGACAAAGAATGATTCAAATTAGTTGCGTTATAAAACGAAGAAGTATAAGAAAACAGTCAATTATTTTGGAACCAGAATGATAGAAGGGACATATACGTACAATATGTGCCCAGTCAATCAAAAAGCTCATTGCATTTTTTTTTTAATTATAATAATAGCAGTTATATTAGGTAAGCAGCACTCAATCATGATACAGCTAATTCGCAGATGTATGTCAGAAATAAAATCTCGTGGTCAGTTCATGGAGGTGAAAAATCTTAACAGCCAGAGAAAATCCAGAGGCAATTATGAAGCTGACAATGAGTGAAAATATTTCCAGTATTAAAAAATATCCAACACTGGCAATTGCTTTTGTTTGTGTGTTTATCTTTAATTCCTCATTCCCTGTGCAGCTGAATATCGCAACATCGAGTGCTTGAGGGTAAAATGGAATCTTTATGCACACAGAAGTGATTTCATTCTTTTTTATTTTGAAGTTGAGATAAAAGCGGTGAATTAACAAAGGGGAAAGCAAATGGACTTACAAAATGCTTGAGTTTTTACAGCCGTAGGTGATATCGATTACACAGACAAAGACTTTTTTACAAAGACATAATTTGAAGGTGATGGTTTCTTTCAAAGTTAAAAACAGGTTGTAGCTGAAATCTATGGAGAATCTAGCTGGGGAATCTATGTTCTTTAGTATTAATTATACTGGTTGAGGATTATAATAAAAATCTGAAGTAAAGGGGAGGTAGAGTTCTTTTCTATGGATTTTAAATAAAATGTTCTGATTTTGCTGTGTAAGTGCAATGAGAATACTAACTTTAAGGACTTAATAGAGTAGGAGGAGGTAGACAGGGTTCCAGATGGATCTTGGAAAAGAAAATCCTTCCTATTAATGCACTTCACATAATGCCAACGAGCCTTACATGTGGTTTATGACAGTAAGGTAGTGACTCAGATCCATTTAAGGATTTGTAGCATAGGATTTATTTCGTGAATTTACTCTCTTCAGCCTCGGGTTCTTCATGTTTCCCGAAATAGTTATTGGGAGGCCAAAGAACGGTTCCATCATCGGTTGTGCCCTCATCATAACTCCCGTGGTCTGAAATGCTTTAAAAGTGTCTGTGTAAGACTGGCAAGTGCAGAACAGGACAGGGCAGCTTGTTAAAAACAAATGAAAGCAATGCCTAGGTATACGATGTCGGTTCACTGTTTCTAGAGGAAAACATATATTTAGAGGTCGAAAGATACGTCATCTCTGGGTATTGGTGTTAACAGGACTCTGGGAAGTCATCTTAATTTTGTTAGAAGAAACTCTTTGTAAAACAACAACGTCTTTGCTTCTGTGCGTATCATTCTAGGAAGCTACATTCAATATTAAGACCCTTGACACCAAAAGTTTCCTGGTGCTTTGATTTCTCCCAAGAGTTCTCCAGGGCCTGTAAATGTTGGCTTCTGGGCACAGCTGCAAGCACATACACTTTGTGAGCTTTCAGCTCAAGCTTAAACCCTGTTGGGAATCAGTGTAGACATTTCTTGTGCCCGTTGTGTTTGAGTTCCAGGCGCGTAGGCACCCTTGGAGCATGTGTATGCAGTGGGTCATGAAAAAGTGCAGATTTTTTTTTCTTCCTGCCCTTTGATCAAGAAGCATCCTTCTTCCCCAACCTGTACTGCACCAGTCAGAGCAAATAGGGTTCTGGTCGAAGATGGGAGAGACTTGACTTTGCTTCCATCATGTGTCTAAAGAAACTCAACACAGTGAACTTGCAAGAAAACCACGCAACAAGTAGGGGAAAATCTCTTGATGTTTCTTTTGGGGACACATTCCTTGTAAAAACTATTGAACTTTCATTGGGTGAAAAACACGAGACAGACATAGCAGGCAAACAAGAAAACAAAGTTATGGCTGAGCATTTCTAGCTTTAGCTGCAATTAATAGATGATATAAGATACCAAGAGCAATAGACTGGAACCATTGGGTTGTTCTTCCTTTATCCCTTGGCTATACAGAGCAGTAAGCCTGACTGCCGGACAACTGAATAAAATCATGTCTGGTTGAACGCTCTGAGAAAGAGATCCATACCTCCAGGAGGAGAGCTTATGCATTCCTGACTTTCTCCTTCCACAGCCTAGGCCCAGCAGAAGTTCATCTTTGGCAATCTGCCTTGGTTACTGTGGGCTTTCTCTTTTTTCACACATGGATTCCCCATATACAGCAAGTCTTCAAAATACCAGCAGTGATTTTAAACTTCTCTGTTAATCTGTTTTCCATGGGATTTTCCAGGATAACATAATGGATTTATGTCTGAGCTATTGAGAGAACAAGTACAGAAGTACTTGTTGCATGTTTAGGCGAGTATTTTGGGGAAGACACACAAGCTTTGAAAGGCTACTAATTCCCATTTTTCTCCAAACAGAGCTCTAATTAGTTGCCCACATCTCTGCTATTAAAAACAGCGCGCCAGATTCTCAGCTGGTGAAAACCAATAACACAGATGTAATACAGATAAAAACTTGGCAGACTGGATGAATAAGTTAAGTATTTTCCAAAGGTAGATTTACACTGACTGCCGTCAGATTATGTTTTTTCCTAGAAGATAATTTATAACAAAGATGCAGGATGACAAGGCAGAAGTATGTTCAGCGTTTTTCAAGGAGCCGTTTGTCAAGATTGACCTTTCCTGTGGAAATATCTACAATTATTAGTTGATCCAGCTATCAAAGTTACTTCAGGAGCGAAAAATCGTGCCTGTCAATCAGCATGGGTTTGCTGTAGCCGAGACTTCGGAGCTGTGAGAGTCCTCCTGGCTGCTGCGTTGTGTTTTGGAATGCACATAGGACTCGAGAAGAGATCGAGCAGCTCTCCTGGTTCAGCACCATAGTAACATAAGTGAAGGATTTCTTTCCTGCGTGCTCCAAGTAAGACACTCAAGTCCTGAAAAAAAAAAGAGAAAGAAAAGAAACCATTGTTTTTATTGGCCGGGAAGGAAGACTTTACGGGAAAATCCCTACTAGAGGGCATCCAAGTCCCTTTGACCATGAAATAATGCTCAGTGGCAGCATTCGCACAACACCGGGATGCAGGATGTTGTGGCTGATCCAGGGAAATACACCGCTGGCGCTGGAGTAACACGCAGTTACTCTGCTGGGCTCAAGACACAATTTGGGAGCCCTGTTCCTTAATCCCTTGCTTGCAGAGGAGAGAAAGGCTCGAGCTCCCTTTTCCCTGCAACAGCATTTTTATGAAATTTTTTTTTCAATTTTTTTCTGTGTAGTAAACCAGGTTTTGCACTTGCAGCATAGGATGTGAATTTTGAAAAACTGTAATCTGTGATTTGGACTGCAGGAGTTTTGGTTCACAGCCACCTCTGTCAGAAATAATTGGTTAGCAGGAGACGAACTTGAAATGGTGGTGATAATATTTCAACAACAGGGGCTGAGAGCAAATGAATTAATATGTATAAATAGTTAAACCAGGGTTTACATTAAATAAAACTCTCTCCAAATGCCAGGTTATCTAAATTCCATTATTAACAAAGCTGTAGCAATCATTTAAAAGTCTGTATCACATAATAGCCAAGTATCAAGACTGTAAATTACAAAGCTAAGTGAGTACTGGCAATGCAGAAAAAAAGAAGAAAGACAACGACTATCGCTAATGAAACAACATCTATAAAGCTTTAACAGGAGAAACACATCTTAAATGAAAACACAGCTTAAAGAAAACGTCTACGGAGCAAAAGTGTCAGACTCGCAAGTCTGTGTGCACGTTTAAACCTGTACCCGTCATACGCAATAGTTCTGCATTGATTCACTATCGGGAATATAATTAAATACTTTGATATGCAGAAGGTATTGCACTCAACATGAGATAAATCTGAGGGTAAATAAAGCACCTGGATTTTGGTGATTGCCTAGAGACTAATTTTTATGACCTGATTACTTGCAGTGCAAACAAGCAAGGGAAGGTGCCCATCAGTGAACATATGTATATACATATATATATAATATATTTAAGTCTAAAAAATAAATTAATCCAAAATAAGAAGAGTGTGAATGACTATGGCAAAAAAGGAGACAGAGGGAGTGGGCATAAAAAGGGGGAATTCTTTAAGAAAAAATTATATATCTGACATGATCCAACTACAGCGAAAAGGAGGACAGCTTTTGTTTTTGTTTCGGGGACCAATAATGACAGCAATTAGAAATAAAGAAAACCTCAAGGGTTTTAAGGTAAAATGAAATAAGTTAACAACTGTTATAAACGGGAAGATTCATAAGGAAAAATACCTAAAGATATCAGGGAAAAATCCATAGCTGGTATTGCTAAGGATAATATGAATCCGTTTTTATAGTATATTAGATACAAAATGAATCTTAAGCTTGATATGAGCAATATAATAGGTGGAGATGGTAAAATTGTTAGCAATGATGTAGAAAATGCAGAAGTGCTGAATAAATATTCCTTTCTTTACTTGGAAGAATGGGGATAATACACTCACATAAAGTACTTTCTGGTCCATTAGTAACTGGGAAGAATAAAATGAACTACAGGCCAACCTTTTAAAATCTGCAGGTCCCCATAACTCGCAGTCAAGAGTCCTAAAATAGTGTGGCAGGTACATCTGTGGCCTGCTGGTGATAATTAATAACATAAATTGAAGACTGGCTGTGGTGTAGGGTGCCAAAAGAATGAGAATGCTGTGCTCGTGCTCAAAGAAGGCAGGTGGAAAACTGGGCTGCCCAGTTTGATAGTATGAACAGGGAAAAGTTTGATTTTTAAATGCAAGAACGGGAGAATGCTTATATAGTCAGTAGGAAGGGACATGTTTTTATGGAAATCCAAACCTATCAAACATATCTGATTATATATTTTACAGTTTTGTGTGTTTCGTTGATAAAATTAGTTGTAGATACTCCGAGAATTCCTGTTGCACATTTGACACTGCTGAATAACTGGTTAAGAATTAGGTGATATAAATTAAATGAAAAACTTGAAGGAGATTGAGACAGCGCTGGTAAAACCTGGCACAGTGATGCCAGCGAAGAGTCAGCATTGCACTGAGGAGTTTGCAGTGGGGTTTAATGGTACAAAATAGCTTCAGGGATAATCTGGAGGAAAATATTAAGTCATTTTTGTTAAAATCTGTAGACAGAAAGATACTTGGCAGTGCTGCCAAGAGCAGGATCAGTATTGATCTGGTTGCATCCGAATGCAAAAATGTATCCATAGGAAAAAAAAAATATAAAGGAAGGCAGGCCCTATCTGTGGAGTGATGGATGAAATAGCAACTCTGAAAGGATTTTGGCAGGGTACTATACAAACATTTTAATATGAGCTCCCTGTGTGATGTCATGACTTGAAAGCATAGGAGGGAACAGAGACGAGGGGAAATGTTACGATTACATATGGGATTGAAGAATACCCTATCCTGTTATGTTCTCGCTTTTAAAAGACTGTTGAAAAATTGGAAAAATATACAAAGAAGCTAAATAATAAATCAAAAGCTACAAAAGGTGCCTTAAGGAGCATAATGAAGATGAAAAGAGAAGCTGCAAAAACTTGTTTACAGGGGGAGAAAAGAATATCAAAAGCTGCAAGACTGTAACAAAGAAAGACGTAGCAAAAACAAGGCTGAAAGGTGAACAAGAGTGCAAATAAAAATTAGAAAAATATTTTTAATACCGATAGCAGCCCCTGGAACAAGGCTGATGGATTATACATTTTGGTGTGCCAGGAGAACAAGACAGTATGCCTTTCCTGAGAAGATATCTCACCCAAACAAGATGCAGACTGAATGCTGATTTAACCGATGGATTAAATGGCCTCCAACTCGACGAAGTCAGAGCACAGGTTTATTCCTGTTTCCAACTGTTGAATGTGCCAGTTGGTTACTTGTTTTTATAGGGATTTTTGAATGCCATATGCATCACTTTTCCAACAGTGCTTTTCTGGCAGAAATGACCCTTAACTTCAATATACTGAACCTCAACTTCAAAAAATCTGTGTCATAATTAGGCAACAGAAGAAGTATTGGAAAAAAATATTTGGAAGAGGTTTCAAAAAAGCCATGGAATAAAAATCAGGGAAAATGCACTAAAAAGTCAGTACAAGATCACAGTTATCTGAAGTACGAAAAAAAAAAAGGGATGTGCTGGAAGAATAAAATCATCAAGTGTGATAGGCCCCAAGCCTACTTTATCGCTAAGAACATCCCTGTGAAAAACTAATGTGCTGTGTAATGGCCATAACTGTATTAAGAGCTACAAGGAGAGCTAAAAATACCTCTTCTCTTTGATTTGCTCTGTAGCATGGGAGATGTCACCTTGAAGGTAGGAAGAAAACAGCTATTTACATTCTAGAAGAGCAGGAAATAAGTCTTTGCCGCAGCGGTGCGAAGTGGGCATTTCCCAATTAAGCAAGTGTAGTTAAGATATAAGGGCTTTGAATACTTTTGCTGCCAATGATGTCTTGCGCCTTGTTCACTTTTATTTTAAATGGTTTGTCAAACTGAGTGTCCGTTCTCAAGCGGTTAGTGTTTGTGACTAACGATGATAATCATACAGGGTCAAGCTCAAGAGCGGCAGGGCAAAGCAATACAATACCATAGATAACGATCTCTTCTTGGCCTGCAATATGTACCTACAGCCCTCAGAAGGGTTTTTTTTCCCTTCAGATGTATGTATTCATGTCTCTTAGAAAATCACTGCTGGGTACCAGTTGTGCACAACTAGGACTAAAATGGGGATAAATGTTAGGGAATTGGTAACTGAAGGGAAATTATTCAAAGGGAAAGGCTGTGGATACTGTCTGCCTGGACTTTCGAAAAGCATTTGACACTGTTCCCCATAGAATTCTCATGGAAAAACCGGCTGCTCATGGCCTGGATGAGCGTACGATCTGCTGGATCAAGCACTGGCTGGATGGGCGGTCCCAAAGAGTGGTGGTCAATGGAGTTAAATCCAGCTGGCATCCGGTCACAAGTGGTGTTCCTCAGGGCTCAGTGTTGGGACCATTTCTGTTTGACATCTTTATTGATGATCTCGATAAGGACATAGAGTGTATCATCAGTAAGTTCGCAGATGACACCAAGTTAAGCGGGAGTGTTGATCTGCGTGAGGATGGGGAGGCTCTACAGAGAGACTTGAATAGGTTGGATCGATGGGCCAACGCTAACGGTATGAGCTTCAACAAGGCCAAGTGCCAGGTCCTGCACTTGGGCCACAACAACCCCATGCATCGCCGCAGGCTGGGGGAAGTGTGGCTGGAGAGCTGCCTGGCAGGAAAGGACCTGGGGGTTCTCATTGACGAGCGGCTGAATATGAGCCAGCAGTGTGCCCGGGTGGCCAAGAAAGCCAATGGCATCCTGGCTTGTATTAGAAATGGTGTGACCAGCAGAAGCAGGGAGGTGATTGTCCCCCTGTACTCATCACTGGTGAGGCCACACCTTGAGTGTTGTGTCCAGTTTTGGGCACCCCAACACCAGAGAGAGATCGAGGGGCTGGAGCGAGTGCAGAGGAGGGCAACGGAGCTGGTGAAGGGCCTGGAGAACCAATCTTACGAAGAGCGATTGAGGGAGCTGGGACTGTTTAGTCTGAGGAAGAGGAGGCTGAGGGGAGACCTCCTCACTCTCTACAACTACTTGAAAGGACATTGTAGAGAGGTTGGTGCTGGTCTCTTCTCACAGGGAATTAGCGATAGAACAAGAGGGAATGGCTTCAAGCTGGAACAGGGTAGGCTTAGACTGGACATTAGGGAAAAATTCTTCCCAGAAGGAGTGGTCAGACCCTGGAATAGGCTGCCCAGGGAGGTGGTGGAGTCCCCATCCCTGGATGTGTTGAAGAGCCATTTAGATGTGGTGTTGGGGGATATGGTGTAGGGGAGAACTCTGTAGAGTGGGGTTGGTGGTTGGACTTGATGATCCCAAGGGTCTTTTCCAACCTGAGTGATTCTATGATTCTACGAACATGGCACTGGAAATGGTTAGAATGGAAAAGACTCATCGGAAGACCCCCCTGGGAGTTTCTTCCTCTTCTGAGACTTCACAGAAGTGTCTAAGTATTAAGAAAAGTAGAAAAAAAAAGTATTGCTCATATAATTGCTGATTCACTGGAGATTAAATAATCTCCTTTTTATGGTCACAGTATTTTGTATTTGTCTATTTTCTGGAATTTTAGAACAACAGGACTTTTGCCTCATTCAGTTTCTGAAGTGACGGGTAATGAGTCTGACAGTGGCACTGAAGCTAAAATACATTTGCAGTATATATAAATTTGGCTAGCTGTGCTTGAATTAAGTTTTAATAAAAAGTAAATTTAGAAATAGTTTCCCTTTGGATATTATCACCAGTTGGAATAAGATAATTAAATTAAATGACCATGTACTCCCTTAAGGAAGCCGCAGTTTCCTTTCAATCAGTCTCTTAGATACCGTGACTTCACTTTATAACAAAGCAATTATTACGGCATCTAAAAATGGATTCATTTCTAGATAGCATTTAAAAGAAAATATTTCAAGTCACATTTCAACTAATAGCAAAGAAATATATCTGAAGAACTTGAACTTCAGAAAGCATATTTCTGCTGGGGCTGCATCCGCTTTGGCAACCGGAGGTTTTACTTAGAGAAATCTTTATGTAAGAAGCAATTTGCTCAAGGTGAAGTTTTCTTGCTCAGATGCATGGGAGGTTTACTCCTTTCCTGAAGGCTTACATTACTTACTTACTGCAACAGTCTAATCAGCTGATGACCTTGCCATAAGCTTCCTCACTGGAAACTGGCATTTATATTTGTATGCTTAAATAAAACATGTAATGAGGGAAAATTCAAAAACAGAGCTGATTATGATTCAAAGGAACGTATCATAGATTTTTATCATCTTTACCGACAATCAGAACCCATGTGTAATGATGATGTCAACTCCAATCTCTGTTAATTCGATCTCCTTTTATATTAGGCTTGACGATTCAGAACTATGGTAACAAAATGAAATAAGAGTGCTGCGTGGTTCAGAGTGGTAGATCAGAACTGTGACTGCACTCGGTTGTGTTATCAAACCATGATGTTGACTGCTACAACCGTCAGGGAGTTCCTCGGTAGTATATAAGTGTCTGAAGTAGGTTGTTGGCAATAATAACATAACAGTGAAGTGGTACGGCACCCTTGGGCACCAATGTAAACATCTGCTCCTTTCAGTTAACTTGACTTTCTAAAGATCCTATTTTTTGTACTAAAACGTGTTTCTGAAAAAAAATACTATTAGTGATAGGCTTCCAAGTAGGGCATATTAAAAATACCGGATAAAAAGGCTTTGAAGCGTGTTCCATTCAGCTGTTTGTTTTTAAATTAGCACGTGCTAATCAAACAGCTGGTGAGAAGGTCCCCGGCACGAAGAGGGGGAATCAGGTAAGTGGAGGGTACCAAACCCCAGAAACTGGGCACCCTTCTCTCACCCATCTCCATCAGGCAATGATGGGTAGCAAGATCAAATGTTTTAGCTCTGTCCATCGCTGCAGATCACACTCAACACATTTGGAAAGGTCCTGTCAAGTTTTCAAGAAGTTTGTGCTTTCTCTTGGGATTTTGCTGCACAGGGTACTGCACCGCGTAAGCACAATTTTGTTACTGCTTTTAACAGGTCTCAGTCTTTGTACCGACTTTGCAAGACCTCACAGATGAGCTTTATCAGGCTTACTTTGTCTACATTTCCCTTGCCCTGCTTGGAGTTTTGGGGGTCTTTTGGGTTTAACCGGCATTTTTCTAATGGCCCGGTGGCTATGCCTGGTTTGTTTTACTTTTGATTATTTTATGGTATAATTACAATTTTATATTGGTAGCAGTCATGGCTACCTGTGTTGTGGGGAATGAATTATTTATGGCTGCGACCTCACGATAGAGTGTAGAGGAACAGGGGAATGGCAGCAGAGGCCCCAGAAGTGGGGTGATGCGGTGCACTGTGGGGTGCGGTGTACGGGAGTGAGATGTAAGAGAGGGAGATGGGCAAGTATCTAACAAATATAAAATACATGACATACAGTAATTCTGGATGCAGGCTCAGAGAAGAAAGAACAGAGGTAGATTATGTTAGCAGATGTGGAAAAAACCCAGGTGGGTTCTAGAGTGAGAAGGAGGAAACCATAAACATCATACTCCTCCCAGGGGGGTGAGAGTATCATCAGAGAGTCACCGTTTAACAATTTTAGTTGAATTATTAAGTCATTTTCTCTAATAGTGATTTTTTTTTTCCTGTAATTTGATTGGAACTAATTATTCTTTTATTAAGTTAAGTTTTCTATAATTTTAACAATCAATTTTTGGCACTACATTTAAGGTGCGTTTCCTTCTTGCTCAATACAAGACTTTGAGAATAACAGTACATGTGCACGGCACAATGTAGAAAACTTTGAGTAGCAGACCGAATTTGATATATCCACATAAAATTTTTAAAGCCTAATGCCACATTAAAGTCTAATATGTTTACGTACAACACTGGTGGAAGCATTAAGTTCTAGCATGGGCATATCTACACCGTACTGTAGTGCCTGGGATAGCTAAATCTATTCAGTATTAGTCTAGCACGCTTGGAGAAATGCAAAGAATTGCAGGAAACAAGCTGAAAATACCCACTCCTGGGATTATGACTACAAAAAGCCATATACAAATTGTACTGCGTCCATGAAAACTGGGGAATTGGTGGGAGTTTTCTCTACGGAACAGACCACTGTGATTTTATCTGATTTCTCAACCTCAAATGTCGCGCCCTGTGAGAGCCCGTTGCAGGGGTAGGTCTCACTTTTTGGTCTCTCCTTTGAGATTACCAATAATGGATGGCTGTTACGGTGGCTGATTGGGTAATTGAAACCCAAATACCGCATTTCATGTAGGCATACAATTATCAATGACAGCTGGATAAACCGACAGACAGACAGATATAAAAATGTGTTGCTCTAAATTGACATGGCATCGTGTGAAACAGTTTGGAAGAAAACTCTCAAGTCTCAAGTCCAGTGTAGTAGGGCATTTAACTCCAAACGAAAGCATAAAAGTACTTTCAAAATGTGATTATTTTTCTTTTTAATTGTCCTCTCACTCACACACTGCTTCCAACCTCCCAATGTCAAGGAACACGGGAGGTGAGATGAGTGGCCAGTGGCAGTACATGAGGGCTGGAACTAAGGGACCGTGGTTTCATGGGGGTTTGTGTCTTGTAGCTGAGTCCTACCCCTGTCTGGAGGTTTTCTTGTGAAAGGAACCTGGTGATGGATGAGATCCTCAGTAAGGGATGCTACAGACTTTTTCCACACAAGCCACTTATTCTTAAATTTGTATAGATGTTGTTATATGCAATTTACTGATCATATAGCCCTGTAGCCCCCTCCCTTTCTCACACTTGCCTGAAATCAGTCCGTGCAGCGTAACACAAAGACAGACATACACACATATACGTGCAGGTAATATCTTCACACAAGCCTTGTTTCCCTGAGAAACTCACTCTTCCTAAGGGGTAGAATTAGTCTGAACTAATGAGAGACATTAGCATAAAAGTTGTAATAAGTCTCTGCTACTTGGTTTATCAGTGAAAAGTTCTTCTGTGCAATATGGCATATATTTAGGCAAGAACGCAGCTCAAAGACCGGTGCATCAACTGTTACTAAGAGCAATTTGTATTTTCGAGGAGTGATACCCAGTCAGTAAGTGATGAAGGACTCTGACGTGACCAGTTGTGCTTGAGTGCGTGCACATACCCGCGTCACAAAGGCAGCACGGAGAAAGCTGTCTGGTTTGCTGTGGTGAACTCCAGTTTGGCCACCCTTTTCTAAACCTCTCCTTTTATCGATGCCTGATTTAAACCTTCTGTATCTTTATTAAAATTTTCCCTCAAGGTTTCACATCTTGGCCATTACCCTTCTTTTATTTTATTTTTATTGGTATGTATCGTTCTGTCTAGTGTCTGTGTGCAGATTCTGTAGTTGCAAGTGACAAGTCTTTTATTTGTATTGCTTCCCTCAGGGGAGGAACAACTTGATTCTTTTATTGCTGTCTCTCTAACCATAATATTTTCCTTTTTCCACAAATTTGCTCCAAGTCAGAAGCCTTCTACAGCTCAAGCATACCCTGATACATGTCCAGAGCTTAAACATTCCTGTGCGTATCGAACAATACGCAATTTTTGAATGGCATTTCTGTTCCGTAATTAGAATTTACATTCACAAGAAAAGCCTTTAGCTCTCGTGGTTGTGTGGATAACTTCACGGGTGGGCTGAACTCAGCAGTGGCTGTGCCTAAACCTGAAAAGAGACTGCAAAAAAAGACATATATGTGTGTATAGGGGTATCTCCAAGTGCCCTTACTTTATGAGGGTTGAGGAGAAGGCAAAAATGCCAGCACCGGGAATCTCGTTAATTCTGGTGACCTGGTTCTCTTGCATCCTCCTAGATTTATTAGGTTCTCTAAGGAGGCTGAAATCTCCCTGCTCGATTCAGGCTGTTCTAAGGGGGAGTTGAAAAAACCTCTCCTTCTCCTAAAACGTAACCCTGTGCGTGACAAGGTGTGCAAACGCATGCCGTTAAGCAGTGGTGGCGGAGGAGCAGCCAGCTACGGCTGCTTCCACGAAGCACGTCACGTAGGGAAAAAGGGTGATGTGCCACCCCTGGGTCTGCTAAAAACGGGAAACTCCCAAGGAAGCCTTCGGTTCACTCGATGAAATTAAGACCTCGATTTCACCTTCCTCCCAAGGAGATGCACAGACGAAGCTCTCTTGAAGAGTTAGTAAGAAGAGGAAGGAAATTCTTAAAGAGCCTTCGTCATTTTCCTTCTCCTACAACTCAAGAGTTAGCTTTTCACTGTTGAAGCTGTGGAAGGACAGCATGATTATTTTTTTCATTATCTACCTACATTCCTGATTATTGCACAGGCTTGTAAAAACTCCTCTGCTGAAGCCAGATGGCTTCATCCCTGACTGCTCTGCTACAAGTTCTTTTTAACTGGACTACCAGAGCAGTTAACTCTTGCAGAAGTGCTGTCAGCTGCGGTTAATTTTTAAAAGCTGCATATATGCAAAAGTATATTTATTGCATATATTGGTCTGTCCACCAGTGAGTTGTAGTTTGTGCCTAGCAGTATCCTGTAGTGTGTATCTACATAAACTAAGCGAAATGGTGTGCAATATTATGTTACATACAACATTCAATCTTTGTACGTAATATTACGTATTACGTACAACATTCAGTCTTTTAAAGTACTACCCACAGTGCCCCGACATCTTTTTGTTGGTCTGCGTGCCGCTTTGTGACTGCTTTTAGCTGAGTCTTTGCGATAATATTCTGTCTCCAGTCTCACCATTACCATGTACTCTGGGCAATAAACTGCACGAGTCCATAAACGAAAACTGTTAAAAATGAATTAATTTGTTCTGCTTCTCAGTATTTTCTCAACAGTATTGGCATTAATTTTACACAGCTTTTGAACCACGCGAGAGCCCGTGCTTAAATTTACAAAGTATACAAAAGCAACGAGTGATTGTCACATTTCTTCAATCTCTTTTACGCAGTTTAATCAAACTAGGAAGCAGTTTTGTATCAGCGTCCTGAACTTTCTCCTTCCAAACAAACTGTATTTTCTGGATATGTTATTTTCTGTAAGTGCCCTGAATCCAGCGTCTCCTGGTTTTCAAGCTGGTGTCCTCCACTCAGCCGTTGGTTGTGCAGTTATATCTGCAATCTCTGATGTTTGGAAACTCCTGCGTATTTTGTAGTCATGTCTCTGGGCCCTGAATTGGACGAGGGGCCCATGGTGCAGGTGCTTTATCCACACAACTGCTGTTTCTAGAAATTTGCAATCCAAAGCCAAGTGCTTGCCCCATGGGCTTACCCGTGCTGCATAGAAAACCGGGAAGGAAAAAATGGGATTATTATTTCCGTTTATAGTGACGGAACTTAAGCAGGGAGAATTTCACTCTATTTCAATAAAGTGCTAAGTTAGGCGCGTAAATTGCTTTTAAGTAAACACTTGATCTAATTCCCATTCAGGAAGCTTCTACAAATATGTTCTCAGCATCGAAAGGAATGAAGTAATTCACAAGCTTTCATGCTTTTCAGAATTCTGTTCTTTTCAGTAGTAAACCCTTCTATATACAAAAAGAAATATTCATGAGCTTAACGTATACTTAAACTGCACTGCTGGGCCCCAACGGTTTGTTTATGATCCATACTTGAGCCATGGACTGAATTTCATTTCTGTGATTGCTAATCCAGCCCTTTCCATAAACCCCTCTCTAATGATGAATTTACGTATGCGAGAACTACACAAACGAGTGAAGTCCACATGTGAAAATTCTCTTATTTTGTATTGAAAAGAAATACTGCAAGAAAATCAATCCCACAAAAGGATCCTAGAGAGACTGAAATCACAGTCTACAGTACATCTGTAATTCAAGCTCTTCTAAAGCACAGAAATGTTTTTTTTATCTAATAGGAAGGCTCCATATTTACCATTTTACTTCTGTTTATGAATCCAGCTGTGAACTTTGGTATAGCAAACCACTTTGGCCGCCGCTGACTAGCTAGCTAGTGCTTTTATAAGTCTGGCTCTTTCAGGTGTCTTCAGGTAGATCTCCTGTGGGTATTAAGATTTTTACACGTCTTCTTCATTCCATTCCTCAACCCCGGCGCGGCATTCTGTGCCCTCCAGCCCTCCGGTACTCCTTGCCCTTAGCGTGCCATTAAATTCGGCCCAGTGTTTTCCCATTTCTCTGCTTGCCTTCTGCAGAACTCTAAAACGTAATTCCTCGAAGCCTGGAGCTCTCACTGCTTTGTACAGCTCTAATTGCCTAATTACCTGTTCAGCGCACAGCGGGGAAGAATTTTAACATTTTCCTTCCTCCGTTTGGATGTTGGTTTCTGTCCCTTTTTTACTCTTTTTTTCGTTCTTTTTTTTTCAGTCATGTTAACCACCTCAGTCTCCAACACCAGAATATCCTGTTCCTTCCCTTTCTCTGTTTGCTTTCCGTAACTGTGTAAGTAGAAGAACTTTTTACTGTATATTTTGATTTATCCTGTTATCTTCATTTTATTAATGGCATTGCCACAACTGTCCTTATTAATTTTCTACAGCCTTTAATGTTTTTCTGTACATTAATCATTATTTTCTTTCCCTGGGCCTTTAGGTGTTCAATAAAACATATCTTTTTCTCTTAGCACTCCTTGATTTGTGTTATTTATGCCCACACTCCGCTTTATACCTGATGTATTTTTACTAAGTAGCATTATCATGCATGCATCATTTGTCTTTACTAAGTGTATCTTGTACCTATCAGGTTGGTTTAGGGAAGTTTTATTTTTATTCTCTTTTTACTTTGATTACAAGCGCAGCAATATTACCTCCTTCCACAGATTCACTTTTACCTTTATGTCTTCAAACATCCCTGTGTTACTTCATACCAGGAAAACCACTGTGTTGTTATTTATTTGCAGAGTTGAATGTGAGCGCTATTTGGAATTATATGCGTGCATCTACCCGTTCTTCCAATCTCATTACCGCACTTAATGTACTCCGGGCTTTACCTAGGTAATAAAAATCTCCCTTTTCTTATTAGTACTTTGGCCTTTTTATACTTTTCTTTTATTTGCTCAGTCAGTTTATAGTCTACTTGCCCTTTCTTTGTTGAGGAATTATAATAGGTTTCTGTAGCTACAATAGTCTGCACTTGGAAACATCTACAATCTCAGTCCATAAAGACTTAAGCTGATGTAGGTTTCACTTGATCCTAATAACCAATAGTGGTAAGTAGATCTAATAAAGATGCACACAGTTAGCAAATGATATGTTTTCTTCTGTTTGCGTTGCGCATTTATGCCAGATGATACTTGGCAATACAAATGCTGTGGTAACCTTAGAGAAACTTGCTTCGCAATGCACTGGAACCTGACAGTTCTCATATTGCAGTACCAAGGGGATGGGTACTGACCTGCTCCCCATTATTCTTTGGAAAACGCTGTTCTAATCCCTTTAAAAGGGGTAAAAAGGAATTTATATTGAGTTTGGTACGGAGATCCATCCAATGAGAAAAAGAAAAACTATCTAAAGAAGCAGCAGCCTTGTGTCAGAAAGACCGTGGTATTTCAAAGAGCATTAAAGATGTATATAGATATTCAGTATCACTCTTTGGTATTGCACAGCTGAAGTCTGAGATCACTGTATGAGTATCTCATGTGAGCACTGTTATTAATTCCAATACATGTTCAGTAATGCTGCCGAAAAACTACTTTGTTTCATATTTCTGCTGAATTTGTTTTCTACTGTCTCTGGGAGACGTATTCCATCGAGTTTTTGTGTTAACTTTGCTGCAAAAAATGTTCTGCCATAAGATTTACGGATTTCTAGATTGTAAGGCTTTCTGCAGTGTTATTTCAAAACCCTTTCTGCTGAAAATTTAAAAAATTGAATTTCAGCAGCGCTTTCTTTTCTGCAAGTGAAGTTGTGATGAAATGTGAGACAAGTATAATAATAAACAATATTTAATAGGAGCACACATAAAATTCTGCTTTCTGAAAAACAAAATAAGAAAAATGTTGGATGTTAGAAATATTTTTACCAGCCCCATTTTTCACAAAGTGCAGGTGATGGGGAGATTTTTTCCTACTCTGTGTAGGAATGTACCTTAGACAGTGGTTAGTTGTTTATTTTCTCTCTCCAGCATTACTTCGTAGAGTAACCAGTTCTGGCAATTGTCACTTGCTGTTTTCCAAATGAAGCATAAAGCTCTTGGCACTCTGGAGACAAACACTCTGTATTTTGTCTCTGAAACTCTCCTGTTTCCATTTCACCCTTTTCAAAGTCTACATAAGTTCATCGCTCTCAGACTTGTTTGATGCTGTCTTTGGTATATCATTGCTATGGATCACTGTTCACACATCGTTTATTTATGTCTCTAATATATTCCTAGCAGCAGCACTTCCCTCCCTCCCTCCCTCTGTTTCTTTCCCTTTTTGAAAAAAAAAAAAACAAAGGATAATCTTACTATGCTGACAATCCTGTTTTTAACACTCTGTGAAAAATAGTATTTCTCTTAAGCACATCAGTGTTGTGCCATGGTTTGACATCTGATTGTGTTGTGCCATGGTTTGACCATCCGATTTAAAGCTGGTTGAAGATTTTAATTCCCTTTCTATGCACTTTCTGACTGCCCAACGTATCCTATTTTACTTTTGATAAACAGAAAGGTTGTTTAATGTCTTTTTTTTTTATCCTTATTTTCTTTTGGGCATATTTACTAGTCTTTAAACATTAGGATCGTCGGTTCCATTGCTCCGTAGATTTTATGTGCCCTTAGTTGCAGTGAACTAAAAACACCTTTTAAGATGTTAACCGCTATTTGCAAGGTGGGCTTTGTGGTGTTAGTTGAGTTTGTAATGGTAGAACTAACCTTGCTTGCTGAAATGTTTCCTGAGGTAGCAGACCATGCCCCGTGCAGATGGTGGAATGAGGGAAACAGCTCGTAATCTCAAGAGACACTAGAGTACGTCCATAAAGCGCAACGCACTGCTGTGAAGAAATCCCAGAGCTCGGAATGAGATGGTTTTGGAGCTGGAAACATTATGTCATGTGTAAGGTAATTGAGGAGCCCGGCTCGGCACTGCTGGATATCATGTGGATATTTTAGTACTTTTGGCACTATTTCAGTCATCTCCAGCACAGCACTGCTACGGAACATCTGCTCTTAATTTCCTATCCATTTCTAATCTGTGGGATTAATGCTGTACGCTTGAAGAACTACTGTGCAGGCTGTGTTCCGTATAATTGGGAGGGTAATCTGGATTTGTGCAAGCGGGTGTGAGTTTTAAAAGAGTTGAAATGGCAGTTCTGGGAAACACATTTTCCTCCATGACAAACTGCCAGCTATAGCTGACGTGCCCCTGTCCCACTGCAGCCCCTTCTCACAGCTGCTGGACAAGCCAAGAGCCAGACCATTTGAAATGAAAACAAATACAAGTCCCTCAGGAAGAGCCTTGGTGATATGACAAGGTCCTCTGCAACCTCTCCCATGACTTAATCTTCCTCTGTGTTTTTCATTCAAAGTAATTTTTTGCAGAAATCATAGAATCGTATCACAGAATCTACATCACAGCTTTCAGTGCAAGGCAGTCATAGCTGAACTACCTGTATAGAATCATCATAGAATCACAGAAGGGTTTGGGTGGGAAGGGACCTTAAAGATCACCCAGTTCCAGCCCCTGCCCTGGGCAGGGACACCTCCCACCAGCCCAGGTTGCTCCAAGCCCCGTCCAACCTGGCCTTGAACCCCTCCAGGGATGGGGCAGCCACAGCTTCTCTGGGCAACCTGGGCCAGGGGCTCACCACCTTCATCATAAAAAATGTCTTTCTTATATCTAGTCTAAATCTGCCCTCCTTTAACTTAAAACCATTTTCCCTCGTCCCATGGCTCCCCTCCCTGCTCCAGAGTCCCTCCCCATCTCTCCTGGAGCCCCTTGAGGGACTGGAAGGGTCTCCAAGGTCTCCCCGGAGCCTTCTCTTCTCCAGGCTGAACCCCCCCAGCTCTCCCAGCCTGTCCTCACAGCAGAGGGGCTCCAGCCCTCCCGGCATCTCCGGGGCCTCCTCTGGCCCCGCTCCAACAGCTCCATGGTGGGACTTGGCTCACCAGCCAAGCTTGATGTTCAGGATCTCCTTCTACTTATCAGTCATGCAGATTCAACCGTAGTTGTTCAAACAAACA
Organism: Dromas ardeola; assembly: GCA_013398915.1. NCBI lineage: Eukaryota > Metazoa > Chordata > Aves > Charadriiformes > Dromadidae > Dromas > Dromas ardeola. The sequence continues at coordinate 462,378 of VYZM01000885.1, read as the reverse complement.
CACTCACCATTGCTAAATTCCCGGAGTTTGGGGGGCAGCTGTCACCACTGCTGTGCAGACTGGGTCGATGTAGTAATTGCAAACACATTACCCAAGTAATTCTCTACTACTTACCACAAATTGAGGAAAGAATCGTGGTATCTCTGAGTGTAAATAATTACTAGCTAAGCATTTACCAGATGATGTGTGTAAATACATCTTAGCCTCTGGCTTTGTGGACCACTCATTGCTCCCCTTTTTCAACAGTGTGTAATCAATTAACTAAGCTGATGCTGTTCATTTGCATTCTAGTATTTTCAAAACAATGGGATAATCATTAGCATGAGCATGTGATGGTAGTACATATTTTGATTATATTTGGTAATATTTTGACTAGAATTTCTTTTCAGTGAACACGGATGAGAGTTTGACACCAGGAATAAAGTAGCCCTTCGTTTCCCTCTATTGCTAATGAGTCTATATTTTCTCAAGTCAGTGGAGTGTCTTCATTTTACACTAGAGGAGGGTCTGTCCTATAAGCTCTTCCTTCAGTTGCTTTCTTTGAGATCAGCCATCTGCTTCAGACAGAAGATGTCAGAAACAATTACTATGCTGCAGCGAAGTGTTTTCTTAAGTACTCCAGATTTATTTTTGTTACAGCTAATCATAAAAAGAAATGTGCAGGAGCTAAATCAAATAAAGAGGGATTCAGAGGCAATAAGTATTTTAAAGCGTTGGATAATGTTGTGAAGTTGACATTCAGGTTGTATGTGTTTGTGCGTGCCCACATATTGTAAAACATTACAATTTATACACACACAAACTGCACAAGTTATAAAAACGTAACATTATTTTTCTTTCATGGTTCTACTGACACGAGAAAAATACCTCAGATTCGCTATCACAGCCAATAGTGTCATCCGCCGTTACTCTTATAAAACATGCCTCTGCGCAGAGCAATGGAATGTAATTTAGTTTATGCTCTTGTCAGGCTTTTTTCTGTGCATGAAGAAAGATATGTTCTTAGCCATAGGTAAGCAAAAAAACTGGCATATTTTCACGGATCTTTGGCTTCAGATTCAGTGCTGCCATTTGTAGAGCGTTGCCCTCGGGCCCAGCTGCTGAATGAAAGGACCAAAGCTGGCGTCTTCTGGCCGTGGCTTTGTCCTGTAAAACCCAGAGTGGTTAACAGTCTGTTAACAGACATCGGTACAGCACAAACCGGATGGCGAATAGTGCTCTTATTTTACTTTCTTACACTTTTATCCCTATGATGTGTTCAGCTTTTACAATACAAACCAGATGAAAACGTGCTCTGAATATTAGTCTCTGAAATTTCAGCTGTTTGTACCAAAGTACCAGATTATAACAATACTTTTTTTAATGATTAGATCTACCTGTATCCTTTGATTAGACAGGGTAACTGCTGCCGACTAGCAGCTTCATAACAATGGCCATGTTCTTGGTGACAACAAACTCCCATATTGTGATTACTCTATTTTTCCACTCTAGCACTTCAGCGTTGCTCAAAATTCTATTTAATACAGGTAAGAAACTGTAAAGTTGAGCTGGTTTCTGTGATTCATAGGAAAAAATGCACAATTTTCTAAGAACATTAAATTCTTCACCTTTAATCTCCGTTGAAATGGTTGGACACAATTCTCTACATCATCAAAATTCTGTTTGGCAGGCTATGACCTCTTTTCCTGAGGTATTTGCCTGCCTTTCCTCTCTGCTTCTCTCCCTCTTTTCTTCCCTCTTTTTCTATCTCCTTTGAGTTTATATCTAAAAACAATTTTAATTTCCGATACAATAAATGGTCACAGGATTTTTGAAAGGTAGTCTCACTCTCAGGATGGTTCCTTTAGGAATAGTCATATTTTTGCCCCTTTTTTCACGCATCCTCAAGTACATCATCAAGGTCTAATAGAATTAGATGACTAGCTGACAGGTGGAAAAGATCGATCTGATCAGTAGTCAGTGGTTCTCAAATATTTTAAGCAAGGCTTCAGCGTCTGTTTGGTCAAGTTCCAGATCTGCTTTAGTAAATTCCGAAGAAGTCAGTTGTATCCTTGCTCATTTGTCTCAAAAGCATTTTGGAGCTCACTCTTCAAGCAGTACATACTGAACTTTAAGATTAATTATCTTTTTCTTCGTGTCTTTATTCGCCTCTTCAATCATTTGATCTTCCCAAGAGGTCTAGAGATCCATTCTGAGCCTCCATGTTTAAGATGGATGTGGTTATCTGGGAAATGCATCATTTGCGCATTTAGGAGACAGTTAAATAGCGTGCACAGCTCAGCCTATATGCACAGAAGTCCAGGGAGTCATAGCGTGGATGAAATTCAGGTGTAGCATCCTGTCCCTTTTCCTTGATGACCATATTAATCCCAGAACAACTTCCATCATGACAATGTAAGCATTTCAAACTGCTGTTAGGTTTCCGTTATTGCTATCTCTAAGGAAAGTAAGGCACGTTGTGTTTGAGTCTGTGCGTCTTTCATGAAAATGAGTAATTATAGAAGATTGCATCCAAATGACCTTGGCGGATGTCAACACCAGCACCGCTGATGCATTTAAGTGTCTTTTGTAAGTGGGAGTCATCAGCTATGCAATTATCCAGTAGTCGAGGAGGAATTTTTTTTCACGCTAAGTGAATGATACGGGACTCGCAGAGCTTGTCTGTGTGGTTACAAGGATATCTTGCCATTACTCCTCAGGCAGATCCCTGATGCCAAATCCTGCATGTTTTTTGCAAAGCTTCATCATGGAATTTTTAACAAAGGTAAAGAGAAGGTGAAAGGTAGACATTCTGTCACCCTGACAACAACATTTTGAAATACAGTAATAGAGCTGTACCTATAGAAGGTACAAACCTTTATAACATGAGTATTTATTTTAATGGAACATGCAATATAGACAATTTTGGAAGATGGATTCAAACTACTTCTGTCTTGTTTGGGAGTGCTTCCCATTTGTCTCAAGAAAGGAAATCATTTTTTTGTTTCCCAGTTAGAGATGGGTTAACTTAAAAATATTTTGAAGTTGAGCTTCACAGGATAAAGCATGAAAAATTGTGCATTCATCCTAATGCATCCAGGCCAATTTCATCCATAAATCATAATTAGAATTCTCACAAGACTTCAGCTTACTTAGGTTTACAATATATCTTGGTTCAGCTATGATGAGGATATTTTATGACATTACACACCCTTGACTGGCACTCTACCTGTATAAAACATCAAAGCTGGAATCTTTATTTTTAGAATTTTCTTTTATCCTAGCTTTAATAATCTGAGTTTGAGCAGCAATTTTTTTTGTATGTGTACATGATTTACTTAAATCACACATGTTGTCCATTATTAACACTACCGCAGAGGAATAAGGTCAGGCTGGTCTGAGATTGCTCATCCTCGTTATAAACAGAGGGCACCCTGCTCTTATCCTCAGTCTATTTTTAGTCACAATGATGTAAAATGAGCGTTGTAGCTGTAGCTTAATTTCAGCCGTCAGAGATATTTGCAGCACTCTCCAGCGCATAGTTTGTCAGTCTTTGACCCCGGGACCAGAACAGCCATGGGTCATGAGTCAGGTGAACCAGCCAGCCTGTGTGGAATCCCACTCAGCCTGTGCCTGCAGTACAAGTAGTTTCCTCTCATGAAGAGGAATATTAATTAATTAGATATCCTATCAGAAAAATCACACACACCCCCCAACTGTTATTTCTGGATGTCTTAATATCCCTACGCAATGGTATCAGAAGCCACGGGAAAAAGCATCGCTAAACATATGGGAAGCTTATCAATGGCATTCTGTGAAATTTAGGAGCTTTCAAGGAGCTGCCTAAAAATAATTGCTTGTAGGCTAAATGCTTACTTTAAATGCTGTGCTTGGTGTCTGCCAGGATAAAGGGATAGACTGCATATGTTGTTGCTGGCCAGAATATGTATGAGCTGGGTGTGGATTAGAGATGAGCAATGAGTAAGAACCAAGTACTGCTATTCTTCAGTTTTGGAGGTGGATTTTTTTTTTTTTTAATTGATCATGCTGATAACCTTTCCGTGCTTGTGTTTCAAAGCCCTTCTATCTTCCGGACCCAAATTGCTCAGTAACAACTGCACATTTTTAAAGCTTAATTTTGCAAAATTGGCACTGTTATGGTTATGTGACTAATACTGATAATTACACTTAGATAAATGCAATGTGAATTACTTTGTGCTGCTTTAGTCAGTGGTTTTCAAAAGAGGATTTTAAGTATATAAAAGTAACCCGACACATTAAATTAGACTGATCCACACATTTTAGGTTCAATCAACTGCAGAGATACCGGTGAGCCAAATGTCTTCGATGTGCAAAGTAAGACTAAGTTGACATGCACACATTATACTCAACACTGAAAGGTCCCTGAGTAACTCCAAGAAAATCAGTAGAATCAGTAAAGAAACAACAAATTTAGTGGATATGTATATATAAAAAGTATATAAATAAATATGGCCTGGTTGAAGGGAGTCAATGTGACTTCTCTAAAGGGAAAATTTGCTTCTTGCAAGTTTGATTTTGAAGGGGTCACCAAATGTGTGTAAAAGTCATCTTGTTGATAAAGCATACTTGATTTCTGTGCTTCTAGAAACATCCCTCACCAAAAACTTTTAAGGAACTTAGGCAGTCATTTCAGAAGATTCCCCTCATAGGTTAATCATTATTTAAATTGACTAGTCATTTTTTTTAAATGACTAAATGACAGGAATACACCTTTCCTGCAAGGAGGGAGATGACAGTGCAGTGTTGCAAGGGGTGTATACTGGAACTTGCGTTGTTCAAAGCAGTCATAAATGACCTAGGAAAAGAAGATGAGCCGTGAGATGGGAATATTTGCTGATGATACAAAGTTATTCACAGCGGTGACGGTGAGGGAACACGGAGTAATTACAGAAGAACATGATGAAGCTGAGTGACTGACTAACAAAATGGCATATAAAATCCATTGCAGGTAAATATCAAGTGATGCACAGGGGAAAAAAACATCTTAATTTCACATACGAAATAATGAACTCTGAGGTGACTATTACCACTCCAAACAGATCTTGTGGCAACAATACTAGATTGTCTCATGACAGTATCAACTCTGTGCTCAATAGCAGTCAGAACCCCATACCAAATACTATCAATTACTGAAAAAGAAATAGAAAATCAAAGAACCTTATTAACCTGCTGCCCACACCATGAATACTGCAATCCATAATGGTCCACTCTTCTGAGAGAGATTATTTTGCAATTTGAAAGCCAGGAAAACAAGGACAGGACAAGAGTAACAAAAAATAGAGAATGTCTTCCCTTCGGAGACCAACTAAGTAAGCTAGTACTGTTCATTTAGAAAAAAATTTGGTAATTTAGAGTGGACATGTTAGAAATATATCAAATTTTGAGTGACAAGGAGAAAGTGAACTCGGATGATTTATTCCATGTTGTCCATAGGACAAGGGGTAATGGTTTTAAACTAAAAGAGGGTAAATTCAGACCAGATATAAGGAAGTTTTTTACAATGAAGGAACAAGTTGCCTAGAGAGGTTGTAGATACCCTGTCCCTAGAAATATTCAAGGTCAGGTTGGACAGGGCTTCGAGCCAACCTCATCTAGTTGAGGATGTCCCTGCCCATGGCAGTGGGGTTGGACTAGATGACTGTCGTGGTTTGGGTTGGGTTGGTCAATGACAAGATGACAGACGCTCTCCCCACCTCTCATTCAAAGGAGAGGAAGAAGAGAGATAGAGAGATTTATAAGTTTAGAAAAAAACTAAACTACATTAAGGAAAGTATTAATAATAAAATAAAAAGGAAATAATAAAATAGATACAATATATACAAACATACACAAAACCATACCAAGCTCCCAGGGAGATGTCACTGGCAGGCACTGGGAAAGTTCCAGACTGGACTCAGTGACAAATGGGAACTGGAACGCATGGACCAGGATCAAAAGGCAGATGAGCTGATGGTGTCCTCCAAAGACACCAGTCACTGGAGAAAGAAAAAGAGCCATTGGAGATAAGCCGAAGAAGAAGAACCAACCTGGCCCCATTGATCCCTCAGCTTTTATACCGAGCATGGCAGATGGGATGGAACACCCTGCTGGGTCAGTTTGTGTCATCTGACCTGTCCACTCCTCCCCACAGGTGTGACCCCTCCACAGGGTAAACAACCAACTCAGCTGACCCTGGTTGCCACAGACACAGGTGTGGGCAAGAGTCTCTTACTGGACAGAAAGTAGATTCTGCTTCACCCCAAACCAGGACAATGTCCTTTAAAGGTCCCTTCGAACCCAAACCATTCTGTGATGATTCTGTGATTCTATGATCCGTTCTCCCTTCCAACATGAGAATAAGGGGCCTCTGAAAGGCAGTTTCAATATATATAGAAGTAGGTATTTTTCACTCAGTGGGCAGGAGACCTGTAGAACTTCTTTCTGCAAGAGATTGTGCATGCAAGCAGTTTCAAAAGAAGCGTGAAAAAGGACTTGGAAGAGAAGTATGTTGAGGGTTGCTGAACAGGCAAAGCACAACAAGCTCAGAAAATCACTCAAGCTAAACATATTTGGACTCTGGGAAGTGGTGGTGGATGGAAGACTCATGTATGCTTCCCTTTTTTAGTCTTTGAGCAACAGCTTAGAGCCACAGAAGGAGATGAGGGTACTAACTAGACCCTTGGTCAAAACCAGTTCAGCCATTCTTGTTTTCTTATGTTGTGAACTGAGCTCATTAGGTACGTCATTTTTTGGCAGTCAGTTCCCTGCATCTGAAAAGATGCAAAAGCGTGTTGTGGTGGAAAAGAGCTGAATACGTTCATCCCTTTGACCTGAAATGCTAGCAGGTTTTCTGAAAGCATATTTGATTTAGGCACATGGTCGCTACAAAATTCACTAATGCCAGTGCTTGCTTTTAAAACGGAGGTGATTCCCTTCTCTTACACAACTTCAGTGATTACAGCGTTAAGTCAGAAGTGGGAGAGAGCGGGTCCACATTTCTTCTTCCTGAAAGGACGTACATTTACCAGCACTGGCAGATTTGAAGACAGTAAGTCTGGTGTGAGATATGTTGGATCAACTGGGCACGTGCAATTTATCTTGCTACCCTTACATACAGTATCTTGAGGACTCACCATAAGTAGGATGTAGAGGAGCAATTTGAATGTCAATGAAAACTCATAACTTACACGTAAAGTCACAAACTCCTCGCAAATAACTTGAACTGAGTGGTAGGAATCTGTAAGGATGGAATCTCAAAAAGTAAGGGGAGAGACAGCTTTGGCTGTCAACACAGTTGTGGATTTTTGGTAGGCTTATAAACTTGATGCTACGTTTTGAGGAAGAAACAAATTGGCTAAACATAAGAACATCATATACTGCGTAAAATCTATTCACTTTAAGGCATTCTCTTGAAGAATTAAACACGGGAAATTAAAGACATGTCAATTATTCAATTAGGCACTATTGCCAAGCAGTCTTTCATGAAATTTAAGGGAGAGAAGAAGAGTAATACGTCTACTATTGAAAATGACACCCTAGGAAACGATTTTTAAAGCTGCATACTAGGCTAGCCGTTCAATATGATGTGTATAAATACATGCATTATTAGAATGTTTCCCATTAATATCTTTAAAATGCTTATAATATTGGCGGTTCACATGATGTTGTGCATAAATAGTTATGTGAAATCACAGGCTACAACTGTTAAAAGGGCTTATAACCTTATCAGTTTTAAGTTAAGTATGTATAAGAAATACTTGTGGAATTTAAAAAAGCGTTCATGCTTAGATTTATGCTCTACTTCGAAATGATAGCTCAGTTGTGGTACCAGCTATCTCTAGAGTACGAGATATGTTGAAGTAGCCTATGAACAGAACTCAAATCTGTTGCTCTCCTATCCGTCCTAACCACCCAAACCTTGGTAATTCTTTTACAAAAGATGTTCTGTCCTTCTTACGAAGTTATTTTATATCATTGCTACAGTAAACACAGGTAAAATAGTCGTATTTTGGGAACTTAGTCATAAATGCTATTATGATAATAATGAGAAAGTATTGATTTGTTGGGTGTCATAAATTTCACAAGAACAATTCTGGAATTTGGACATCTCAGCCTGAAGTAATTACAATTTCAAATATTTCTTGACCTTTGCAACACACCAATTTTTAATCCGTTTTCTTAGAGGCATGCATAAATGTAGTATTTCTATGCTATAATTTTACTAAATATGCCTTACTAATTATTTTTAAATATCTAAAAATTGTATTATGAGTCTGGACCAGTCTGGAAAGGTGCAAGAAGATTACAAGATGTTTCTTATGCAGAAAGACGGTGGGAACTAGATTATGGGAACTAGAGTAGCAACTGAGCTTGAGCTTACAGAGACTTCTGGAAAGTGGTTTTTTCCTCTCTCTTTGGTCTTTAAAACCATTTTACCTGAAGAGAAAATGAATGGTAGGAGATAGGACTGTTGATATTTGGGACAAGATGTAGAGCTCTGTTCAGTGACGCATTTGGCAGAATTTTTCCATGTAAATGTGGCCAACTCACTCCATCACTCTGCACCTCCCTTCTTGCCTCCTGCTCCTCCTTGGTCGGTCTCGTGGCTCTAAGCTCTTCGGAGAACTGAACTGCTATTCTTGATTGAGATTTTTATATGCTCTTATAATGCAGACAGCGCTTTGTCTGGAATTTGGATTCAGGTTTGTGTCAGATTTGGTTTCAATTTAGATGTTCCTGTAACCATTGTAAAAGCTTGGTACCAACTGGATGACATGCATTTTTTTCTTAGTGGCTGCGCTACAGCTGTCTTTTGTACCGAAACAGAGTGACCCTATGTCTCTCTCCTTTCATCCACAAACATAGCTTTGCCTTTTTGTGTGTGCCTTGTACCTTACTATGTGTGCTGTGTGCTCTGGTGATAATGGTGACATTAAAGCTGGTGAGGGGTCTGGAGCAGGAGTCTGGTGAGGAGCGGCTGAGGGAGCTGGGGGTGTTCAGCCTGGAGAAGAGGAGGCTGAGGGGAGACCTTCTCGCTCTCTGCAACTGCCTGAAAGGAGGGTGTAGCCGGGGGGGTCGGGCTCTTCTCCCAAGGAACAGGCCATGGGACAAGCGGGAACGGCCTCAAGTTGTGCCAGGGGAGGTTTAGGATGGATATTAGGGAAAATTTCTTCCCTGAAAGGCTTGCCAAACACTGGCACAGGCTGCCCAGGGCAGTGGTGGAGTCGCCATCCCTGGAGGTATTTAAAAGACGGGTAGACGTTGTGCTGAGGGGCACGGTTTATTGAGGGTTTTGTCAGTGTTACAGTAATTGTTAGACTTGATGATCTTAAAGGTCCCTTCCAACCTAGACAACTCTATGATTACTTAGTGTGATCACAAGAGTAATCATCAAATTATTCGGTGTCAGAACCTTGCAGAAAGCGAGAGAAGGTTGAACTAGCAATGGTTGAGAGGGACTGGGACATTTTGTAAACCTTTTATAGAATCATAGAATCATAGGGTTGGAAGGGACCTCTGGAGATCATCTAGTCCAACCCCCCAGCCAGAGAAGGGTCACCTTAGAGCAGGTTGCACAGGAACGCGTCCAGGCGGGTTTGGAATGTCTCCAGAGATGGAGACTCCACCACCTCTCTGGGCAGCCTGTGCCAGGGCTCTGCCACCATCAAAGTAAAGAAGTTCCTCCTCGTGTTTATGTGGAACTTCCTATACTCATCAAGAATCCTATACAAGAATTCCTATACCAATCAAGAATCACCAAGCACGGGTTATGAAAAATCACAGATACGGAGCAAAAATTCTGAGACGTTCTTCACCAATGCCACGAGCAATGCGCTTGCTGCCTTATTCCATTAATCAAATTCCTCTCAACTCTTCTAATACTGTAAAGTGCAATATAGTATAAACAGTGATTTATTTCTACACGGCAATATGCTAACTACTGATATATCAATTTAATTTCTTCCTTGCTGTTATGGAGAGCCTCATCGTGACTCCTGAGTTAAAGAGTTCGATTTTGCATTTAAATCAGGTATCGAACATCTTTGCTTTCTTTGAGCAATAATACATGTTCTTCACAAAATTACAAAATTTATTCTTTGGGCAAAGAGCTGAAGTCATTAATTAACTTATGTTAATTGCACACTGGGTCCTTTAGGAAATTTAGCATCTGTGTCCATCCTTTCTTTGTCGCTATGGGTAATAGCAAAGCAATAGAGAATCTTTGTATGTATCTATAGAGTTAAAATGGGTTGAAATCTCATATAAATTCTGCCTACATGGTAATCAAATTAACTTATTAATTATTGTTGTGTTTGCGGTAATTGTACAGGCAACAGATATTCCAAACAACGGCTCAGCAAATTGTTAAAGAGGGCTATTGTGACAGCAGAACTAAGGTAAGCAACCTCTTGTTCACAACCGGCCAGACCTATTAATCTGGCCTTAAAATACACAGCAATAATAAAAAAAATACTTATTTTTAATAATTTGCATCTTCACTTAGCTAAGGATAGCACATACTAGCATTCATTCTCAATTTCTTTTTAATTGCTTACAGAAGGAAAAATAGAGTACTAAGGCAGGATATGTATCAATAATTTAAAGAAGTAAAACTTTACAGAAATTTTGCAATTACTTCCATAGTAAGGATTCATGGCCTCCAAATTAAAGTTAATTTACCCTTACAAGAATTCTAATAATTTTAAAATCAGAAGTGTGAGATTAAAGCCACCACACAGTCTTAATTTGGTCCAGCGGTGATACCTAGTGAGGAAAAATTTATCTATATAATAAAAAATATGCCATTAAAAACCAGCTAAATCTAATCTGGGGTTTCAAACTTTAAAATGTATTTTTCATAACCATATGGTTATTACCTCATGTCACTATAAAGCTGAGATAAGGTTATTGCATGTAGCATCTTAATATATATTTTATCCGGGACTTATATACATAATTCATATTTATTAAAATAGTTTATTAATATGTCCAAGGTGAGTCAGTTGACCCTGAAAACCACCATTTTAGGCTTTCTAACTGAAGCTAATAGGACTGCTCGTCTGGTGCCATTAACGTAGCCAATGTTACAAAGATCAGAGTTAGCTCTTCAAACTTGCACTGGGATTTTCTCTCCCTCTCTGTCTTGCTGTTTCTCCTCCTCTATCAGTGCAGACCTGGTGCAAATTGTAAGGCCAAGGCAAGACAGTGAGGCCTACCAGGACAAGACAGAGCGTACTACTGAGAAATACAATCTGTTCCTGTAATTCTCAATATTCATTTATTTTACTTGTAAGTAATTTTGGAAAACTGCTTAATTTTTCATCAAAGTACAGAGTTTTCCATAGAAAGTCTATCCATTGCCCCATCCCTGGAGGGGTTCAAGGCCAGGTTGGACGGGGCTTGGAGCAACCTGGGCTGGTGGGAGGTGTCCCTGCCCAGGGCAGGGGGGGTGGAACTAGATAGTCTTTAAGGTCCCTTCCAACCCAAACCATTCTATGATATGGATAAGCCACAATTCACAATTGCTTATACAACAACGTATTAAAAGAACAAGGTTGCATATTTTTGGGCGTAGTTCTGTAGATCTGTGACCAGATCCTTTGTAGGCAAAAGAAAACCCAGGGAGAAAAACTAAAGCCAGGAAGTCACCAAATAGATATTTAATGAGTATTGTCATCATATATTAGTAATTATTCAGATGATATTCTTGCATTTAGGTGGGCAATGGCTGGAAAGAAGAAGGTGGGAGGCAGAGTTTTGGCTCAGTGCTCCTCCCATATGAACTGGCACAGCTCGGTCAGTGCCAGAGCAAGTTTTGATTCAGATGCAGCTGTGACAATCCTGTCGTCGTCCACCTCAGGCCAGCTCACAGAGAGGATCCTCCTTTTCATTAAAACTTCTTGTTTCTTACTTGCTCTTTTGTTTCTGAACTTTGGAGGGCATCCTGGAGTTCAGAGTTGACATTAATCTAATCTTGGCATAATTATGAGGATAGAATATTTGAGTCTTCACATTCATAATTAATGACAAAGGTGTCTAAGAGGGCACTATGCTTAATTAATGATTCCTGCACTTTGAAAGCAAAGAAACTGCCTTTGAAAGGACATGTGGCATCAAAACCTCTAAGACCTACTGTTGTTAAGGCAATAAGAACAAAAAGAAAATTATCAAAGTGTGGGTGCACACATAAGTGGAGAACGATGTGGGTAGGCTCTGGCTTCTGGCTTCTGCTTAATGACCGTGTTTGAGAGGAGGTTGTAGAGAGGTGCGGGTCGGTGTCTTCTCCCAAGGAACAGGTGATAGGACAGGAAGAAATGGCCTCAAGTTGCACCAGGGGAGGTTTAGGATGGATATTAGGAAGAATTTCTTCACCAAAAGGGTTGTCAAGCTTTGGAACAGGCTGCCCAGGGAGGTGGTGGAATTGCCATCCCTGGAGATATTTAACAGACGGGTAGACGTGGTGCTGAGGGACATGGGTTAGTGATGGTTTTTGTCAGAGTTAGGTTGATGGTTGGACACGATGATCTGAAAGGTGTTTTCCAACCTAGACGATTTTATGATTCTATGATTCTATGATCCTGGCACCATCCCTGGCCTCATGATGTGGATGGCTTTGTGAGGCTGCTCATCTCCCCTTTCTCCTTTTCCCACGTGAATCCAATCTTGCAGTCTCCAGCCTCCCAAAAATAAATAGTGTTGGAAGCGTGGAGAACTTAACCGACGTTATGAAAAATGAGCAATGAAGCCTCCTATGTTGTTTTCCCAGCTGGCAATGAATGCACTTGCTCATAAAAGATGAAAACTCAGAAAAGACAATGGAGAAGGAGATTAGGATTAGTTACCAATAACGAGATAAAGAGAAAAGAAGATATACTGGGTCTGCCCTTGTAGTTTTTGCTGTCTCAGCTACTTTGGTTATTTCCCAGCTATTTTATGACACAGTCAGGCCAACAAAGCCCAAGCCGAGTTGTAGATATACCAGCTCTTGACACTTCAGCATATATTGCTCATTGAAATAAGAGATACCAGCAAAAGCACTTCTTTTCGAATATAACTATACCAATACAAGGACAGTTTTAGAGGCAGAGCTACGGTAGTAAAATTAAATCAACTAAACTCTTAAACGCCGACAAGTGTAGGCACAGAAAATCCACGAGGAAAAATAAGTAGACAGGGAGCTGGGGCTTGGGGAAGACGCAAGAGAAACAGGAAGGTAGTATAGATGGTTGCAAATGGTCTTTATCCTGTGGTGTGTTTTTTTTCTCAGCAGCTATTTCTTGTATTTATAATGGCATGGAGCAGTGGAACTGATAGAAAAAGCAACCATGTAAAAACTCAAACGTGTAAAAATGTGTCTGTCATATGCTGAAAAGATAAAGTAAACTTCACTTTAGAAGCCAAAAGACCTGGAGAAGTAATTTCTGAGCAAAGAAGGAAACTTTGCTTTTGTGCTGTGAATACAACAAAGCATCTAAATATTGTGGGCACCCCAGTAGCTGGGCTTCCCCTTGTGAACTCTCTTTCAAAAAACTAAGTATTTAGTATATTTGAACAGGCAACAGGAATCCCCCCCCCTCACCCTGCTGCCCACACTGCTGGGGATGCAGCCCAGGCTGCGGGAGGTTTCTGGGCTGTGAGCGCACATTGCCGGCTCATGTTGAGCTTCTCATCAACCAACACCCCAAGTCCTTCTCCTCAGGGCTGCTCTCCATCCATTCTCTGCCCAGCCTGGATTTTGTGCGAAATCCTGTATTGTGTGAAATCCATTCAACAAAATCACAAGAATTCGGATGGAGCGGTAGAGCAAAGCTGGCACGCTCACAGACCAGAAGCAGGGAAAGGGGGAAGAGGGAAGTTGTTGCTGTCAGAAAGGTGGGCGTACGGCCCTGGGAAACATCGAGTGATGAAGAAGGAGGGAGGTGGTGAAATGAGTCTGAGGTGGTGTGTGATGAGTTTATTCATTCTGTACACTGTGACTGTCCCAGGTCTAAGCAGCGGTGACAGACAGGGTAACAGGTCAGCGTTCCATCATCGAGCAAGGTGGGCATTAGCTAATCTAAGGTGGTAGCTCCTGACCTTTCTGCCCCATGGCTTCCTTTTCAGCCCCTCTATCCATGCGAGGTATGGCTGTTGCTCGCTGCTTTCAGTAATAAGGACGGGGCAGGCAATCAGGACTTGCAGGTTGAAAACCCATTTGTTTTCCTCTCAAAAAGGTGCTTTTATCTCTCCCAATTCAGAAAACCAGTCGACAGCATTTGTTGTAGTGGTTTTGTCTTTCATATATCTCCAGGAACAACAAACAAGGTAAGATGAGATCATCAGACCGCTTGCCGCTTGGGAAAAATGAATCTTTGTAAAAGAAACCTACCAAAAATGCTCTTTATAAAGCCACTCCATACAAAAATTGTTGTATGAAATGAATAAACAGAGTTCCCTGCAGGTGAGATAGCTCTGGATAATTGAGACCTGACACATACTGCATATCTCTCAAAATAATTTAATCACAGTCTGATCAAAGTTTCATAAAACAGATAGTGCTTTACATTGGCTCGAGGCTTGTGACGGTTAATTATAGTTTTGATTATACCACCATGCTTTAGGCTTCTTTCTGTCAGAAGGATCGGTCCTTTTATTAGAAAGAAGTATACTGGACTTTACTTTTATTTTGCTTTGATGAATTGCCCCTAGAGCACAGGTACCTGGTGCCTACTCACTTGGGTGCATCTGTTCAGTAATGACTTTGAATGACAAACATGGTGTAAATAATGGGGTTTTTTTATTATTTTAAGTGTCGCATCATTTATAGACTGATTATGTGTGCTTAGTCAAAATATACACAAATAAGACAGCTGTGCTCTACTTTTGTTTTACCAAACCTAGCAAGTATTTTATTTGCAATAAAGAAACTGAAGGGCCATCAAAGTTGCATACAACCATCTGCTTCTGAAATTAGTTTCATATAAGGGATTTAAGCCTTGGCGATGCTCTTCTGTACAGGAAACTGAAAATGCTCCCTTTTTTTTTTTTTTAAAGTATGCAGTTGAATATTAAGTGTGTAGAGCATTGTTAACAGCACAGAGCTTATTCCTGTCTCTCCCCGTCTCAATTTTTGAGCACTGCTCTTCTGCGTGGCACAGGTATAGTTACAGGTTGCAGCTTTTGCATGAGAAATAAATTGTACCACTAGTGCTTAGAAAAGTGCTGACTGCCTGATTAAATAACAAGCTCGCAGCTGAACGTGATACGTAACATGGGGTAATAATAGCATAAAACATAATGTTGTTAAAGGCTGGTAGATGAGAGATCAGGTGTTAGAAAAAGCCAGTGGAGCCAACTGTGGTATCCGCTCTACCCAACTGTTACTGCTGCGATACCAGCTCCGACTTGTTAGACCAGCGGGAAAACCCATTAAAGCGCCATATATTAAAGCATTCAAGATAGTCCTATGAAAGTGAAATGGGGCTTACCACAGGGCTGTTGACTTTATTGTGTACAACATGATATTTGGGGAAGGTTCACTACAGAGACTTAGATTCTTAAAGTGGCAATTAGGCTACTAAATCGAAATTAAGCATTACTGGCATTCAAAAAATCCCCTTTCAGCTGCTGCATTTCCTTTGTGAAGCTTAACGTCCCTCAACACTGTTTTTTCTGCCAGGACATGTATAGAGCCGCCTAAATCTTTAATTACCTGGCTTTCGCTGTATCCCGAGTCTGTGAGGGGTGTAAAAATAAGGCATTTTCTCATTTCGTCTGTCTTGGACCGCGTGAGCCAGGAGGTGTGATTGGAGTGTACTGTGCGTGTACTTGTGATTTCATGCCTTAGAAGGCAATGACTAAGAAATAGAAAAAGAGCTGGAAAATGCTGTGAGGGAAAAGGAAGGAGTGGGTGAGGACAGATACGCGGCTCTCCAAAGGCCACAATTAGATGACTTGTCTGGGCCGCAGGAGAGCCAGACCCAAACCCTTGCTTTGAAACAAAGGCTTCAGCTTTGACGTGTCACCTTCAAAAACACCCAATGATATCCTGCCATGTAACTCTCAACCTTTTTTTTGTGTCGTTGCTTTATATTGTATAAAGTGCATACGTTTTTGCTGGGCAATGGGAGACTTCTACAATTCATTGGCTGGAGAAATGAGCTAATGCTGAAGTGCAAACTAATTAGTTGTTAGTCAGGGTACTGAACTGGTTATCATAAATTCCTAAATATTCCTGAATATTCCCAAATATCTTTTCTTCAGTGACTACCTAACACAAACAGGAACGGCTTCAACAGAAAAGACTCAACAGGCCTGTACCGCGGCTGCTGTGGGATGACGTGCTTAGGGATGACCAAACCTTTGGAAGGGAAGAGAAGAGACTGGATCCTGACTCCCTCAATGATCAGGCACTCTAAAAGACATGGATGTGTTTCTTTTTTTTTTTCAAAAATACGAGAATGGTTACGTTGGGCAAGAAAGCTTCATTTGCTAGAACATGTTCTTTGACAGCCTAGGTTTAGGATTGTTCTGGGTGTTTTGTCCAATTGGATTTAAACATCTGTTTCTTTAGGGTCATAGGAACCCACTTGTCAATGCCCGGAGTGTTTCCAAAAGTCCCAATTCTTGGGTTAGATGTCTTTTATTTTAATAAAACGACTGTTTATGCTGTGTAGCATGTTTCTTTGTCAGTAGCTGTGTTATGTGTCAGATTCTGTTAAATTCTGGGCTTTTGTAAAATCCAGGGTGATATTTTTGTGTATTACTCTCTAACGATGATAGCCATATTTTTTGTTTGTTTGCTTGCTTTTAATTTGGGAACATATTTCCCCTTCTCTGTGTTACTCATTGCTAAAATTTCAAAACTTGTGTAGTCCTCCTAGAAATTCATATAATTTAACCAATATGAAGTATATCATATGGTCACAGATAGTATCACGTCCGCAGAGAAAATTCTGGGGTTTGTTCCCTCTTCTATAGGACACTTATGTATTAAAATGGAGTTGGATTTTTCTCCCAAGTAATCCGAGAAATGGAAAAACTGTCCTAATACCAGCTTCTTACCAGCCGCAAGACCAGGAATTCGGAAGTGTGTGGCAGGCAGCTCACAGAAACCTCTGTCAGGTGAAAATGACAGTGGAGATGTTTAGGACCTGCAGGATATGAAGTATTGATGGATGGTGTCCAGACACGAGAAAAAGTGGCAGTCAGATGCCAGACATCAGTTGGTAAAAAAAAAAACCAAACATATTTTATGTAATCCTCAACAAAGTGCAACATTTTAAGATTTTTCTATAAGAAAATCTGGACACATCTTTTATATACTGTACATGAAAAATCAGTAATCTGCTGGTGGAAAAGAGGAGATAAAGTATTGTTCAAATTAAAAATAGCATCAAAGATATTTCTAATAAGAACTGTTACTTTGACTTCATTCTGGCTACAACCAGTGGGGTTGGTAGGCACTGATCCCTCTCCCATGACAGAACAGTCCCCTGGTCAATATCAAGTAAAAATTTCTAGGAAAATCGTGTTTAAACTTTTAAGGTTGTTCCCAAACTAGGATTTTGGTGTAAATGAGGGGGTTTGGGAAAGAGCATACACTGCTTATTGTGGCCCTACCATCAACTACACGGCTGATGTGGCGTGAGAGAGTTATATTTTTTTTCAGTATATTCTTGGTGTCCATTGATTTTGCTTCCTGCAGAACTCAGTGCAAATTTATTCTGTCGTCTTGTAATATTGCTTAATTAGCTCTCAAAGCTTTAAAAATAACTCGACTTTGGTTAACTTTCAATTCCCCAGAAGCTCTATAGGTCCAGCTAAACTAGTCATAGTGTCAAACTGTTATTTCTAATGACATTTTCTACATTCTCACGAAATGGCTGGCACGACAGTTTCCTTTCTCTTTCCTAATCACATTACTGTGCTTTTAGTGTGTTTTTCAGTCCCTCCAGTATTTTTACATTATCATTCATTACAGTTTTGTCTGGATTCTCTTACACTCTACACTTCTTGCAGAGCAACGAGGACACGCTACAGCCGGTTTTGACATGCACTAATTTATACTCACTTCCGGCCAATTCAGTAAATCCAATTACAATAAGACTAATTGTCCCTGGGGCTCGGCCACATATCCTGCACTCTGGAGTGACAACTTTGCCACCATCTATCTTTGTTATAACACGTTCTGGGAGAATATCCGTTTTCTGAACAGCCATAAAACCCTCAGTTCCTCTTCTCAGTCCTCCTCTGACAGCCCACTTCTAATTAGCCACAACCTCTTTGTGATTTTTTTCCAAAACCCCATGTAGTTCTTTTTCCATCAATTTATGTCCATGTATATCTCTTGCTATCTGTCTAATGGCTTGTTCTCAGTAGGACTATGTTCCTCATTTAGTTTTGGAACCGTATCCCAGATCTTCTCTCTCCTATACTTTTCTACAATTACATACTTTTGTTCCACGATATACTTGATAGTTATCGGGCCACTTCTTTATACAGCGCCTGTTTCTAACCTGCCGTCTGTATATCTTACTGTAAATACCAGAATTGGATGGGATAGTGGGAACCTGGGTTCAAACATACATCAATTGACTGAAACGCATTTTGCTAGTTCAACTTTGCTTTCAACAGACTCTATAACTCCTAAAGCATTCTTTCTGGAGTCTTTGCCTCCCTCATTATGAACCTTTTGCTTCTCAAGAACTCTTAAAAGCTTTCAGTTCCCAAATTGATGTTCTAGTACCCCTTTTTGTGCTTCTGCTGCTGTAGCTGTACAGTTCCTTTGAGCATCGTAAGATATGTACATGGTTCAACCTGAAGGTTACTCCTTTCTCTTTCAAAAATGGATAAAAAATTGACCATTGAATTAATATATATTTTACTGTAACATCATAATTTCTGGCTGTCTACACGAAAAGCGTGATATAAGCTTCCCATTAACGGTTGTTAGGCAGCTTTCCTTTGAGTGCCTCAACACTGTATACACCTGAAAAAGAGAGGCAACAAAGAACCAGAATGACGAGGAATCGGCTTAGGAAATTCTGTGCTTTTATCTTCCTTTATCTGGCATTTTACCATTATACTCAAAGCAAAGGTATATCTTAGCAATTACATATAAATGCCACAAACATTCTGTAAATCTTCATCATTTCAGGCACTCTTCAAATTTACTCATGACAACTAATATATGGCTTTGTATAATCGACCCAACATACCTGAAAGTTTTTTCACTTTCTTCAATGCATCTTTGTCACTACAAAATAATTCTTCACCGTTTCCCACTCTCTGACAGCCCTTAACCATTATTCTCATAATTTCGAGTGCTGAATAAACACCATTAGATTCAAAAAACTCACTGATGAGTCTCAGAAAGTTCTTTCAGATCATACCCAAATAATTTCTGGGGTTTAAGCTTTTAGCTTCCATTGTCTCCTTTCCTGTGTTCATTCTAATGAGTGTTTTTTCTTTCCCATTCACTTCATGAAGCGCTATAGAAGTTCTACGTCTACTTTAGTACCTTAAAACAATTAGTTGCCATATTCTTAGTCGTCTGTATCAAACGGGCTGAAAAGTATCCAAAGATCCTTTCCAAATACTGATAATGCACTGTTTTTCTTTAGTTTTGCTGATCATCTCAACAGCTTCAGCTCTACTCCACTTCTGTGATGTTACAGTAGGAAGTTTCAATTGTTTTCTTTTTCAGATATATTATTAGTGACCTGTCACTTCCTCCTTAATCCTCTACCTTTTATTTCAGCCAATGGATTTTCCCACTGATGTATTTTTGATGACTGATTTATTTATTTCCCACAACATTCCCCAATACTCTTTTATAGCCCAGACTACACCCTAGGCTGAGTCATGCTAATTTATTACTTTATAACAATCATACTTTCAGGTAATGCATTAACAGTTTCACAGCCTAAAGTGCTTCACAACATAGAAAATGTCCTTCTGCTATTTTGCTTAGCGTAGAAATATTTTCTTTATCAGATTGTGATCGTTTCTTTTGCTCTTTCCCCTTATTGTTTTGGTTCCCAAGAATGACCACCTGCATTTGCAAAATATTGCTTTGGTAATGTTGCCAGCGGCAACGCACAGTCTTTTGATGTTTCTATAGTTACTTGATGATGAGCTAGTCCCACTTCAGTAGCAAGATAAAACCCGCCAGGCGACATGTTCAAAGCAACGTCTTTATGAATTGCCTTTTTTTATTTTATTCTACTTCACTGTGTTGAGAATGGCGTCTTAGGTGCGCAGGATTTCTAGGTCCACGATCCCTTGGCAGTTTTGTTGTACCGTTAACCTAAAACCAGAGCCTGATAGTGGATCACAAATCACATTTTTCTGAGGAATGTAACCACAAAGAACTCTGACTTCAGGAGCTAAGAATACAGTTGTAAAACACAGAGCTATGTTATTAACTTAATTGTAATTGTTATTATAATTTTTCTTAAAAAATAATCATTTGAAATATTTGTGTTCCCTGCTATAGAGCCCTGTATTTCATGTTGTGCACCTTCTAAGCAGCACCAATTAATATTTAATCTTTAATGTGTTGGCTCTTGCATCACCACCGTTTTTTTTTTCACAAGTTCTAAAAGCTTTCCTCTTGCCTTATTTTATTGTGTGAGGCATCATAGTCTAAGTCTGGCACTTTTAATGATGGGATTCATTGTAAAATAATGAAGTTGTAACAACGTAGAGTACGTTTGGGTGCATCTGTTGGAAAAGATGATTTTCAACTAGATATTCATAGAAATAAAAGACGGGCACGTGTTGTCCGGTAAGTGTGCTTTCTATCCTGAAGCTATGTGGAAGACCATTACTATTTCTGTGTCCACCGACGCAGCCAAGACGGGAGTGCAAAATCAGCTCTTTTCAGGGACAGATTTTAAAACCTTTATTGTTTGGCTCCTGCTGTCCAGTTAAGGCAGAGTGAGAAGAAGTAACCAATGAACAAATGACTAAGGGCTCTTAGCCGCACATGTTCACTAATGAAAATCTTTTTGTCTGAGACAAAGTTTGCACGTGGGTTGAGGAAGTACAATGTGACTCCTGTGTCATATGCAAAATTTTACGAGTATGAAATTAATCCAGGTGATTGGCACTTCCAGCTCAGAACCTGGATTATTTTAATCCATTGGGATGAACCAGATGCCAAAGTCATAGAATCATAGAATGGTTTGGTTGGAAGAGACCTTGAAGACCATCCAGTTCCACCCCCTGCCCTGGGCAGGGACACCTCCCACCCGTCCAACCTGGCCTTGAACCCCTCCAGGGATGGGGCAGCCACAGCTTCTCTGGGCAACCTGGGCCAGGGGCTTACCACCCTCACAGCAAAGGATTTCTTCCTCAGATCTCATCTAAATCTCCCCTCTTTCAGTGTAAAACCCTTACCCCTCATCCTATCGCTGCACTTCCTCATAAAGAGTCCCTCCCCATCTCTCCTATAGGCCCCCTTCAGATACTGGAAGGGGCCACTATAAGGTCTCCCCGGAGCCTTCTCTTCTCCAGGCTGAACAACCCCAGCTCTCTCAGCCTGTCTTCATAGGAGAGGGGCTCCAGCCCTCCCAGCATCTTTGTAGCCCTCTTCTGGACCCGTTCCAACAGGTCCACATCCTTCCTGTGCTGAGGACTCCAAAGCTGGACACGGTACTCCAGGTGGTGTCTCAGGAGAGTTGAATAGAGGGGTAGAATCACCTCCCTTGACCTGCTGGCCATGCTTCGTGTCATGTCTAAGCCACGATCTGTGCCCTGATGTTGCACTGCCCTGTGAAGACTTGGGGTGCAGTGTCTGCGTTTCACTCCGCTGCTGTCAGATGAGCGGTTCCTTAAATTTATTTTTTTCTTGATTTTTTTTCTTTTTTTAATTTCTTTTTTCTGTGTAACACACAGCCCTGTGTGTTACAGACACACCAGCAGAGATGTGAGAAGACCGAGTACTGCTACCCATAGAGGGATGTAGCCTGCAGTTCTCCTTGAAGCAAAGCTACTGCTCTAAATGAAAGTGAAAACTGGGCTCCAACTCATTGTGGAGAGATATTTTCATTTAAGACTCAAGGCTGGTTAGGGACGTAGCTAATGGTAAGATCTTTGGCAAGCTTGGCAACATAATCAAACCCATAGATAAATTTACAGAAAAAGTTACCTTCTGTAAAGAAAACTGAGCAGGAAGGAAGAGCTTCTCTTCTTTAAGTTTCTTAAGATTGTTTCAATTTATACTTTAAATTTATACTTTAAATATTCCTGATAAAATGTACCTATTTATACACTAAGTGTATTTTTATAGCTCAGTCTCTATTCCGAAGGGATCTGAGGGGCTGTTACTCAGACATTTTGATTTAGTCGTTGTAAGTTTGAATTACGCATTGCAGGTTTTATTGGAATAATGCCTTTTTTCCCATTCTGTCCTACTTCAAAATGACCCAGACCAATGTCTTTTTTTGAGAGCAAAAAGAGTTTTATGAGCACACTGGTAGTGGCAATAGTCCGGGAAGATGTCTGAGATGCAGAGCTCCTTGGTCACCTAGGGCCAGTTGGAGGAATCGTTCACGCATGAGAAGTGGGGAATGAAAAAGGGGAAAGGCAGGCTGAGAGGAAACATCAATATGAGAGAGGAAGAGCTGCAATAGTTAAAATGAGAGATTTTTTCACTCAGCAAATGTATTTTTTCAGCAATACATGGGACCTTCCCGACAGTTTCGACTTTATTCTATGAGTCCGCAAAACCTGAGTTTCAAAAGTCTTCGCAACAATGAAATCATCAGTCTTTGGCCAGTTCTACCATGACATTTTCTAAGAGAGAAGCTGGAAAAGTGCCCTACTTGTTATTTGCCCTGGTGGAGCTGAGCTGGTGGAGCCAGAGAACCAGCCGGTGAAGCTCCGTGGGGATGGGACTTGGGGCTTTTCAGGAGCTTCTTCTCTCAAAAAGTGCTTACGAGATGGCTCGGTCTCTACTTTCACCATCAGCTTTATGATAATTTCTGACCTCTCCTTTGTAAAATCAGAATATTTGACAGCTTCCGCACCGCTGCACAGCTTCTGAAAATACTGAGTAGTACCAATGTACTGGTTGGATACAGAGGAGTTTAAAATCTAATTTTATAAACAGATTAGAAAATGCAACATAAAAAAAAAAAAATCCCCGTTTTCCTAAGATTGTGACAATAATGTTTATTTAAAAAATACAAATATTATTTGGATGTTTATATTCTGTGAAAAGTTGTCAGAAAGTAGGATTTTAAAATCCGTGTCAAAATCTTCTTTTGGCTTTTTTTACATGTATATTTTAAGAAGAAAGTGTTATTTCTGGGAAACGGTGTTGTTTTTGTGTCGTCTTTCATTGCTTTAGGGAAAAAGGAGTTCGACTTTGTAAATACAGGAATTTTTACTCTCAGAGCCCTCTTAAAAGGTATTGTCTGCCTTATGCAGTCTTATAACTATCAAAATATTCAAGTCATTCTTCCTCTTCCACGCTTATTGTTGACATAATCCACATGCGGAGGAGTATCCAAGTCATAACCCGAGAGGAGATTCCACCTTCGTTAAACAATAATGAATTTTTATTTGAATTATACTACTGTTGGTGGGTGAGTCTCTAAATGAGCCTTAGCACCAGGTAGTAGTTAATTAAGTGAATTGATTGTCCCTCAAAAGAAACTGCATTTTCTTAAAACAAAATTATGTTAAAGGGGAAGGTAAATTTAGACAATTTGAGGAAATTGTAATTATCTACTGCTATGTACCTCTGGGTATAAGGGAGTGATTATTTTTAATGACTTTCCTCCTTTTCAATGATTATTTAGATATTATTTAGTCATCTTTCCTCCTAGCGTTCTGCAAATTATATTCTTCCACAATGATGACATTATAATTAAGAAAAGAAGTCACATTCATATTATCCTTTGTATATTTTGACAAAGCACAATTAAAAAACTTTCTGTGGGGAACAATAAAATAAATGAAAGAAAATGTCCCACCAAATATTTCCCTTTTGGTGTCCCCTGTTAATGTTTTTATGAGCCTCTTAAGCTTATCTAAGAGATTTTTAATGCAGCAGGGTATGTTATTAGGTTTGTATTTTTTTGCACAATATCATACATTTCAGTCTTTATCACAGTGGGAACAATAAAATAACAGACCACAATGCATTAGCATCATAAAGAAAATGTAATAAATGGCTTTATAACTGTAGTAAAAGTTGCATGAGCACCAGCAGCTGTAACAGAGATGTTGCTACAGCAGCATTTTATGACCTAATAGCACTCAGTGGGCTGATAATATTATGTGTGTGTGTGTAATGCCAGCAGTTTCCAAGGCCTAGATTTCAATTCAGATAAATAATTGAAAGCACTTTTAGACTTTTCCATAAAATGTTTAATAAGAGATCAAATCCTCCCTCCCTGTAGTGGAAAATTAAATAGTTTTTACAGGGATGTTTTATGATGAAACTCTAACTATTATCTCTAAGAAGAGAAGGTATTGGTTTAGTTGTTTTTTTTTTTAAATGTGGTTGTTAGAAATAAAATATGTTTGAAGAAGCTCTTGTTTGCTTTGTTTCTGAATACGGGTAGTAGAGAATGATACTTGTTTTTACCCTCGGTTTTCATTTCCTGATATTTGGAGACAAGGACTGTAATAATAAGATTTACTGAAATACTTTGAACATGATCGTAATCATGGCACAATGCGGCTGCATTTCTGGAATGAGAAAAGAACAGGAGGGCTGCAGAAGAGTCAATCTTCGGAAAATGATGGGGTTGATAATCATATAGTATAAATGTGCAATTCACCTAGGGTTCTCCAGCTTTTCTCAAAAAAA
Organism: Dromas ardeola; assembly: GCA_013398915.1. Classification (NCBI taxonomy): domain Eukaryota; kingdom Metazoa; phylum Chordata; class Aves; order Charadriiformes; family Dromadidae; genus Dromas; species Dromas ardeola. Next base: position 437,570 of record VYZM01000885.1, on the reverse strand, counting down.
AAAAAAAAAGGGATAACTATTTTCCTATCTGCTGCTCAGAAGAGATGAAATGCAAAATGACTGCTGGATGAGTGGATGGAAAGATCACACAATGCACAGGCTGCAAGGTCATCTTACCATTTAAAACACACAAAATACATATTATTCTATGTTTTTTTAAGTAGGATATTGGAATTACTTCTCCTCCTCTGTCTCACAAAGGTATTACTCGTTTTAAAAAAGGAGAGAGGGATATATATTGCATTAACTACTGTATTAAATGCTTTCGTTTGGCACATTAACCTACTCTTCCTGTTCTCACTGTTCTGAATCTGTACATAGTAACTAATACAAAATTACTTGTTTGTCAAAATGCTCATTCTTTGACAATCTGGCTTCCTTTCAACGTGTCTTAAAACATCTTTCGAACTGACCGAACTGGAGCAATTTTGAAAGTGTGGATATTCTGAGATCCCACTTATTTCTCACTTGGAAACTCTCTTCATCCTTTTGCTTCAGTGAAAGTTAAAAGCAGGTGGTGTCGGATAAAAAATGCGTTCTTCAACTATTATTCCTTTTCCTTGTCTTCCATCCTCCCAAGAAGAAAAAAAAAATCCCACAATTTATAGTTTATAACAATGAGCTTTATCAGCTTAAAATTATCAGGGTCACTCTAAAATAATTTTGTATTTGGGTTCTGGAAAGGCTGAAAACACTTAGGTAAAGGGTAATGCCTCATGAAGCAGAGAGCACAGAGAGAGAAGGACGAGAGGGCGTTCAGAGGTAAAAGAGAAGGGAGTTGAAATATACATGTTGAATTCTTTTTGGAATTATTGCTTTAAAGTGCTTCTGAATTTTTATATTATGAATGTTATAATAGATCATCTAGATCCTCTGAAAGGACGTCTTTATTATTTTAAATCTAAATGAATTAATATAGCAATAAAAAGGGATGGAAATACCATTTTTTAAAATTCATATATATGTAATGAAAAATCCACAGAATTATTTTTGGATGGGTCTAATACAGTTTTTGGTGGGGCAAGGTAATTCCTTCATGCTAATCAAATGTAGGTAGGTAGGACTTGATCTCGTGCACAGTCAAGTCGGTTGAAAGATTTTTACTGAGACATTCAGCCTTCAAATTGAAACAAAACTTAAGCCAAATATTTACCTTTTACTGTTTTTGCAAAATTGTGAACCTAATTTGGTGAGAAGAAGATGGATGCTATGGCAACTTGGTTATTGTGTTTTATGAGCAACATTAAATGAGCAATTAAGCTGTCATTTAGTTATTCTTAATAGAAAAGCATCTTCTGCTGCTGACAGGCTTGGAGAAGAAGACTGGGTGAGAGGAACGAAGAGCATTGCAGTTCCTTTCCTCTCTGTTGCAGAGTTTATTTCAGCGTCTCTGCAACAGCATAAACTACAGTTGGTTTAGGATTGCCTAAAGAGTCAGAGGCAAGAGTTCTCTCCATTTCACAGGTCCTCCACAAGAAGTTTTAACTATTTCCAAAATCATTTGATCCTTATGGCATACGGAAGCTAACAGAAATGCCCAGCTTGCTCTGACCCGATCGCCCTCTACTGATTTTCGCCTGGATTTCCAGACCTCTGTCAGGACCCTGGGTAGAATTTTTGAGGACCTCCCCTCTCAACCTGTGCACCCCACTGATCTTATCCAGCAAAACTGGGATGGGGATGAAGCTGAGTAACAGCAAATCTCTTATATTTAAAGCATTCAAGGGGTTACATCAATGCATTAATTAATTTGTAAATTCTTCGGGTTCTCTCTGGATTCCTTCCTATCCCTCTGAATTTTTATTTCAGCCAGCTGATCAGAATATTTGTGTACAACCAAATCTCAGATCCAGTTTCGGGGGCCAGATCCCCAGCTGACACAATTGGTTAAGAACTAGACTTAAACACTTACCACTATTTTCAATGACCTTTAATTCCTGAGACAGATGGCTCCTTATGCAAACATTGCTTTGTAAAATCATATTTATGCCACTTTATAGGTAAGTGCATTATAGAACATTCACTTTTGCTATCAAAAAGTGGAGGGTCGTACTACAAGCCAGAAGTAATAGGTTGTAAAAAGCTGCAACATGCAGAAATTTCTTATGAGAAGCTCCAAGATGTGTGTTTCATTGTTCTGTGGAAAGAAATACAAGCTGTGCATGTAAAGTGGATAAGCAAACTCGTGTCTGTACACCCTGAATTTGTTATTTAAGAGGGATTAATATGAATTTTTATTGAGTGCGCAGTCGGTGCAGGAAGAAAAGGCAAATGGCTGTGTGATTCCTAGGACAGGAGGAAGCAGTGGGCTCGTACACGCGCTGTTGTGTCCTGAGATACTTAGTCTGCAACAGGATAACACAAACCTGTAATTGCTGTTGATTGAGCTGTAAGAACTGAGCACTAAATATTCATATTTCTCCAGCTAATTAAATAGGGTGAACATAGGTTTCACAATTGAAAGCAGGTTTTTAGATTAAATTTTCGAACATTTTAATTATAATGGTTGAAAGGATTTACAAAGGACACAGTAAGAGGTATGTTTTCCAGATTAGGGCTCTCAAGTTTTGGAATAAACACTGTCTCCTTATTAAAAAGTTTATCTTAGTTTAATGGTTAAATATGTAAATACTGCCAATTCAGTTTACTTACTTATCACTAAAGAAATAGTCTTGTGTCTTGTCAGAAAGCAAGAAAATCTAACATAGGTAAAGCCATAAACTGAACAACATATAATGACTGGGGGAAAAACCCCACATAATTAGGAGCTAACTTTTTCCCCCCACTTCTTGGCTTATCTTCAGTCTGACTCTGAGCACCATTTATGAAGGCAATGCTGTTAGGATATTTGTTTTTTTCATAGATGCTGTCAATGTTCAATTTTCTTGGGCTGTGCACAGCTTTTCATAGTGGTGACCATTGCTGGCTTTATATGGGTAATTTCCTTGTAGGCACAATCTTAATGACGTGGAGACGAATGGTCTTCTGCAATTTTGAACTTCCTTTGTAAGCTGCCAGACAGTAGGCTTGGAGAAATTATCTTTCTGTCCCTAGGGAGCGTCTCCTCCATCAGGATGGAATTAATACTTGGCTTCACCGTTTTCCTTCTGAAAGCTGGTTCCTTGCATCTTTTTTCTGAGCTTGACTGTAAACCCAGGTGTGTCTGCAGAAGCTCACGCCTTGTGGGCCTGCTGACAGAGAAGGTCGTTGGCAGGTCTCTGAGGAGCTGCTTTTAAAGCTGGTTTACTGTACGGGAGAGAAGAAGCAGATCCTGAGAAGAGAATGAAGTGTCCGCAGAAAGTATTTCGCGTCCCGAACAACGCATTTCATGTTGCACGTCTTTCTCCCAGCCTTAGTCCCCACCAAGAGGTACAAACGAACCTTTAACTAAGAGCATGATATGAAGGAATACATACGCTCACCATTTCGCCCAGTGTGTGCTCCAAACCCTAATTTTCCGTCCAGAGGCAGATTTTTATGAATATATATACTATTATGATTATGGTAATTATTATATATTATTTTATATTTATAAAGACCTCTATGGTTACTCTCTTGGTTTCCTTAGAAACCACCTCAGACTCGTTCTCCATTATGTTTTATAAGAACAGGTGAAATCACCTGAGGTTTTTTGCTAAAAGAGCCTGGATGAGGTCTCTGAAGGTCCTGGTGACAGAGCTGTCTTGATGGACAGCCCTTACATCAGGAAAATTTTGTTTGTTTTGGTTTTTTTTTTCCTAAGAGGATTTACCTTAATGATGTTTGGAGCATGGTTTACCATAAAGCTGTCCTCTATATTTGGATGTTACCTAATGAGGCTGATGACAGAACAGATGAAGTTCAATTTGTCTGACAATGGCTAGTGCATTATATATATATATTTATATTCGTACATTTGCCCCACAGTAACTAATGTTTTTAGTAATTTGACTATTTTAGGTTATATTTTGACGCGTCTTTATATTTTATTTCTGTGTTGTTGATGCTTTTCGTACAAAGCAAGGGTATTTGATATTTTTCTGTTGACATTTTCGTAATACCTGTGCACGTTATTATGCTGATACCAACGCAACTAATATCATTGAAACCAGAAAGCATTTTTTGAAATAAAAAAATGAAGAAGTTTTGAATGATTTTATATTATCTTCTGTATATGTATACAATTTATTCTCATTAAGTAAAGGCTCCACTGTAATATATACACAAAAAGTACAGAATTAAGTTTATATTAAAAATTTGCTTTATCATCTTCTAATTCTTGTATCACCCTCTGTACAATCTGTGCTCTTTACCTTTCTGCTAAATGACACATAGATTGCTTTGTTTTGGTTTGGTTTTAAATTTAAGGCTCACTCAAGCAAAATACTTGGGCATATGCTTCATTTTGTGCTCCAAAGTTAAAATTAAACTGTGTGCATATGCACCTTATTATTTTTTAATTTGGATTTTATTAGGTATTATATGTTATATTATATTATATTATATTATATATTATTACATTACATTACATTACATTACATTGCATTGCATTGCATTATATTATATTA
>VYZM01000885.1:393926-432974 GCA_013398915.1 Dromas ardeola | reverse complement strand
TTATATATTATTACATTACATTACATTGCATTGCATTGCATTATATTATATTATATTATATTATATATATGATTGTACGTTATGCTTGATCCCAAATGCCATGATATGTGTTTTGTATTCCTCTGAGCAGAGAGGTTCAAGGTAGCCAGATGGGAATATTTCAACTTTCATTCCTTTCTGCCTTTATTTCACCAGAGATCCAGCTATGAATTCCTGCACTGTGTGTCCATGTATATCCACTACATCTGGAAGGTCTTTACAAGTCAGCTGTTAGTCGGAGAAAGAAAACCCTGCAAAGAACGTACCGTTACAGCCGTCCGCCCTGTTCCATGCCCAAGCTCACCACCAGGTCGGTGGTTCAGAGTATCCGTTCTCACTCTGTGTATTGCACGTATGAATTTAATAGGCGGTATCGTGTGTTAATGAAAAGGTAGAAGCGCTTTTGTTCAGGGAAGTTGTGCCTGGCACTTGAATAGAACAAATAGAACAAAGCCACATGATAACAGTCTACCTGAATTTCCAAAAGGCATCTCACAGGGTCAGTCACGGAAAGGTCTTAAAGACGCTAAGCTGGGCCGAAAAGTGTTATTATCGAATAACTGGTTAAAGGGTAACAAATGGCAGGAAACAAATTCTTTCAAGGGAGACGGACTGCCGTTGGAGACTGACAGGGTGCAGTGTCAGGGCTTAGGGTGTTTGGCATATTTGTAAAAGATGGGGAAAAAAAGGGAGGAAGTGACCAACTGTGCCAATGTGAATAAATTGCAGCAAAAGTCTGCGTGGAATTATTGATTTATTCATGATACCAAAAGACCAGACAATAAAATGGCAGGCGACATTCAGTGTCGCCAGATAGAAGTGAAATCTGTGGGAAAAACTGTTTCAGTCAGTGCACTCAGAAGAGATCTTTAGTGTTTGTATTTTTCTGTTTTATAAAAAAGATCAATTTGGTGCTGGGCAATATTTAACAAAGCAAAAGTTAGTGTTTACTAGGAGTGGAATAGAAACCATTGTTATGGTCGTAATACCATGCATTACTCCATGATTTCTGCCCATCTTGGACTAATGAGCGTCCTCTTCTTGCACCATCAAAAATGAAATAATAGAACTAGAAAAGATAGGGAGGGAGGCGATGGAGATGAGTGAAAGATACGGAGAGGTTTCTGCTGAGAAATGTTCAGGGATCTTCAGTCTGGAAAATAAACGACTGAAGGGAGGAATGCTAGAAGTCTAGAAAATCATAAGCAATATAGAGAGAATGATTAGAAATGATTGTTTCTTTTAATTTGAGGAAGAAGGGCACAAAATGAAACTCTCAGACAGCAGAAGCAAAACCAAGATAAAGCAGTATTCCTCACAGTGCACAGATAACTGCAGTGACAGCCAGCTGCAGTGTCTTGCGACTCAGGACACTGCAGATGCTAAAAAAATAGAATCATAGAATCATAGTGTTGGGTTGGAAGGGACCTTTAAAGGCCATCGAGTGCAACCCCCCTGCAGTGAGCAGGGACATCTTCAACTAGATCAGGTTGCCCAGAGCCTCATCCAGCCTGGCCTTGAATGTCTCCAGGGATGGGGCCTCCACCACCTCTCTGGGCAACCTGGGCCAGTGTCTCCCCACCCTCATGGTAAAGAACTTCTTCCCAATGTCTGATCTAACCCTGCCCTGCTCTAGTTTAAAACCATTGCCCCTCGTCCTATGGCTACATGCCCTTGCAAACAGCCCCTCCCCAGCTTTCCTGTAGGCCCCCTTCAGGGACTGGAAGGCCGCTATAAGGTCTCCCCGGAGCCTTCTCCTCTCCAGGCTGAACCCCCCCAGCTCTCCCAGACTGTCCTCACAGCAGAGGGGCTCCAGCCCTCCCAGCATCTCCGGGGCCTCCTCTGGCCCCGCTCCAACAGGTCCATGTCCTTCTTGTGCCGAGGGCTCCAGAGCTGGACACAGCACTCCAGGTGGGGTCTCACCAGAGCAGAGCAGAGGGGCAGAATCACCTCTCTGGATCTGCTGGCCATGGTTCTTTTGATGCAGCCCAGGATGCTTTCAAAAAAAAAACCAGTGAGGCAGAGTCATGGAAGGAAAACCATTTAAGACTCTAAAAATGCAAGAGAGCCCCACCCAGCTCAGGAAATACAGACTGTGGACGTACTGGGGAAAAATCCCTGGACATGTGCCCTGCTGGTGGATTTTCCTTAGGTGCCTCGGTCGGCCAGAGGGAGGATGTGGAACCTGCTGAATCTTCCATCTAAACACAATGTTCAGTCTGATGGTCTCCCGCTCACATTAATGTTACGCTCTGTTATGTGTGACTTCAAGGCTATTTGTCATTCCTTGCTTCTTAAAAAAATTAAGCAATCCGTGTGAAATCTCATAACATTTTTTAAAAGAGAATGTGATAATTTCCATTTCTTTTGTCTTGTGTGTTTTTCTTTCTTACATCAAAGATTTTGTTTTTATTCTAAAATTACATTTTTTCTCTATGATTGCTATTCAGAGAGATGCTAGTTTATGCTGGCAGGAAAAAAAAAAAGTATGACGCATTAAAATATCATCTATTTTGCCTAAAATCTGCTAAATTAATTGAGAACGACCATCACTGAAGCAGAAAATAAGGTTGGATTTGAGTAACGAATAATGCCTCGCTAATGATACTGGAGACCATTAGAGCAAGAGAGACACCGTTTTCTCCACGTCGGCTGATGGAGGGGGTTAGAGGTGGCAGGAGGCGGTGAGACTAGGTGCAGAGTGAGAAGAATATGTTATTCACTGCAGAGAGCAAACAAGGAAATTCGGGAAAGAAGTTTGGAAGAAAGAAAATCAAAGAAGGTCAAGAGGTAAAAAATAAAGGACAAAACAAGGTGAAAATTGAGAAGTTGACACGAATCATCGTCATTGTAAAAAAACTATTATGCTAGCTATGTTTTCTGCCTCTCAGTTTGCACGTCTTTGGGATGTATGTTGACCACATGGTCTTAGTTAGAATCCCAGTCTACAAAATGGGGCAACATCCGAAAATCAATGCTAAGCATCCTTTTTTTTTTTTTTTCCTTCTTATCTTTCACTGGATGCTGGGAAAATCTTGCATGTAGTTCTCACTGAAAATTTTGGAATAAATGTAAAATAAAAAAACTTAGTTATCCAAGTCTCTTGTTTACCTATAGTAGACCCTTCTGTTGGAGAAGACTATTCTCTGATCTGATGAGGTATAACCTTTTTTAACTGTCCTACGTGGCGTGACCGAGGTGACAAAGATGAAGTACTCTAGCTTGCTTAACTTCTATACACCACCCTCTCAATTTTTACATTTTTATGTCACTCATTTCAATGCTTTTCTGAATCTAAAAGAGTGATGAAAAGATCAAGTGCATGTTTGACATTTTAACTCCCTTTGGAACATTATTTTTCCTCTGATTTTTTTTTTTTTTTTTTTTTAAAGTTTAAAGCCTGGACTGTCTTATGTCTTTAAAAAGCAGACTTGAATTGACACATCCAGAATGACGTGCTCTAGAAGCTGATGTGAAATAAAAGAGATTTTTCGTCCTAATTAATGTCAGAAAAGTGACCCAAGCTTTAAAAAGTAGTGTCTGTTACACATCACTCTGCTCCTCCTGACCTCCTTCCCCCAAAGGGGCATTGAAAACTGTGTGGGCTCTCATCACGTAGGACCAATTTGTTTTCAGTTCCCTGTGCATAAAGCGAGTTAGCACCACAGCCGTCTTTCATTTCAAACCTGATGCAGTCACAGCAAAGAAATCTTTGAGTATTTGCTTCTCTTTGGCTTAAAATTCTGTGGCTATTTTTCAGCCTCGTTAGTTAGTTTAGCTCTACAGAGGATGAAAACGTTGCAAAATCCTACTCGGGTGGCTGTAGCTGGGCTGACCTTCACAGAATCATAGAACGGTTTGGGTTGGGAGGGACCTTGAAGACCATCAAGTTACAACCCCTTGCCCTGGGCAGGGACACCTCCCACTAGACCAGGCTGCTCAAAGCCCCGTCCAGCCTGGTCTTTCCCTCACCCGCGTGTGAACAACGCAGGTTCTGGAGACAGGGCTTCTCGTCCCTTGTGCTGCGGCAGGGAGAGCCCCGCAGCACTCCGTCCCCCTCAGCTGTTGATTAAGTCGTTTGGGTACAAGATGTAGATCATGGGATGGGACTGGGAGACTGGAGATCCGTTAAGACAGCAGCTCATGACTTGTGTTGATTTGATTTTTAATCTGCTCACAGTAAGGAGCCAGGTGGATGCAGCATGATTACATTAAATCTGGAATGGATGTTACATTTGTGCATAGGACTTGACTTAAAATAATAAATCTTAGCTTTTGAGTGTTCCTGCTTTCAGTTAGCCAAATGTTTTAAATATTGAAAACATCCCAAAAAAATGTGAATGATTTTTTTAGCATTAAAGGTGTTTCTTCTCACTTCTATGGATTTTATTATAGAATTATTAATGAAGCCAGTACAGAAATTACTTCTCTTTTATATCTGTAAGAATAACGGGTATAAGAAAACTACCAGACCTTTGACTGACATAAGGACTCAAGTGCTTGACCCACACTCCATACCATTTTCCTCCCTTATCTATAAAACAGAGAAAGACTATATAACTACCTAATAACTATTATACTGCTTTATGGACCTGCTAGAAAGTAAATAAAAGGAATGTACATTTGGCATTTTGCTGAAGCAGAGAGCACTGATGTCAAAATGACCTGAAGTTTGAGAACCATTAGCCACATACGTAAGGACTGACAGAAACTTAAATACCCCAATGAAGTGAGACATCGCTTAACATGTATAGAGCATCTTGACTTTCCAGGGTTATGAATCTAATTTTTTTTTCCTGTAGATGTATTAATTTTATGATGACCTTCCAGCTTTCTTTCCTTTCCCTTTCTAGTCAGTACCACAAAATTACTAGGTATGCTTCTGTCTAATAATACCTTAGTAATTTCATTCAGCACCAGAGACTGAGACCGCATCCTTGTGTGTTTCTCACTTCAGCTGATCATATTTTATTGTGAACAGGATAGGAGGTCTTGAAAAACACTGGCGTGACACTGAGTTGTCATTCAGAACAAGAGTGTATTACTGGCGTGGGAAAGCAGTCTTGGATGGCTGGGTGTCTGTTCTCTTTAGGTCCAAAATTACGCTGTTGTCAAAAACTTAGTAAAAACCCAATTCTGTGATGCAGAATTGTTTACACTCTGTAAAGTCCTCTCTATACCAAATGCTCATTAAGATAAAATGATAGCACCTGCAACTAGCTGAGCCTAATTTACATTTTTACTTGATACATTCCTTGTTTGGTTTCAGTTTTATCCTAATTAAAACGTGGGCCAATATCCATGAGCAGAGACTAGCAGGCTAGTGATGCAGAGCGATGAGCTGGAGGCCACTGATGCGTGGCATGAAGCTGGAGGCGCTGGTGTGAGACATAAGGAAGACAGTTTTATGGAGTAGCCTAAGAGGCTCCGGGGAGCGATGATGTGCTAGAAAATGTTACCAAAGTACCGTAGTCTGAAAATTACTAGAGGAAGACAGATGGATGGGACGACCGATAAAGGACAGAAATCCGTAAAATGGCTGATTTGAGACAACTGGTAGGCCGGGTCTATCAGGGAAAAAAAGCCAAACGTGGAAGCCCACTGGAGCAAGAGGCAAGTGCTGGGAGTCACTGAGGTATGGAGCAGGTGAGCTTTCCAAAAGCTTGATTAGCAGAGCACGGCCACTGCTTCGCCCCAGCAGGTCAGCCAAAGTAAACGCGGAAACCTGAATATCCCTCAAGTTAGCCAAGAGGTTAAAACACATTCCCTGTCAGGGCAGAAATGACAGACCAGGGAGGAAAAAATTGCACGCTTATTTTCAGAAGTGGTCGTAGTGTGCTGAGCCACGGTGATTCAAGGTAGACCTCACTCTGTCACGGACAAGTCACTGGGTGGAATGGGAAAGCGCTTGGTAGATATAAATTGAGGCTCTTGGTGTCTGAGTAGATTTGTACGTTGTGCGGCGCCCTGCTCTTTTGGAGGTCACGGTGCTGCAGAGTGCACTGTGCCAAACATCCGTCTGCATTCAGCTCCGCGTCTATGCCAAGAATGGGAATAAATGAGCCTGTAAGGAGCTGTGTGCTGCCACAGCTACTCTGCAGTGAGCGCCGGAACTATTGCATTTACATATAGCTTCACTTGCATCCCAAGCACAAATCCAGGCTGGGCAGAGAATGGATGGAGAGCAGCCCTGCTGAGAAGGACTTGGGGGTGTTGGTGGATGAAAAGCTGTCCATGAGCCGGCAACGTGCGCTGGCAGCCCTGAAAGCCCCCTCAGCCTGGGCTGCATCCCCAGCAGCGTGGGCAGCAGGGCCAGGGGGGGATTCTGCCCCTCTGCTCCGCTCTGTGAGACCCCCCTGCAGTGCTGCCTCCAGCGCTGGGGCACCAACAGCAGAAGGACACGGAGCTGTTGGAGCGGGGCCAGAGGAGGCCCCGGAGATGCTGGGAGGGCTGGAGCCCCTCTGCTGTGAGGACAGGCTGGGAGAGCTGGGGGGGTTCAGCCTGGAGAAGAGAAGGCTCCGGGGAGACCTTCCAGCCCCTTCCAGTCCCTCAAGGGGCTCCAGGAAAGCTGGGGAGGGACTCTGGATCAGGGAGGGGAGCCATGGGACGAGGGGGAACGGTTTTACACTGGAAGAGGGGAGATTGAGATGAGATATTGGGAAGAAGTTCTTTGCTGTGAGGGGGGTGAGCCCCTGGCCCAGGTTGCCCAGAGAAGCTGTGGCTGCCCCATCCCTGGAGGGGTTCAAGGCCAGGTTGGACGGGGCTTGGAGCAACCTGGGCTGGTGGGAGGTGTCCCTGCCCAGGGCAGGGGGGTTGCAACCTGATGATCTTTAAGGTCCCTTCCAACCCAAACCATTCTGTGATTCTGTGATTCTATGGTGATTCTATACAGGTAGTTCAGGTATGACTGCCTTGCACTGAAAGCTGTGATGTAGATTTACTTGTGAAAGAGTAATAGCTGCATTTTAGTTAAATCCTGTGTCTTTTTTACCATGCAAAAACTATATTCAGAACTCAAAAAATTGTTAAGAGGTCAATATTCATTTCAGTTTATTAGTACAGTCAGGTTCTTAACTGAGTAGCTGGGTGAGATTTTTCTATTATCCTACTAATTTTCTCGTGCTTGTCCCATTATTAGAGTTTATGCCTGGAATTAGATTTTTATGTCCTAGGAAAACAGCTATTTGTATTTGTAAAGCATTTCTCAGTTTTGTGAATGTTTCCCTGACTCTAATTTTTAAGTCCTGGAGCATCAGAAAATAATAATGTGAAAAAAAACACAGATGAAATAAATTAGTGAAAACAGTTTGGAGTATATACTGTAAATTTATGTTTGGTGCTTATTTCCTGATTTTGTTCTTATACATAACCATACCCATGAAAAGATTTTATAAAATTTACCTCACGTCAAATTTTAAATTTTGGGTTTGGATTTTGATATATTTAAAAAATCTGTAGTTAGCCAAAATTTCTGAAAGTGCTGAGGAAGCAGAAGCTTCCTTGTCTGTAAAAGAATGAATGAAAGTTAGTGAGAAGGTTAATATTTTTATATTATGTATGGCTTCTCTTTCCCTCTAATGTGTGTATGCATGTCTTTTTTAATACTTGTATTTATGGGTATGTTGGGAAATAGACCAGGGGTTAGAGATTCTCTTTGATTAACGGTGTTCTAGAAAGGGATTCAAGAGAGGCCAAAATTGAATTAGGATCCAAACTTATAATTCAAAGCGACGATAATCTATAAAATAAGAAACACTATTAAATCAACAGGAAATGAAAAAGATTGCGGTGAGCCAAGCAACCATCACTCACCACCGAAGCTAAGCGATCCTTGAACTGGATGAATCAATCCAGACTGCCAAGGTCAATGAGTTGCCATACTCGAGGAAATATGAACACGTGTAGTAGCCGCCTGGCAATAAAATGAGCCGTGCTGCCATCTTTTGTTAATAGGAGTTTTATCTGATGGAGGAAGGCAGCCCTTGTATCAGCGAATTTACACTAGCGTTTGGAGCAAATTGACTGACAAGGGATGATCCAAAAAAGAGTTATGAAGTAGCAAGGCTGCAGTACAGTCCTACGCTATGAAGCTGGCCACAGAGGTACTGCAGAGAGCAGATTTTAGAACCTCCCTACAGCTGAAATGTTTTTAATAGCTGCATTTAGCATATTTTCTAGGCTATTTTATTTTAAGACAAGTTAGGCACAAAGCTGAGAAACAAAACCATGAACTTGGACCTTTAAACACTTTTCTGGGAGCACCTGCATAGAAATATTCATCTTTTCATCCTCGTGTATTTTTTTTCTCCCATAACTTACAGCCTCTTTTGCCTTTCAGCCTCAATCACTTCTGCCACTCTCATATCTATTTCACAAAATAGGATTTGCATAATGAACAATTTTGCAGAGATTCAAAATATAAATTAGTTTTTTTTCTGACACCGCAGTGAAAGAAATTTGAAAAGATTTGATCTTCGTGACTGCCAGAGTTAGCAGGGGTGAAAGTGTAGAAAGCATAGCAATCATACTCTTCATTAGGACCCGCATATTTCCTCATTGATCATTCTCAGTACATCGTGCAGATGGAGGACCAATCTCAAACATGTCCCATTATAGTGTTTCCCATACACCAGCATAATAATTCACTGCCTTTTCTGTTACAGTGTAAGATCTTAACACTGGCTGCACTCATTTCTGTAGTCAAATACACCTGGTTACTAAAACACCTAGTACTGATAACGAGCACTGAGGGGAATTACATTAATGCCTTTAACCATTAAGAACTCTTTCCTGCTCAATTGAAATTCTGGATTACGGCATGATTATTTGAAAGAGGATGGAAGAGAGAGACTGCTTTAAGGAGACAGTGATAAGAAATTGCGAGGCTTGCTATTATGCAGAGAAGCAGAGGAAATGGAAATTGTTCCATCCTGAATGCCAGCACCTGCCATTGGTCAAAATAAAAGCACTTGCTCACACTCCCGAATGCTTTTTCGGAAGGGTTTTCATACGTGAACGTGTGCATCGCTGAGGGCCGGGACAAGAGACAAGAGTTGCAAGAGATACCAGTGGGTTAGCAAAGACCTGTATGTGGATCTGAGAAGAGAGAGAACTTTTGAGTTTAATGCTGGCTAAAAGGACGTTGGAGCTTCAGAAGAAAAATTCCTCATTCTATTGGATTCCTTTTACAATTAGGAAACTGTTTGTTTCAGATTCTTTACAAGTAAACAGGAATGTGTAACAGATGCACTCAATATTATTATTTTCCTTCCCAAAGATGCGACTTGCAAGGCTCAGAGCTTTCAACAGTTCTTTAGGTAAAAAGGGGATATGCTAATTGAGGGACTTCACATTGATGAGCAATTTCTCCAAACAAAATGAACAGGATGTACAATAGCCATATCTTTTCTGAAGGACATTTGGTGATCCTGAACATCATGAGACCTATGATCCAGTGAAGTTTGTATAGCCTCTGAAAACTGCTGCTCTATAGTATACAGTATAGGTGTAAGTTATTAGGTGGTGTGGTCAAGAATTAGCAGCATGAGCATCCTCAGAGGACTTGGTCATCAAGACCAGCTAATAGGTTAGCCTTGCTATAGTAGCTTAGCTTGCAAAAACAGGTAATTTGCCTGTTCAGCCAGTAGGCATAACGGGAAGGCTTTCAAATGCAAACTCATGGCTGCATGTGCAAAAAAAATGGAATATTCATTATTTTTTTCAAACTTTTTTAAAGATGATTTGAAAAATATAGTCTTTACATGCCATCGGCGATTACAGTAAACATTACCTGTTTAGAGATGACTGAGTGAATCTGGGAAACTGCTTGTCCCAGAAAAAAACATTTGGCTCGCCCAGATTCTTTTACCAGCCCTAGAGAAGAGAAGGAGAAAATCTGTACTTCAATTAAAGGTGAAACTACAGTGTAATTAGGGACGACCATTAATCTACCTTGCATGAGCAGCAATACAAATGAAGATATGATACATTACACACACACACATAGAATGACAGAATGGTTCGGCTTGGAAGGGACCTTAAAGATCATCTAGCTCCAACCCTACATTAACTGTGGATCAGGCTGTCACTGGATAGACGTTGGTCAGCCAGCCAGGTTCCCGGTGCCCTGCGCTGCCAGTGTAGAGATGGATGTTTCACTTGGCCATGCCGAGTGACTGCGGTGTAGGCATACACAGAAAGAATTTTCTAAAGAGTGCTTCAGTATAGGTTGAGATTGGGAAGCGGTGGCAAAAAAAGTTATATTTTTTCATCCCTTATGGAAACAGAAGGGCATCCTGGCCTGTATCAGGAACAGCATGGTGAGTAGGACTAGGGCAGCGATGGTGCCCCTGTACTCGGCACTGGTGAGGCCCCACCTCGAGGGCTGTGTCCAGTTTTGGGTCCCTCACCACAAAAAAAAGACACTGAGGGGCTGGAGCGTGTCCAGAGAAGGGCAACGGAGCTGGTGAGGGGTCTGGAGCACAAGTCTGGTGAGGAGCGGCTGAGGGAGCTGGGGGTGTTCAGCCTGGAGAAGAGGAGGCTGAGGGGAGACCTTCTCGCTCTCTGCAACTCCCTGAAAGGAGGGGGCAGCCAGGGGGGATCGGGCTCTTCTCCCAAGGAACAGGCCATGGGACAAGAGGGAACGGCCTCAAGTTGCACCAGGGGAGGTTTAGGATGGATCTTAGGGAAAATTTTTCCACCGAAAGGGTTGTCAAGGATTGGAACAGGCTTCCCAGGGCAGTGGTGGAGTCGCCATCCCTGGAGGTATTTAAAAAGTGGGTAGTCGTGGTGCTTAGAGATATGGCTTAGTGATGGTTTTTGTCAGAGTTAGGTTGATGGCTGGACTAGATGATCTGAAAGGTTCCTTCCAACCGAGGTAATTCTGTGACTCTGTGATGCTATGAGGTATCATTTTAACTGCAATAATAGCTTTGACAGAGGGTGTTTCTTATATTGGTTGGACTAAACTCTTTCTAGCTGTTCACTGACTTCTGGGTGATATAAATTACCCTGCATCCCTTAACTCCCCTGTCTTCTTTATGTTTTAAGATCTTTCTCTAACCTACAATGAGGCACTTTTAAAAATATTTCTTCAGACTAATACTGGTGCGGCTGCTTTGAAGCTACAGTGCTTCCTAACAACATGCAGATGGTTCTCAGGGTGATTAACGCCCGTGCTGCCTCTGTAGCTCAAGTACCAGGCGGCAGCATTTGCTGAGAATGTAAGAAAGCTCCAAAGGTTGGCGGTGGCCTTCTGCCAGGGCAGTTTGCTTTGTAATGAGCATGCAAAAATGAACAAACCCAACCTCGTCTCTTCACATTTATCATTGAACACCTATTTAATACCGATGGCTTTCTTTACTGCTGTCAGAGAGTTGTCTTTACTATCTATTGAAAATGTGTAGCTGAAAGCCCAGGTCTCTGCTCAAGTGCAAAACTTCACATTTAATCTATTTCATCAACAAGTAAAAGGAAGTACCTTTTGAAGATTCCATGGAACAAGAAGTCTTTCCCAGTCAGTTGCCTTTATGGCTTTGATAGTCCTGGAGCATCTGTCACCCCATCTGCCAAGCCTCCAGTATAGAATCATAGAATCATAGAATTGTCAGGGTTGGAAGGGACCTTAAAGATCATCTAGTTCCTCCCCCCTGCCATGGGCAGGGACGCCTCCCACTAGATCAGGTTGCTCAGAGCCCCGTCCAGCCTGGCCTTAAAAACTTCCAGGGATGGGGCTTCCACCACTTCTCTGGGCAACCTGTTCCAGTGTCTCACCACCCTCACGGTGAAGAACTTCTTCCTAACGTCCATTCTGAATCGACCCATCTCTAGTTTTAGTCCATTTCCCCTAGTCCTACCATTACCCAACATCCTAAAAAGTCCCTCCCCAGCTTTCTTGTAGGCCCCCTTAAGATACTGGTAGGCCACAATAAGGTCTTCTCGGAGCCTTCTCTTCTCCAGACTGAACAACCCCAACTCTCTCAGTCTGTCTTCATAGCAGAGGTTCTCCAGCCCTCTGATCATCCTCGTGGCCCTTCTCTGGACACGTTCCAGCACGTCCATATCTTTCTTGTAGTAGGGACTCCAGAACTGGACGCAGTACTCCTGGTGGGGTCTCACGAGAGTGGAGTAGAGGGGGAGAATCACCTCCCTCGACCTGCTGGTCACAGTAGCCAGCAAACAGCACAATTTAAGCATAGCTTTTCGATAACAAGAGTTACTCAAGATAACATAATCTTAGATAATGTTAAATTACTAAGAAAACTCATCAAAATTGAGAGACAGACTGAATTAATCCAGACAAAACTGTCTATTTACATCACACAGGGCCTTTTGTTTAGGACCATAGACACTATACAAGATGTGGATAGGTGAACTGAAAAAGAATTATCAAGAAATTATTTCTATTGTGCAGAATTCATCAATGACTTGGATGAGGGGATAGAGAGCACCCTCAGCAATTTTGCTGATGACACAAAGCTGGGGGGGGTGGCTGACACACCAGAAGGCTGTGCCGCCATACAGAGAGACCTGGACAGGCTGGAGAGCTGGGCAGAGAGAAACCTTATGAAATTCAATAAGGGCAAGTGTAGGGTGCTGCACCTGGGGAGGAATAACCCCCCGCACCAGGACAGGTTGGGGGCTGACCTGCTGGAGAGCAGCTCGGTGGAAAGAGACCTGGGAGTCCTGGTGGACAACAGGATGCCCATGAGCCAGCAATGTGCCCTTGTGGCCAAGAAGGCCAACGGCATCCTGGGGTGCATCAAGAAGAGTGTGGCCAGCAGGTCGAGGGAGGTCATCCTCCCCCTCTACTCTGCCTTGGTGAGGCCACACCTGGAGTACTGTGTCCAGTGCTGGGCTCCCCAGCTCAAGAAGGACAGGGAACTGCTGGAGAGGGTGCAGCATAGGGCTACCAAGATGATGAGGGGACTGGAACACCTCTCTTATGAGGAAAGGCTGAGGGATTTGGGTCTGTTTAGTCTGGAAAAGAGACGGCTGAGGGGGGACCTTATTAATGCTTACAAATACTTAAAGGGGGGGTGTCAGGAGGATGGGGCCAGGCTTTTCTCAGTGGTGCCCAGCAACAGGACAAGAGGTAATGGGTACAAACTTGAGCGTTGGAAGTTCCACCTAAACACGAGGAGGAACTTGTTTCCTTTGAGGGTGGCAGAGCCCTGGCACAGGCTGCCCAGAGAGGTGGTGGAGTCTCCATCTCTGGAGACATTCCAAACCCGCCTGGACGCGTTCCTGTGCACCCTGCTCTAAGGTGACCCTGCTCTGGCAGGGGGTTGGACTAGATGATCTCCAGAGGTCCCTTCGAACCCTGTGATTCTGTGATTCTGTAATTCAGATTATTGTCTTGCTAACAAATTCAAAAGTGAAATCCTTATATTATATTCAATAAAGTGGTGTATTTATGATGCTAGCCATGCTCTTCTCCATTCTTTCTGCCACTGTCTTCAAAGTCTATTGAAATTCCTTAGTTCTTAAAGACAATGTAAAAGAGGAAGAAACATATATGTATTAAATTTATGGATTATGCTTAAATGATGATCTGTTCCAAATAGTCTTATTATAATCTTCTTTGAAAATAATCAGCATCGAGAGTTTTTTGGGACAATGATTGCAAACTTAAGCAATGAAGGAGACATAATCCTTGAAAAACAAGTGTGGAAAGGATAGAAGTCACTGTGACCTAGATTGAAAAGTGAAATTTGTAGACAGCAGATGTTTCATGTGACAGGAGACCCAGTTAACACTTTAAAATGCAAAAATCCTCCCCGTCCCTGGAAAGACTTGAGCTAGCCTACTGAATATTTTCTGTTATTTAAATAAATGTCAGACGTACTATATTCAAGTAAAAATATCTGTCTGCAGTCAGCAGAAATTTCCTTTTCACCCGGAAAAGATGGATATACTTGATTATGGCTGGGTATGGCTGATTAAGGTAGTTATACGGTCAAAAGCAGTTCAACCTATCAATATTTTCAGTGCTTTAATAAAATCTGAAATTTGAAGTACTATATAAAGTCGTTTGGAATAGGAGTGTCTTTACATCAGTTTTAACAGCTGATGTTTAAGAAAGGTTATTAAAATGACACATAAGTGATAATTAATCGTAACAGACCAACACAAACATTGGAATTTCTTGTGCTGTCTTGGACGCTAAACATGTTAATTGCTGCTCTTTTTATTAATAGAAACAGAAACAAAAATAGAAAGTTACACCGACTATTTAATGTTTTTGAAAGCAGGCCAAGAAAGTTTAAAATTACCCTAAAGAAAACAAGGCTTAGCACAAATAAAATAATTAAGCATGCTCATTACTGATTTAGGGCCCATAATTAAGCTTATTTATATCTGACTTAAGGCTTGTAGTTAAGCATACTCATAACTGGCTTTTATGCCGGTGGAAATTGGATCAGGCTCTTAGAAAGCGTTAATGGCCCTGTCACACCAGAGTGCTTAAGGGCTGGTTCCTAATTAAAAATTGCCTGTTTTTTAAGAGAGGCTGAGCTCTCCTCAGCCCTGCTAACCTGCTGGGGGCTGTGAGAATCCTCTCCGTGCAGGGCAGAGGGTTGGTGGGCTGGGATGGAGCCCACCGTGGGTCAGTCAGGATGCAGGAGCAGCCGTCCGGACTTCTCTCCGCATCCTCCTTCTGGCCCAGCTCGGGGCTTTCTCAGGCCCTTCGGCCAAAGCCTGGAAAGTAAGGCATGGATTCAGGCATGAATCTGGTCCTAAAACCCCCCCATTGTTATGGTTTGAGAAACCTACAACAATTTATTGTTGTTTAGACAATTATTCTATCACCCAATGACCCTTCCTTACCCATGAAGGGAAATTGTGAAAAAATAAAGAAACCTGAGGGTCGAAATATAAACAGATTTAATAGAATAAGACTAAATAATTAACATTCATAATACTAAAGAACCAGTATTGATCCTGATACCCATATAAAACATACCCAGCTTATTCCATCAGCAGAAGCCGTGCACTCCCCGCAGGGACAGCCCATGTGGGACCCTGCGAGCACTGCGACTTCAGGAGGAAGGGAAGGGCTCAGGGCTCTGGCACCGGCGTGAGGAGTTCTCAGGATGGCAGCCATCAAGGGAGAGAGAGAGAGAAATCCCCAGCAGACTTTCTAATTTATATTGAATGTGACGTTCATGGTATGAAACAGTCCTGTTGGCCAACTTGGGTCAAGTGCTTGGGTCTCGCTTCTCCTCATCCCCGCACCTGGCGAGCTCGAAAACACCGAGACCTTGAAACCCAGGTACCATACCTGGCTATAAAGTAAATATTTTCACCAATTCAGACACTAGAGTCTTCTAAAAGTGCAGTTTTCCCAGGCATTAGAGGAGAAATTAGTCCTGTGTCGCTCAAACCAGGACAACCATTAAAACCAAAATTTTCCAAAGGGACTGGCCAAGAGAGCTAAATAGCTAGCCTAGTTCCTCAAAACACTGAAACACCCAGCATTTGGGTCTTTGGCTGAATGCCCAAACTGCTTGTAGACGGGCACTTACACCACTTAAGTGTCAGCCTTACCAATTGTCGTCTCGGTTTCTCTAAGACTGTTTTTGCCGTGAAATGTCTGGCACTCAGGTGCCCGTAGCTGCCTGGCAGGGAGTGTACCGTAAGCATGCTCACAAAACAAGTTACCAGTTGTATTTCCAACCATACCTGCTGTATTCTCAGTCCTTCTAGTTTGTCTCCATGTGATGCTTCGTACTCAGGGGTTTTTTTTAAAGTAATTTTTACAGCTATTTTAATGAATATAGGGAAAAAGCACTATAACTGTCACCACTTCTGTCCTATACATAGAATAATAGTTATTTGTCTAGCAAAAAAGCACCGCCATATTTTAAAGAACCCTCCTGAGCATATTTTTGCCAAATATTTATTTCTGAAAAATGTAAATGCGTCATCCACGCTGTTTAGTCTTGTAACTTTATAGCCTGTTTCAATTTGTATCTATCCCCACTGATCACTCCTACTACATCTGCTTTAGTGAACTAAAATGCTAAAAAAAATATTATCCCAACTATTCATCTGGTCTCCTTTTCCTTCCTCCTCCCCTCTTCAGCAGGATTGTTAACTCTAACCAGTAAATTCAAACGTACGTTTTACGGCTTATTGCTGTGAGAACAGGGATGCTATTGACAACACTCCAAGGTGTTTAACATGTGTCTTGGAATTAAGATTACAGTCGCTGAGGGAGCGTACGAGGAGAATGGATTTACAAAATGTTAGAGGCCTAATTAAATGGAAGGGTTTTGCGAAACTTCTCCTTTTCAGGTGCATCGGAGTATTAGATGCTCCTCCCCGATATTCGACAGAGTGACTTTTATATTGCATCTTCCGCGGAATGCCAAATCCCCCTCTCCATCTTCAAATATGAGACTCTTTTGGGTGAGAAATAAGTGTGAAGTCTACAGTGCACGAGTCAAGAGACAGGATCCTCTGGGATTGCACTGGGGAGGCCTTTTCATCACCGCATTCCACACATGTCCCCTGCTTTGTATCATCAGGAGAAACGTTAAATCCCACTCCTTTTCCCCCTCCACCCTTTTCCAGGGAGGGATGCTCTGTATGAACAGTGGAGCAAAAAAAAAAAAGAGACAAGAAAGCCTTATTTTAGGGGGAAGAAAGTTTGTATTGACTTTGAAAATGGAGAATAGCGTAGTCCAGAGGAGTAAACAGCAAACTTAAGAAAATAGCAAATGCTGTCTCCCCTAATGCATATACAGATACAAAGCAATCAAACAAAAATGAGATTGTGCAGCTAATAAAATCAAGCAGGCCAGGCTAGCTAGAGCCATTTACAGATGGCCGTTGAGAGTTCCCCATCACTTCTGAATGGCTACTGGCAAATATGTACCAACTCTTGATCTCTCTCGGGAAGCTATTTAATTTATCTCCAAATATCTGTCTAACTCCCGGCTGGCTGTTTATCTTGTATCAGTATGTTTCTCTTATCGCTAAAGGATTCCTCTCGTGTTTGACTAGTTTTTTCCTGTGTTTCCCCTTTCTTTGCAGATTGTTAATCTCTGGTTTTCTCACTCTAGGGGAGCATGTGCATAATTTGTTTGTCAATAATAAATAATGGGCACATTTTATTACTTCTTACTAATGTTTCTGTGCAGGAGAACAGAAGGAAAAACCTTGTAAAGCTGCAAATGCAGTGAAAGTGCATAAATATTAGTGGCGCCTGGTATATACATTTCTGTTTGCTTTTTTTCATTTTATACTTCCCTGTTTACATTTTTCTCTTTCTTTAAATTTAAGTAAATATATATATGCATACACATATAATTCAGTTCATAAATTGCATGTTGGGTGGTTTGAACTTTTTCTGTGCAGAGACAAGAAGTTTCTGATTACTTCCGAAAATCAAGAAAAGGCTAAAAGTGCCCCCTTTAACATCAGACCCCAGTCATTTGGTACGCTCTATCATTAAGTTGTCCCTGACTCTCAACCTGAAAAAAATAATAATCTTATTTCCTCTGTTCGTAAGTGCACCGACTGCTTTCTACTTTCTTCCTATTAAAGTCTATCTTGAGTGATAGTTTGAACTTGCCTGATCTGTCTGTATTAAGTAGTCTTACAGGATCAAACCCTCTCCTCACCTTTGGTAGCACCTTGCTTTTCAGCTGTGGTTTCCTTGAGGTAGTTGTATAGATTATACATTATATATAGATAATACATTAACCCCATGAGTTATGGGCCGTTCTCTTTCTGCTGAGGTCCTGTGACACAAACAGGGCAGCAGTATATGGGGATTCTTCAGGTTGGTCAGATAGGAGCCCAGCAATTTATAACAGAAGCAAGGCTGATATCTTGACAAGCAAAAGCAGAGATACCAGAGCCTGTCCCATGGGGTTTAGGGTGATGCTGTAAAACACCAGAGACAGCAATGATGTGGTTCTGCACTAGGGACAGGAGAATCCTTCTGAAAACATGCCAAGCACTGTCTTTGGATGTGTTAGTCTTTGACCTCCCAATTTCTTTGCAGGTTAACAACCTGGTCTGATTTATGACTTACGCACGCACAGGAATTTTATCTCTGTTTGCCCTTGTTTCAGCACCGCCCTTGTCTTTAATGTCAGTGTTCGATGTTCTTTTCTTGATGCACAAAGACAAATCAGTCATCTCCTTTTCTTTTTATGCTGTAGACTGCTGGAAAAGCCCAGTCTTCTGGCGTGCCTTCGTACGACAGCCCATACAGTCCCGTAATCCTTCTTATGTGTCTGCACCGATTCCAATCCGAATAGATCTTTTGTGGTCATGGCTCTGCGCAGTGTCCCACTGAACTCTTACCAGCTTTCTGCACAATAGGCTTCAGATTTCCTAGGTTTAGCTGAAAACAGCTTGATGGCGGTATTTTAAGCTTTCACTGCCTTTTCACAGGCACCGTGTTGATGAATTATATACATAATGAGATCAAAACAAGCACCAATTTATTTTATTCAGTCGTCCCAGTCCACTATCTCCAGGCTCATTGCAGAAATCAGCATTATTTTATTCTCGCAGTGTGAGGCTTTGCATTTTGTATTATTTCTGTACTATTCTATTCTACTATTCCGTACCTTTCACCTCATTTTTATTTCAGGGTGATGCTTACGCTCTTTCTGTACAGCGTGTCCTCTGTTCATAATACCTCTCTGCTTCATTCTGTCAACAGATTTTGTTAGGAAACATCTATATTTTGCAGGAAAAATCTGACTTCTCTCCTACCCTTGTGATTCCAGTAGGGTCTTTACGGATTATTTCCTTAAGTATTTTGACTCATCTCTGAATAGAAAGTCATTGCCAGTCCATGGTCTACCTGGTAGAAAATGGTTGTTCTACTGAAAAAGGACATTGCACTGAAGGGCTGCTTTGAGGACACTCCACAGGTAGGGGTGGCATAATGAGAAGGATGGGCAATGATAACCAAGCTCTTCTGTTTCATGTTTTGTTGAGAACTTCCTTAGGACCGAGTCATATGGCAGGTGTTTCTCTCATCCAACAGCTACCTCCTAAGCCGTTGGTAACATGGGTTTGTACCAATGTGACAGCTGTGTCTGGCTGGTTTTCAAGCATCTCTAGAAGCGACAGCTCTCCATGATGTGCGAACAGCCATTCCCTCATGTGACCTTGCCACTTAAACCAGCAGCTATGGTTCATTTGTGTGGGTGGAGAACGGAGATGTGGTTCAGCCATTTCCCTCTGCCACGTGGAGAGTTCTGGCTGGGATATTGCCTCTCCAGGGCCCACGTTTCGCTGAGTTCCTGCTTGTGTTTCTCCACGTGTTTATGAAGACATCAATGGCAGAGCGTGGAACAAAGAAGTTACTTTGAATCAAAATTCTTTGCGATCTTGGGCAGGCATACAATGGAAATAAAATAATTTTACTTTATATGTCCGGGACAACACAACTACACTCCTGTGAATGTGAGGAAGCGGGAAAATATAAACTGTTACATATTCTGTCATTTTTAATCTTCAGTCTTTGTGTGGTCATGGAGACTAGAAGTATATTTTAATTGGTTGTTCCAAGCCCAGGCTTCAAGAATGGTGGGCTGGACAGAGGCCTTGAGTGGTTGTGTCTGGATGTTCTTGTGATGACTGATACCCAAAGAAGGGCATAGGAGCATTTATAATAATAAAAATTATAAAGAGGCTGCAATAAAACATTTTTAAAGTAGAATGGTATCTCCAAGTTCTGTTCTTCTGCTTTCTTTAGAGGGGGATTATATTCCGTGAAAGATCTCTTGGGCAGGTGCTGGCATCCGCCTCCTCGTGACATTAGATACAAAAAAATAAGCCCATTAATACGTTTTCATTCACTCGGAACCTCTCTCACCCAAGGCTGTAAGCAGAATGTGTAATGGGCTCAGTTGCCTTTGAAGGTAGCTTGTATTTGGAAATTAACCTCTTATTTCTGAGATACTTTATTTGTGTTTGTCTCTTTTGCAGATTTTTTGCAAATCAAAAATAAAGATTTTAAAAATAAAGCCAGATATTGGTGCAAAAGCAGTATCAAAAGTCAAACAGATAGCTTAAATATGTACACTAGAGATGATGATGCTTAACAAGGCATGATAGCTAATAAGAATTATAACAATTAAGCAACAGATATGCAATGGAAGTAGCAGGGATCTGACAGGCTCTCGCAAATTAAAAGATGGTTCACCCTTAAATGTTTTTTCAATGCCTAGTTTAGAGATTCCTGTTTTCTGGTGCACTAAATTAAGCCCTGAGCTAATTCTCAGGCATTAGCACTTTTCCACTCCCTCCTATCAGATCCTCTTCACTGGTTAGAGACAAGGAGTGAATTACAATGTCACTGGGCATCACACACAACAGCAGCCCGATCACGGCCACAAACTTTTACATTTGTTAAACTCTTGCATATCCAACGGCGGGATTGAAAATGCATCTTCAGGCATGAGTTGTGCTTTGCTCAGAATCCAACGCATTACAGTTTCTTAGCAGTGGTTTGTTTTCCTGCCCTGACAGCGCGAGCTCTATTAATAATCTGTGTTCATACAGCCACTGGCAAACCGGGAAAGTAAGTGATGTGGTGGCACAGTAGAAACAAGAGCTTTTAATCACACCAACAGTGTTGTCTGGAGGGAAAAAGAGAACGCCAGTGCTAGATGTGCAGAGGAAGTAGAGAGAGACCGGAGCAAGCCCGTGGAGGGTTTTATAATCAAGAAGTTCATTTTGCACTGGGTTCTGAAATTAATGAGGAGCCAGTGGAGTTGTCTGACAATGGGGGTGATATGAGTTAGTGTCCGGGGATCATCGAAGTTATTCTGAGCCCAGACATATTGAATTGTTCATTGTTTTCTCCCACTAAACAGTCTTATAATTCGAATACTTAATCATAAAGAATAATCAAGTTCTTTCTCTCTGACTTCAGCTTTTCTGCCTTTCTCAGCTGGCTGATCATGCCTCAGATAATCAGCCTCATCTCATCTCTCAGACACACGTACCTGATGGTCCCTCTCTCCCCCTGTGCCCGCCTTCTCCTTTGTACGATAGTTCTTTTTTCTCCTTCGTATTCCCAAGCTGTTTCTTGCTGACTTCTTGTGCAGTTTTGTTACAGTGACGGCCTGACTTACAGACCCTGCAGCAGGAAGACCACAGAGGAGGGCAACAAAAATGAGGGCTGGAGCCCCTCTGCTGTGAGGACAGGCTGGGAGAGCTGGGGGGGTTCAGCCTGGAGAAGAGAAGGCTCCGGGGAGACGTTAGAGCCCCTTCCAGTCCCTAAAGGGGCTCCAGGAAAGCTGGGGAGAGACTCTGGATCAGGGAGGGGAGCCATGGGACGAGGGGGAATGATTTTAAACGGAAAGAGGGGAGATTGAGATGAGATCTGAGGCAGAAATCCTTTGCTGTGCGGGTGGTGAGCCCCTGGCCCAGGTTGGCCAGAGAAGCTGTGGCTGCCCCATCCCTGGAGAGGTTCAAGGCCAGTTTGGACGGGGCTTCGAGCAACCTGGGCTGGTGGGAGGTGTCCCTGCCCAGGGCAGGGGGGGGCACTGGGTGGGCTTTAAGGTCCCTTCCCACCCAAACCATTCAATGATTCTATGACCACAACCTTAATTCCATACTTATGTGCTGTTACTTTCTTACGCTGTTCGATCCTTATTCCTTTTTGGCATTGTGGTATGCCATTTCACTTGTGACTTGTTAGCTAGAGATGACCATCCAAAGCTCGAATATCAGGATATTACAGATTTCTCTAATCACACTTTTGTTTATGACCTCGTGTCTCTTGCAGGTTGCATTTCTCAGCCATATCCCTTGTCATGGCAGTCCTTTTGACTTCACTGAGATTCTGCCTCGTGCAATCAAAGCGGATTTCCTTGCAGGATAATAACTGAGGGTTTTGATCTCCTTCACTTCCTCAGAGTTTTAACATTAAAAAATTGAGTCCGTAATAAGTACAGAATTGTACTTACCAGCTGGGAGTGCTGCTTGATTGCAAGACTCTGTTCCATAAAAGCATTTAACACTGACTGTGGCAATGTGAGATCTGAGTGGGTAATAGCCACGATGGAGAACAACTGAAAATATCTTGGAACAAGCAAGTTCAAATTTTACTTTTCTGACTCTAATTATTCTTCACAGAAAACAATCAAAAGCAAGACATTCAGGCGTTCAGATAATTGTTTCCTTTTCTTAAAGACAAAAGAAAAATGAGATAATCAAACATTTCAGAAGACTTAGCAACATACAAGTTAAATGGATTTATCAATAGAAGCACCTCTTCTGAGTGAAGGAAAAAAAAAAGTATTCTGGCCCCACTGGGCTTTAACAATGATAAATCTTTGGCACAAGGAAGGGCTTTTTTAAATTAAATTTTCTTTGCAACCTAAGGCTTTTTTGATTTATACTATCTAGCCCCAAGCAAGGGTCTTAATTATTTTTGATTTATTTCCTTCATTCCTGAGAAAGGTCTTCCAGTTTTTCTTTATTATTATTATTTCAGGTTTTCTTCTTCTTCTGTAGGCATATCTATATTTTCTAGCTCTTATTAATGCTAAGTTTTCATGGTTTCTTTCCTTCTGAGGTGAAATACTCTGGCGAAAGCCTTCAGGTCCTACTCAAACAAAATCCAGCTTGCTTGCACAAATGTAATGCAAAATTTGAGTCTTTTCCTTTTAATTTCAATTTGTTATTTTTCTTTCCCCATAATTTCTGCTGTGTTGTTATAAATGAAGTGTGCTGTCCCTCCTTTTAAAGTAAAAAGTTTCCTGTGATCAGTATGGCCTCTTTTTTCCTCTCAGTTGATATTTTTAGGTAAAATACGCTATACAAGCTTAGCAACATTTTTCCTTAGCGATAAAATGGCTTGTTATCAACTGTTTTCTCCTCTTTGTGAGAAATAATTCTCTTTTCCTTTTATTATGTGTATAAATGGAAAGAAATGCCTCTTTTTCTACCTTGGCACGCTTTCAGGAACATGGGAGGAAAACCTCCTTGCCCAGCTCGGTAATTAAAGCGATCTCCAGGACTGCAACACCCTCACTCAGAGAAGGAAATTGAGCCTTTATTCAGATTCAGCAGGCTGTGGCTGTTGCTATATAAGAGGGGAACGTGGCTCTTTTCATGCTTTTCCAACCTCACCTGTTATTTTTGTTGTGGTACCAGTGCCGCCAGCTCACGGCACGCAGGAGAGGTTGGACTGCAGAAGGGAAAATCTTGCCCACAGACCCTGTGGTTCCTTTGGATTTTTGTATGGGAATGAGATGATCCAGAGAGTCACGAAAGCAAACAATCTCAGTTTGTGCCTGTCATTAGACAACGGATTGAAACCAATTCTGTTACGCTCTGAATTGGTTAGAAGCTTGACTGGGGACTCCGTATCTAGAAATGAAGCTGCAGATTAAAAAAAAAAAAAAAAAGTAATTGCAATTGTTTTGTGGAGCTAGAATTGTTTTGCAGAGCCGGGATCCTCAGCACGCTGAGTTTTATGCTTCGGTAAAACAATTGAGTTTGTCTCCCCACTTCACCCCCCATGCCAACTGCAAGTCAAGTTCAAATACTCAGCAAATACTCAGCAGTTTCTTTCCATCCAAATCATGAGAAACGTGAATTTGCTCTAACAAAAGAGCATGAGCGAGTCAGGCTTGATATGAGCGGGACTTAGTGTGGATAAAGCCCACAGGTCAAAATCAACCAAAGAACTCAACTTAGTGGTAAGAGTAGGAACATACACATCTAATGATTTTTTTTGGTTGGTGGTGATTTTTTTTTTAAATGAAAACCAATTTTGTGGTTTTTGTTTGGTTGGTTTTTTTAAATGAAAATTTACTTCACTATCTGTAGAAACCTGTGGTTGTAACTTTGTGTGTATCAAACACTGGAACCAGACTTTTCTTTCCATGGGAAGTTCAGTGACAGCATTTTTTGATTGTAATAAATACAAAATGGGGAATACTGGCATCGCTATGTGCCATTACAGGATCGAGAGAAGCTTTTTCTTTGATGCAACCGAATATTTGGTTTCTATATTAACATTTTAAATACTCTCAAATGTGTTTTTACATACAAGATCAATTTAATATAGAAAAATGTCCCAGAATGCAAAACATAAGCCCTTTCATTAGAAATACATGTCAGTACTATGAAATAAATAGTAATAATAAATGCTATTTTTTCAAAAGACTTTTTTTTAAAAAGTCTAAATCTAAATCTAAAATTATCTAAATCTGTGTGATATATTCTAGATAACTTTTAACAGCCATAGTTAAGGATTAGGAGAAGAATTTTTGAAGCAGAAGCCCAGTAAAGCAATGATACCCATTTTGCTTCCCATTGCGTATCAAAGATCTCAGTTAAAGCCTGATTCAGAAGGGCAAAACAACCGTTGCCTTTGCTGCAGACGGCTATAATCCAGGAGAAGGGTTATGCAGAAGATTAGCCCAGCCCCAGACCTAACATGGGAAAGGTCAGTACCCAGTTACTTGCCTTCACGGAAAATCGGAGACAACATTTTGCAGCGCTGCGAGTGCCTAAAAAAAGCAAAGCAACAAAAGAAGCAAAATTAAACGCAGGAGAGCAACGTTTTGCCGTGTTTTCGCAATGACTGAAAACAGATTGACAATTTTGGACCCAAGGCCTGGAGTTAACTTCAAGCCTTGTGGAATTGTGTTTAAGCATCTTTTGATGAACGTTGTTCAAGGCAAAAGGTCATAGGCACATACGCTGTAATACTCCTGTAATACTAGTGACAAGTCAAGGCAGCAGAAGTAAAATGCTAACACACCTGAGACTGCTCTAAAAATTACATCATGGCTGTAACCTGGTAGGTTTATATCAAGATGGAATATTAGGAGTTTGATTTTTGGTACGTGGGTGTTTATTTTTCTCAAAAAAATATTCAGGGAAGCGGGCTTTGTACCAGGGGAATTAGAGGGGGACAGGTATGTTCTGATACAAAGCAAGGGAAAGCCAGAGAGGAGTACGTGATCTCCTTGCTTTGAGCAACCTGGTCTAGCGGGAGGTGTCCCTGCCCATGGCGGGGGGGTTGGAACTGCATGATCTTAAAGGTCCCTTCCAACACAAACCATTCTAAGATTCTGTGTTCTCTTGTGTAGGACAGGTAGGTCATGGATTCCAGCAGTCCGTAACCCCAGCCCTGGTGCTCCAATGTCCATTCTGACATCTGTAACTGGCGAGTACAAACACACCAATTCCTTCTCCTCCCCAAAGCAGGTGAATCGTCAGAGATCCCTTGCGCTGTGGAATATGTGCACTTCTGGGCTAAATGGAGAAAAATTCAAAGGCTATGAAAGTCTATATGCTCTAAACGTCAAGGGAAAGCCCGTGTGATTGCTCCTTCGTGTGAAGATGGGGTTAATTCAGAATTACCTTTGCTAGTTGTATAGATATTTTCTCCACTCTGATAAATTAAGCTGTAGTGATCCAAGGAGGAAGAGAAATGTATTGCAAGGGTGACCTTTCTTACTCTATATTTACTCTGTATTTATACTCTTACCGTTCTCTATATTTTTACTGTAGCCCTTTGAATTTCCACATAGAGGAAGGACTAAATTCAGAGCTCAGTGTTTCTAGGGTGAGAACCCTCAATGCCTGGAGAAGAGAGTGTGGCTAGGCTGAGGGTTGCAATACCTCTGCCTGTAAATAAATGAGCGTGAGGCACTGAAGTAAAAGGTCTGCTGTTTAGTAAGGAAATACTCTGCTTTTACGCAAGTAAAAGAGATTATATTAACGTGGCATGGATGTACGGCCATTCTAAATTTCCTACCTGTCTAACTACCAGTGCAAAGTTGCCTTAGTGCGCTCTTAGGATCAAGTGACACAAAAGGTACGTGGAATGCTGTTATTTGTCAAACACAAACATAAAAATGGAAGGTGATAAATCAGAGAAGAGGGCTTTGAGTGGTCTAAATGCTGCTGTCCCTGTTTCATATCAGAACACCACAGAAACAATGTAAACTCAAAATCAGAACTGTTTTGTAATGGGCAGTAAATAGCACAGTAAAATTGCCTTAATAATAAGAGAAAAATAGGAAAAGAAGTATACACAGAAAGTAAACCTTATATCCTTGCAGATGCTGGAACCCTGGTTTAGCGCAGCATCGGTTGGAACCCAGGTGGCCACGGCGCGCTGTGCAGATCCATCTGTGGAGAGGTTCCCCCTCCCCTGCTCTTTATATCTAGTGTAACAAACAAAGCTAGATATCTTGTCTGGAGTGGTAGAAGTTTTATCTCTTTCTTAATGCCCACCAGAGCATATCCATCTCCATGCAGCTAGGAACGGTACCCAGGAACAGCACGTATCCAGGGTATTCCAGCACATTGCCTTACATTGTTATAGATATATATGGGATTATACTGTGGTCACTCATGCTAACATATGGGCTTTTCAAACCCTAAGTACAGGGCCCGGTAGAGCAGACACAGCTTGCTCAAGATCACTAAATCCTCAAATACAATGTCTTCCACAAGACTCCCAATACAAAGGATTGGATCTACAAAACAGAAAAATTCATAGGCAAATAAAATATGGGTGCGTAAGCTTACGTTACGACAGCTGGATATTGATCAAACTGGCAAGGAAAGAGCTGGACAAGAGTCAGGAAAATACCAGGGTAACCAAAAAGTAGTGTTTAGGGGATTCAGCTCTGAGCTCACCCTTAGGTGAAGCTGCCAAGCACACATATTTCATCCCACGTGGAATGATTTAACTTAAAGTAAGAAAGCGTCAGAGTAAGGCATTAAGGCAAGTGGCTAAAGAAGGTAAGAACTAGCTACAGGTGAGTAAGCTCATGTTTTATAAGCAAATATATATGCAGAGCCTCTGCTACCTGTCAGCATTTGCACTACAACCAAAGACACGGTCCTACTGAACCTATAGAGCTCTCTGGGTTTAAGTATCTTTGGCCTCATTGCATTACAACTCTAAATTCCAAGTCTTGCCTTGGTATAACTGGGAGTTGAAATATGTTCCAAAATTTCCCTCATAACAAGTTCGCAGTATTGGTTCCCGAGGATGTTGTGGAAATCTTGAACTTGGCAATGTTGGCAAGGTGATTCTGTCTTAATTCAGAAGAACTAAATGGACTCCAAAAGGTCAAAAGTATTATCACAACATTTTCACTATGTAATATTAACCAGTTAAACATGGTTCAAGGTTTTGATATGAGGCCTCTCACTGCTTATTCCCGTGGAAGCTAGAAGGAAAAAAAAAAACAAACTTAAGAAATGTAAAGCATAGCATGAAAAGAAGGAAAAAAAAAAAAAAAAAGAAATTGAGGGATTATGCAAAACAAATGTAATCAAAGCCTGATAGCCATAGAGAGGTTACTTGATAAAGTTCTAGCTTTGCTAAGCAAGCCATATGAGCAGGAAAGAAGAGGTTAATTTTAGCCCTGAAACAGCTTCTGAGCACAGGAGTTACTTTTCTAATTTTGACAAAATAGATAGCCAGAAAGAGGAGCCTAGGCAGGATAATAAATTGTGAGAAAAATGGACCTTTTGGTTGATGTTCTCAGAATTTAAGATGGCTTATCAGTCACAGGTGGATACTTAGACCTGGAAAGATGTCTCCCACAGCTATTCCTCCGGGACCTGATGCACTTCTTTTGTCTAGTGCGTTTTTTGGTTGGTCCTTCTTCAACTGGTCATACAGAGGTAGATGGTTTATCTGCTCAAACGCGTGGGAATAATTTTGAAGACAGGAGTCAAAAATACAGAAGAAGGAAAGTAGATGCAGAAAGGAGTCACAGAAAAGGGGCAAAAATGGGAGGGGATCGTGCTGGTTTGGTAGTAAAGGAGAAGAGCGCTCTGTGTCTCTATACATCCCAATCGCCAAAGACCACCAATACAGGGCAGCCTTTGCGAAAAAGTAAAATCAAGTTGACTTTCTCCATGAGACCGTCCAGGAGATGTTTCACTTATTTGGCCCCTTGTGTATCACAGAAGGATAAATGAGTAGAATGGACCATTTTCTCATTATTTGCTCACTGAGATAGTTTATTTTTTTAAAACAGCAGTTCTGGTCTGTTAAAATCATATGTCTTACCACTCTTCACTGTGCCTGAGAAATACAGCCTACATAGCAACAGTAAGTCACTCAATTTGCATCGTGTTGTCTCCTACTTTTGGCATTTCTGCCAATACTCATTTTTTATAAGCTGCTGTAACATTTATAAAAGTTTCATCTGCTTCCTATAGGCAGGTTCAGCACTAGTAACTTTTTAGGCCTGACGACTAGAAGAGTCATAGGACATTACAGTATAATTATTTTAATAGGCACGTTTGACCCGGTAGGTTGTGATCCAACTGGATTGAAGCTTCATGTGTAAGAAATGAGGTGATACTTGCCTTGACGACTTGCATTCAGAACACTGGATTATATCAGAGTCAGAAGGAGGAAAAACGGGGAAAACAATTCTGCCAATTCAATTTCTGCCACGTAGTCGTCTTTCCTTATCCCGACATTGGGAATCAAACTAAGAATCTCTAGAGAGCCCAGAAAAAGGTTATTCATCCTCTTACTCAAGCCTAGCAATTCCTTGGCCTAGTGAGTGACATATTATCCCAGTTACCATTAGCATAACGTATAAGTGAGGAGATTTTTCTCCTTTAATTGCTGTATTTTCTGAAAAAAAATCATTGGATAGCTGCTTCGACTGTTATAGTGTATATTTGTCCTTTCTGAAACCATTTTGGTGGCCTAGCAGATTTTTTTCCCCCGGAAAACCTAAATTGTGTTAAATTAGAGTTTTGAACGGTCTTCAGTGAAAAGTGGTTTCAAACTTACAAATGCTTTATGCGTTGAAAACAAAGAATATATTTTTTCATATCAAAAGCATAAAAAATACTTTTAGGGTAATTCCTTAATTTTAATTTTGGAGATATTTCTTCTGCCTCTGTGAAATGAAGGAAGAAATACAAAAGGTTTATACTTTGTTATAATTCCTTTAACCTTTAGATGTTATGTGATTCTTGTCAATATTTATCTTATTTTGCTAAAAGCAAATTAAAAATCTAATTTCTTTATCTGCCTTTCTTGGTCTTTTCTTTTCTTTTTTTTTTTAACCTACAGCCATGAGAATTACTCTGCTATCAGGAAGCAGTAGCACATGTTCTTTTGTTAAGGTTATAATTAGCTTTGTAATTATTAGCCTGATTTTGACCTATTTATTCTGCATGAATTCTGTCAGGCAAAACCTGTCTGCCCATGGCTCTTACTGAAGGGGAATTCTGCAGGAGCTAGAAGTTAATTTGGCTAAACTTTTTGAAGGAAAAAAAGAAGAAAGGGGAAAGAAGAATGAAAAAGCAACAATCTTATACTGAAAAGCCTTCTTTTATATTGTATTGTAGTCTTTGGCATTTGTATAAGAGCGTGAGGGCAGAGTTCTCACTGCTGTCACATCCCAGCACTTGAAATTTGAGGCAGACAAAGTTTTGGAGACTCTCCTCAATTCCAGAGAGGGAGGATATTAATAACATGATCCTATGGTAGATTGTAATACAACAGGAATATTTGGTTGGGAATAAATATCCCTATGTAAAAGGATGCATAACATTTTGTCTGGAATAAAAACAAACTTTAACAATACTAAAGACAGTATAACTTTTGAGCTTGCAATCATTGTTAATTTTATGTATCACTTCAAAAATCTTATCAGAATTCATCCCGGTTTTACACAAACAATAAACAATTTATTAAAAAGAAAAAGACAGGAAGTTGCAGAACTGAGGATTCATCTTTCCCCAAATAACTTAGCGCTAACCTCAATTCAATATGTTTCTTTTAATTATTGATCAACGAGCCTTTTACACTCAGCTGGCGTAATGCCTCTCGCTGTATGCTATACCCACAGAATCTCCGTTCCCCAAAAATCCATATAGACGATCTGCTAGGCACTCAGTTGATGGGGAATAGCAGTAGAAGGTCTCTCTCACAGCTCCAAATCAATCCGTCAAATATTAATCACTGGAAAAGTATTGACACCTCATTTTTTTTTTTTTTTTTTCCTCTTTCTCCCACCTTCCAGAAACAGCCCTGCCTCTGTTCCGCCATTCAGCCCATTTTCTCATTCATTCTTTGGTGTAAACAGCGTTTACAATGCCCGGCGATACTTACCGGATTCGTCTGAACCATTTGACATGGCTCAGATAGCTTCCCAAAGAATTGCGTGAACTCTTGACGGAATCAGAAACCACAGTCTATAGATAAGCACTATATACAAGTGCCTGTTGTCATGGTTACACAGATAGGCTCACTTCTGACTTTCCCCTGGTCCTTCTGAATAGGTGATAGAGATCCAGAGAGACTTTCAAGCCTCACTCAACAGACATTCCTGCAATCTTAAATGTGCGAGTATCTATAAATAAATAAATAAATAAATAAAAAGAGTAGGTGGGCTGTAATCCATCTACTTCATCTTTTAAAATATTTATAGATAGCAGAGTGTAAGTCAACATAAATAAAAGAAGCCTGTACAGGTTGCACTGCATTTTTCAGAGCCAAAATAGTGTTTTGCTGTCAGAGAAATCAAAATAAAGTAGTTAAACAAAGTATTATAAAGAGAAAACAGAACTGAGGAGCTGTCAATGCATTATTTCAGCAGACATTTTAAGGAACCATATCTTTTCGAGAAATCCAGGAGAAAAATCGTATGTGTGGCTGTACGCAGCAAATAATAAACCACCAACAAAATATATGTGTTGCTTGTCATTGACAAACATGTGCCCCGTAAAAGCCCATAACCCTAACTGTTATGGACTTAAGGTATGTCATAGAAGTTTAAAAAGAGATAAGTGGGCGAGTGAGAAGTTACACTCTAGAGATGGAGATGTTAAGAGATGTTGAATGCTTAGTTATCTCCTCATCAGGCCACCAAGCTGTAATTAAATTGTTTGCTTGAATTCCCAGCTGCTGACCTTAATATTTAAAAGATTTCCCTGGGTGTATGTTTGCAGAGTACTGACCTTAGATGGTCTCTAACCTGAGCCGAGTGGCTGGTCCAAGAACTTTTCTAAAAGCTGGTATCTAGCCAGCAGGCAAGAGTGGCTCACTGTTTATGGGGTGGATTCCTGCATTTCTCTTACGATAGACTCTAGTTACTGTATCTCGTCTGTTGACTAAATTTGCCCCATCAGGGACTCATTGGTTCCCATATTTGGTTGGGTTTTTTTAAGGACAAGAATCTGGAGGTGAAGATAACAACTTGCAATTTCATAAACATAGCGCTTAATCTTAAAGCTAGAAATAAACTGCACAATTAAATGAAAAAAAAAACAGAAAATTAAAAAAATAATAAACCTATATGCACGTCTGTCTGTCTCTCTTACAGAGTAGTAAACACTCCATTCGGAAGGACAAGTTAGTTTAGTTGCTGCAGACCCTGCAGGAGAGTGTCTGTTTTTCGTTGTTCCTGAAAGAAACCAACACCTCCCGATAATGCCATTATAGAGAGGGAAGCTTTCACATATCGATAGTCTTTTTGATCTGACTCCCTGTCTTGGCAAACACCCCTTGCAACTGGAAGTTGCAAGCTAATCCCGAACGTGTTGTGTCTTTACAATCTGGATTTAGAAAGTTGATTTCTGGAGCGAAACTTGCCAATAGTTTCCCAGCTACGTTCCTCTAGCCTCGTACAGACTGCACAGAGGTTTCCTCAAGAGTGATTCCTTACAGCGTTTATTTTTTATTGCAGATCTACTCAACAGTCTTTCTTCCTTTCATCACATAGAAACAGTCATGAAATCCTGGCTCCGCTGAAGCCACAGTGAGAACTGCCACTGGTTTTGAAGAAGCCAAAAATTTTGTTATCTTTGTCCGTAAAAAGGCTGAGAAACCTGGACCTGCTCCAGCAACACACCCAAGCATGCAGTGACCTGTAGGTACACAAGGAGTCTTCTTTAATCACAAAGGTCTCTATTATGCAGAAATACAGGATCAAAGTTAAAACTATCCGGTCATCTATTATATTAATTTACATATATAATAGCCTCCTATTTTGTAAAACTTTATGGTAATATATTTTCTTTATTTTCTCATGATCTTAGACATTTTCATACTGTTCAGTGAAACCAGCGAGCAAAATAGTTTTTATTAATATGAATATGGTGTGCATTTACTAATTTAACTCCTTACAAGGAAGTTGCCTGAAACTTTATCCCATGGTTTTAGTATTTTAATTAATTAGTTTTCTTGCCTTTTCTTTAGGTCAAAGTTTTATATGTATTTTTTTAGCAGAAAAGTTTTTTCCTCAGTTTTTTATATGCAAGTTCAGCTTCCCAGTTTCCTTTCAGTAACGTTACATGATAATAATTTTTTTAGTGTTCAAATTACTTTGGTATCTGTTTTCTTTTGATACCTTTCTTGGCATTCTTGGATTGTGATGAGCTAGCCAGTTCTTTCTGGTCTCATTTCTTTTAGCTGTGGGTAAGGTGGGTCTATCAAGTACTGAGATAACTTTTGTTACAGGAAAGTCTCCTCATTCTTTGAAAAGTGCAAAACCAAAAGAAATCACCTACATTACAAAAGGCAAAAAGCTAGCCAAACAGATTTTTTTTTAGAGTGAAGCAATGAGAAATTACTTAGATTCCCATGTCAGCATAGATCAAGAAATTACATTAAGTAATTTAAACGCTATAGGTTCACTGTAAAATGGAAGAGGATGCTCTGGGTTAAAACATTAGGAGGAATATGAAGTTATCTGGTGGACTGAAGTGGGAATATTTTACTTTTACTCCTGTCTTCCAGGCTTCGGGCAGCAGATGATTATGGGTATGACGTCTGAGAAAAAGTGGAATGTTGGACAATAGAAGGTCACAGCGGTACAGGGAACTCCAGAGCCTGTGCTTTCAAACTCAACTGCTTTTTGTGAAATATGCCTTTTAGTTTGTTTTGAGTGTTTATGGCAGCTTTTATGCACTGTCTGCAGGCTATTTTAAAATATATTATTGTGACCTCCGTGACCCTTCAGATGATTATTCTGCTTTGGATTGCACACTTTTTCCTCTGTCTTTGTGAACTCTTCCCTTGCCTATTCTTTTAATATTTTTTTTTTCTATTTCCTGAAATATTTTTCTCACTTTGTCAGGAAAGGGTTTCCATTTGATACCTCCTGCCTCACCATGCATTCAAGCA
Source organism: Dromas ardeola (assembly GCA_013398915.1). Taxonomy (NCBI): domain Eukaryota; kingdom Metazoa; phylum Chordata; class Aves; order Charadriiformes; family Dromadidae; genus Dromas; species Dromas ardeola. The sequence goes on along the minus strand of VYZM01000885.1, from coordinate 399,811 downwards.
ACTCTTCAATGGCAAAATGCTGCCTGTAGTCTGGGAGGTGGTATGTAATCTAAAATTGGTCAGATACTTGTAACTGATTTTTTTTTCTTTTACTGGAGATTCTACTTTCTTCAGAATGAAAAATAAAACACTGACTAAATCCTCAGTTAAATGTATTCCAAAATTATCCCTATATAATTTGAGGGATTTATCTTATTTTCTTTATTAGAGCTAGAATGACCAAAACTGCCTGCAGAAACAGGAATCTGGATATTTATTTTGAATGGAGCCATTTGGGATTCATTTAAACGAAAACAAAGCAATTTCAGGAGGAAAATGTGGGAAAGTTTTCTTTGTCACTCTTCAGCAATGACATCCTGCCGGTGTAGCAGTTTCCTGGGATCTAACATAAAGATTGAGACCTTTTGAACAGAGATTTTTTTACCTTGGTCATCCATATCCAATGAATATTATCATCACGAAAAGTCAGAAGTGATAAACGAGGTTATGTTATTTTCTAGCCTCCTTTTGATAGAGGAAGGTCGCTCGCTGTTTGGTTTTGAAGGCATTGGTAAGCCCAAATCCCAGGAAGGCTCTTTTCTTTGGGACTGTGAATTGGTATGCAGTGTAAACTGTGTACAGTATTTGTAGTAATACAGAATGAGCATGCTGGTTTATTAGAATCTGATTTTGTGTCATCTCTCTTGCGTGTGAAAGGATAGGTTTATAACTTGAGTGAAGTTAGAACACTTAAAACTTAGCTGCTGAGACAGTGCGTGGAATGGCCTTCGTGTTTCTTGGGAGTCCAACCTACCTGCTTGTGAGAGACTGGAACTTTAAAATAATTGTCTCAAAGCTTGCTTAAGCTTCTGCAAATCTACGGCAGGCTTGCGAGCCAATAAGAAGCTTGCTTGTGTCTATTTAGCACCTTCTCCAGACCATTCTCTTGCTTACCAGTCACCACCCAAGATTGCCCCCAGCTGAAGAGGGTGTGTTGCCCCCAGCTGGAAAGGGTGGAGGCCTTTGGTTATCAGAGTGGCCAGACCTTGCCTACCCTGAGGGTCCTATTGTGAGGCACAATGACTGTGCTGAGCCAAGCACTGCCCAAGCACCAGGGGACAGAAAAAGCTTATACGGCAACCGTGTCAAACAACAGTTAGCTGGGCAAAGGCCACCGTCATGCTGATTGGTCGAGCTGCAGACCGACCTGGACTATAACTGGCACGGCAACCCACCACAATTTGGGAATTGGGACCAGGACCCCCACCACCATCAACCACGGATCAATGGGACGCTGCTGAAATTATGGAGGACCGCCAAGATGTCGTCGGGCCTGTGGTGGTGACTATACTTTTGCTGTGCTCCGTAATACTGCTTCTCCTTTCTGCCTTTCCTCTACTTCTGCCTTTACTCTGTCGCTCATCTCAGTGGCTATTGCTGGGGAACAACAATAAACCTGCAGTGAGCGGCACCTGACCTCGTTTGTGTCTTAATCTCACACTTCGAATCATGGCGAGCCTCTCCCGGGTCCAACGTAGTCGGACCAGGACGTAACACTGCTCACCTCCAAGGACAGGGCAGAGCAGCTCCGTGTTCTACCAAACAGATCTACCCAAATCACTGCAGTTTTGGTAGCACTGCGCTTCCCTCTGACTAATATACACCAGTGCTGAACAAGGTTAGGAAACAGGGAAGTGATATTTTAAGAGAGCTGTCAGTACCCACTCTAGGTGGGTACTGATAGGATCCCCTATCGGGGACCTACTGATGGGGAGGGTTTGGGATCCCTCTACTGAAGCGTAGTGGGTGTAGGTGTATCATTACATTATGCCCAGAACATTCAGTTCATTTCTGGATATCATTTTACCAGAAAGCTGTTGACAAATTAAAGAACAATGGCATTAATTGGGGTTGCACAAATTGAGAGAAAGTAATTATTTATGGTAGTAAATGGTGTAATTATTATGAGAAATGGAAAGAAATTAAGATACAAAATATTTAAACGGAATATTAGGAAGTGCTCTCTGACAGTGAGATGTATGAAGCTGCAGAGCAGTTTCCAACGAGAGGTGGTGGGACTCGTCGCCTGGAGCACTTGAAATTATTCAGAAAAAGAAATGTTAAAAATCTTGGAAAGTGTCTGTGCCTGAACTGGCAGGAGAACTGACTGACCTTTTCCTTCTTTTTTTCTTTGGATAATAAAAATGGTACTTTTAAAAGACCTTAATATCCATGTCAAAAATTTTACCTACCTTTTCCTGTATTTTGAGGACTTTTCTTTCTTTTTTTTAATCAGTATGGAAATGTCACTGAATACATTAAATGACACATTCTTCAACTCATTAAATTTCTGGATGCTTCTCCTTGTTAATGTTATATCTCGCTTATAGTGACCATTAATTGAGTTTTCTTTATCTTTCATAATTTTCCTTTCATGTACCTTGTCAATAGCTCTTCCATCTCAGAATGTTTTCAGTTTTGATGGTTGTTTAATCTTTCGTCTAGTGAAGATTACTCTGAGAATTTCATTGCCCTGTATAAAAGTGTTGAGGTAACTAGTCTGATTGACAAATTATGTCACAAGGATTTAATCATAGAATCACAGAATGGTTTAGGTTGGAAGGGACCTCAAAGATCACCCAGTGCCACCCCCTGCCCTGGGCAGGGACACCTCCCACCAGCCCAGGTTGCTCCAAGCCCCGTCCAGCCTGGCCTTGAACCCCTCCAGGGATGGGGCAGCCACAGCTGCTCGGGGCAACCTGGGCCAGGGGCTCACCGCCCTCAGAGGAAAGAGCACCTTCCTTTGGCTCTTCTGGGTGATGCAATTCGGTGTAGTCCTTTCTGTCTCACTCTCCCTCCCAAATTCTGGCTTTTGCCATGGTTTGCCAAAAAAAATCCATGCTGGTGCCTTGTATGTTTTTGGTTTTTTTTTTAATTAAATTCTGAGCTCATTGTGTCTTTTTAACACAAATGTTCTTTTTTTCAATTAGTTTGATTTCTTTTGTATTGGCCATGGCGAGTCCCTCTTCACATTGTGAAGTCTTCATGGCAACTCACACTGGACTTCTAAGGACTTGTTCCGAGACTTCCAGTAGCACCACTCATACTGGCTTCTCCCTTATCGTGTAAGAACCATCTGATTTTCTAATGAAGTATCTGTAACTCCTTCATTCCTCCTTTGTGCCATTTCATCATCATCATTAATGTTCTTCTGTGGTCATCTTTTTTCAAAATACCATCGAATAAGAAAGCAAATCACCTTTATACTTCATTTTCACAGGGAGTGCATCACTTTCCAGACCATTAACAGAGAAGTTCGTTGTTAATTTCCTCTGCCTGATTTAACAGAAAACTACTAAAACATTAAATTTCTTCAGAAGCAGCTGCTTTCAGAAATATCCTGGTTTTGGCAATCTATTCACCGTGATTACAGAATGAAGCACTGTAAACCCCTTTTCCAGTTTTTCTTCACATTTTAGGCAGTGCTCACTTTTATAAAGTGTTTAATGCCAATAAGATCGCTGAACTGGATATTTTATCAGGTTTCTACTCTTGTACTCTTGATACGTGAGTTATTGAGAAATCACGGAGTGCTAACGACTAAGGCAGAGGTCTGCTTCGTCAGGGTGCTGAGTTATGTCGTACAGGTCCAAAGCCATGTGGGCTTCTGTTGATTGCAGCATCAAGTCCCACACGCCTCCTGTGACGACATCTTTATGTGCCTGTTCCTCATAGTCAGGCCTGATGCTTTGCATCCAAAGGTTCTTCCTCGGTGAAGCAGGCCTTGCCCCTCTTCCTCTGCTGCTCGGAGTAAAATGCAGCTGATCAATCCTTTCTTCCTCACCCTCTGCTTAAATAACGCCTCTGCATGGGAGTTTTTCCTAATCTGCCTTCCTTCCCTTTGGCCTCTGTAGTATTTAGTGCATGTAGTTTGGATTGACAGATGTGCTATGGACAAGGGGAGACAGTTTTTCTGATGTTACAGACACAATGATAATAGTGTCATGAAAGGTTTTCGCCTCCTCGGAGGAGCAGGTCATAGAAATGTGCATGTTACAACTTCAAACTGCTACCCAGTGTGACAGAAGACCAAAGAGTCTTTTTGCAGGAACAAATATGATCATGAATTTGCCTGGCGGTGCTAGGGTCAATGAGAGAAAGAAGGCTTCCCAAGTTAAGGTATTTATTAGTCAAATCCAGGAGTCATAGGAAAGGAGCAAGGTGGCAGTGGGTCACAAATATAAGCAAACCTCATGGGTGGGTAGACCGAGTGAAGCCCAGCTCATCCTATGGCTGAAAGTCTACTGCACTTAGAATGAACAATAGAATCGCAGAATCATAGTACGGTTTGGGTTGGAAGGGACCTTTAAAGGCCATCTAGTCCAACCCCCCAGCCATGGGCAGGGACATCTTCAACTAGATCAGGTTGCTCAGAGCCCCGTCCAACCTGACCTGGAATGTTCCCAGGGATGGGGCATCTAACACCTCTCTGGGCAACCTGGGCCAGGGGAGTCACCAACACTTAACAGTGTTGCAATTTTCCAGTTGAATCCAGTTGTTTCTATTTAATTTCCTCATTTACAGTCATTTATGTATTTCTTGGAAAGGAAATTTATACCAATGGTTAAGCAGAATACAATTTGAGTTCTAACATAACATTTCATATTTGATTTCTGCACAGAATTGCGTGTTACCCAGCAACAATTACACAGCCTCCTTGATCTTATAAGAAAATCCTTTTAGACTTTTTGAGAATAGGGAGTTTTATCTCTTGCGAAACTCTTTATAAAATTTCAGTTGACTGTGTTAGGTATACAAATATATCTTTAAGGTAAAGGAATATGCTTCTTAATTTAACTTCATTTTTTCCTTATCTTTCTGGAACAAAGGTTTAACTCCATCCCTGTTTAGTCAAGCGCATAGAAATGTGTATTGTCTGGGAACTTTTTATGTACCTCATACAACATCCTTTCTTAAATACGGTAAACACACATGATACCTTAGGTGGCAGTATTCATTATACCATTTATCAGATACGTAAAATTGAGCAAAGAAGGGAGGTCAGAGTGGTTCTATTTTTTTACACGTCTTACGCTAGCTGCAGTCATTTCTTCTGACAAATTAAGTGGAGGTAGATTCTAAACGCCTCCTAGGCAGCTACAGTAGGCATCGTCAAGCATCAAACCAGAAAAAAATCTTGTGGTACTTAAGCCACGTAACTTCTCCAGCTGACCAGTTTAACCTGAAATTCATGTTACGGCACAAAACAATGTAAAATATCTGCACTGACTCTGGAGCACAAAATGCAAAGGAATTTGTCTCCATCAGTTTGGGCTCATACATGACATATCCACTACCCCAGATGGATACTTTTCCGAGCTTCTTTGAAACACACAAAAATCTCATGTTGGAGAAAGGTTGTTTTTTTGGGTTTTTTTAAGCCTTCTGAGAGGCTGAGCATGAACTGAAACTATTATTATTTTTTTTTGCGCTGACTGCGAAAAAAGACTTGGTACGTGTGCTACAAGGCATTTACCTTGTATGTAATCCAAAATCCGTAAGGAATCGGTACAGGCAAAACTTTTATCTTCTTCAGAAATTAATGATTCTGTTTTCAGGCATTTGGATTCTGGAGGAAGTCTCATTTCAGAAGCATAATCCTGTAGGGCCCAGGAAAATGATCTGAGAATTCTCAGGGCATAGCAGGGATAAGTGGAGAGTTATTTCTCGGTGAAAAGTTGAGAAAAGCACAGAGGTAAGGTTGAAAAGGGCAATAAGATCTGAAGCAGGCACCCCTTACCCAATTCTGTAGTGCAGTAAATAGTATGCTGTCCTTTTTGTCTTTCCTGTCCTTTGTTTTGACATTATCCTTCCTAGAATACCATTAAGTGATTTTTTTTTTTTTT
>VYZM01000885.1:349990-391431 GCA_013398915.1 Dromas ardeola | reverse complement strand
GCTGGGGGTGTTCAGCCTGGAGAAGAGGAGGCTGAGGGGAGACCTTCTCGCTCTCTGCAACTGCCTGAAAGGAGGGGGGAGCCGGGGGGGGGTCGGGCTCTTCTCCCAAGGAACAGGCCATGGGACAAGAGGAGACAGCCTCAAGTTGCGCCAGGGGAGGTTTAGGATGGATATTAGGAAAAGTGTCTTCACTGAAAGGGTTATCGAGCATTGGAAGCGGCTGCCCAGGGCAGTGGTGGAGTCGCCATCCCTGGAGGTATTTAAAAGCTGGGTAGACATAGTGCTTAGAGATATGGTTTAGTGATAACTTGGCAGTGCTGGGTTAACAGTTGGACTTGATGATCTTAAAGTCTTTTCCAACCTGAATGATTCTGTGATTCTATGAGTCTATGATTCTAGGGACTCATCCGTGGCAAATCTTGAGGTCTTGGAATCTGAAACCCCTTAAAATACAGACTTGAATAATTTCCCCAGGTTTCATGCTAATTCTGTTTTGTTTTCAGTGGGCATAAATAATACAACCAGTGAAATCAGACAGTAAGGCACTCAATCTGAATTCACTGTAGAGAGCAGAAGTAATATAAACCATCGTTACCTTGAGTAACACAGTGACTGCCTTCCGAAAATTACGTTGCAGAAATAGAAGTTTCTGCAGTGAAGACTGAAATATGAAAGCAGCAATAGAATCAAGTAGTTATGTGATTTATTTTTAAAGGCTTTATGCTGGCATTATATCATACTGATTGTTTTCTTAGCGCAGACTGCATTGTGGTGCTGTACTGTTTTTCTGAGAAGGAGCTGCATTCTTTTTTCTCTCCGTTTAGCTCAGCATCTTAGTAATATGAGTAATATGTGCAAAAGACTTTCTGAAGAATCTTCATTCCTGTTTTCTATCTCTACTTGGTAGAACCACTTTACTTTTATTCCTTATTTCTCACAAACTCATTCCAAGCACATCAGCGAAGCGTGGCAGCAGCACTTGAGTTTACAACAAACCATTTACCCGGTGGGAGGGAACGAAATTCTCATCGAAGATTTACAGCTCATCCCAGAATATTGAACTGGTTCTTCATACAAAGTCAAACTAGGCATGTCCTTAGCATTGATGGTGTATTAACAAGAATCTCTTCATCCCTGCAACCAAGGCAGGGAAAACCATCTAAAAATAGTATGGGCACATTGGACTCTCCATCCAATTAACAATTTTGAAAATTGCTGGGACTGCTAAGGAGAAAAAGGGACTTTTGGTGTTAGAGCTACTTAAATAGTGTGTTGGGAAGTGGTAAATTTCAGCTTTCCTCTTGTTTACAAGTAATCTGTGAATAGACACAAATTTTAGAGAGTTTGTCTGGCTGAGTAGTTTAAAAGAACATTTTTTTCCCCATAAATTCTTTCGATCAAGAGCTGAGATAATATGATGAAAGGCATGTTACGGGATCATGGAGAAAGGAAATAGTTGCTTGCCTAACTACTTTTTTGTAGCCAGTAGAGCCTCGAATTCATTATTTGCGTTGTGTAATTAGTCACACAATATTGGTTCTGGACCTAATCGTTATGTAAATAAACGCGCGGACTGCAAAAAGAGTCCTTGATACCTGTACAGCATAATGGCTAGGAGCATTTCAGTGTTTCAGACAGAGCAGAAGTGAATTACAATGTCCACTTTTTTACCTTTTCCCAACGAAAAAAAATAGTATTTGTCTATACATGACGGTTTGGGGTGTAAAAAACCTAATTCCCTTTCCATTCTAGAGAGAAAGGTATGTAAAGTATCTCGCCTGAGCTGGCTGTTTACAAAATGTATGCTCCGTTTTCCCTTGTCACAGTCACATAGAGTAATTGCGTTTATATGAATACTGCACTAATTGCCAAGGGTTTGGTCACTCGTCTTTGTCTCTCTTATCGGATTAATTGCCTGAATGCCAGGGTTCCCGCTGGAGGGCTGAGAGTGCTGCTGTGTCTGTATTCTGAACATTGTTTCCTCTGTTTACTGAACATACAAATTTAATCTGTTGTTCCCTTTTAATGTCGCTGTGTTGGAGGTTACTTTTCCCATCCATTCCCTCGATATGTATCGTGGAGTGAAGAATCCCGTGCAGTACAATGCAGCGTTCGAAATTATTTTTGCTCATGCGCGATTTGCCTTGCTGCTTTATTGATCTGCATAAACGGTATGAGAAGTATTTTTATAAACACACTGCGGCTTTGGGACCTTCCTACAACTTATTGCAGATAATCGACGGGTGAGAGGCACGGGGAAAGCGTAAGTTCTTGGTGAAGGATTTTGACATTTGGGGAGAAAAACTCTGAAACTGAAATTTCCTCTGAAGGAGAGAAAATTTTAGAAAACAGGAGTCTGGAAACTCAAAAGGAGCTGTGAGCAGAACTATCAACGAAGGTAGACAGGTATGCCTAGATATGCTCTATAGCTCTTCTTACAAGAGTAGGACACCAGCTTCACATGGCTTGGTCTATCTTTACGCTAGATGAGCATGGTAAGAGTCTTTTCTCAGCCTCTATCAGTGATTATTATTTCAAGTGCAGCTGAAACGGGAAATGCTGGATGTGTTTTTCCTTCTTAAAAGGGGCCAAGAAAAATCAGCACCAAGTTGCTCACAAAGCAGAAATTGGGCCGTGAACTCTTTGGTTTTGAAATAGTTATGTCTTAAGTCAGAGCATTCCCCAAAATCGAGCAGTCTGGGTAAATTGTCAGCATGTTTTCTGTGCTTCTCGCATTGCGCAGATTACCTGGAATTGAAGTCTACCGGTAGTTTCGGGTAGGAGAAGAACCTGATTATGAGATAGATTACGTCTGATATAACCCCAGTCACTGCCCAAGGACGTACCGCATCCTCTTTCCTTCAACACAGGTGATATGCAGCACCAAGGAGTAGTTAACTTCCTTACAGTTCCAGACCTCCCCTTCCTCTGTGCTACATCCAAAATAAATATTTACCCCAAATTCTTCTTTTACTACTGCCATTGTCAATCAGATAAATTGATAGATACGCCATTCTAAACTCAGGCATTTTATGTTAACCTAATATACTTTGGTCCGATCTTAAAAAATGCTGGCTATCTAGAGCTTCCCTTCACTTAAAGAAGATTTATGTCTGAAAACTTTGGAAAAATAGGCTTCTAAAGTTTCACAAGGGTGTAAACCACTCATTTTTATTTTCTAAAATTCATTATCATGTCCTACCAAGTAAATTCTTGGAAATATTATCAAGCATTTTTGTGACTGCAACAAGATGAAGATGTATTACAAATATTTACTCCTACAGACTGGGACTGAGTCTCACATTCACTCAATATTCTATACTCCTTGTATCTACCTGATATGATGCAGTTTCCACTGTTTTTTTACTGGTTTTATGACTATTCTTTGAACATCTTCCATTTTTCAAGATTCTCTTGGAAGTACAAACTTCCAAAGAAATGCCCATAGTGTTCTAAGCGTGGTCACATCACGCTGAAGGAAGAGAAGCAATAACTGCTTTACTCCTACTGAGGGTACTCCCTGGTACAAAGTCTTTTTGATGTAGAATTTGTGTACACCTGGCAATTCAGCAGCAACCTCGAGTCTTTGGCATAATCAACAGTCTGAGCGTGGAAACCCCTTCTGTTTTCATTCTTTGTTCATTCATGAAAAACAGTATTGTTGGTCATATTAAAATTAAATTATTTTCTCAGCTCTTGGGTAGTAAGTATTTGATAATCATCATATGATACATACGTGTTATATGTATTGAGTGTCTTTCCCGAAGGTATAACAGAAATATTTAACGAATATTTCTTTTCTTCTCCGGTATCATTGAAACAGACAACATTTTTATTTAGCTGCTGGGCAATACCATTGCTAGGGTCCTTTTTGTTCCATATTTTGCTTGGAAAAAAAAAAAAAGCCTTTATTTTCAGTCTTAAATCTGCTAATGATGGATTTTTCCACATGTAGTATTTTCCTTTTTATATTCGTTATGAATTTTCCGTGATTCCTAACATCATGTCTGTGTTCATTGTTATTAGCTTAGCTGTTAACTAATAACTTCCCCTTTTCTTATGTGTTAGTTAATAGCTATTTTTTAAAATCAGACACCACCTTTCTTGATTGTCAGTGTCACTTTTTTACTAATATTCAATTTTTTTTTCTTAAAGTTTGTCTTTGACAAATTTTGAGTGCCATATTTTTACTAACATTCACATTTTTCTGCTTAAAATTTTCTCCTTCCTGATTTGAACATAATTATTTTGGGGGTTTGTGTCATATGCGTGTATTAGTTTATAGTATTGCGTTCATTTAATCCCGTTTGCATACAACAGACATAATCAAATCATAATCACGTGTTCTCCTGTGGAAGTGATAACCAGCTAGTTACTACATTTAGTTTGGCAAGCAAAATGTATTTATGTTAATCTCATGAGGTTTCTGATGTATGCCATGTATTAAATCTCATTTCTGCATGTCATATAGCGTTTTTCTTCCCTTCTACTCGTACTTTATCTATATGCACTGATATATACAGGCAGGAGGCAATCTTCTGGTTCTATGAGACCTAGATCTGGGAGTCAGAAAATAATGACAACTACTGATCTAGCCAGAAGAGGCACAAGATGGAGCATTGATCTATATAGATTCAAACTTAATGGCATCCAACCCATCAATGATTTAGAAACCTCAAAAAAGGACCGTTTTGAACAAAGAAGGCCTCTTCTCTCTTTCTTATACTGCCTTTTCTAAAAGCATATAACCACTGATTTTAATATTTCAGTTTTTAATCCTCCAGGTTTCTGTAATTCTAATCAAGACAAATGTATACTGACAAACGAGCAATTCTGAGTCTTCTTACTTGCTCTTTTTTCCCAGCAGTGGCATATAAATAGTTAATAAGTATCATTCCCTTTTCTTCCCTTAGTGCCTTGGCTAATTTTGTGATCAATATCTCGCGTTTGAGGTAATTGCTCGATTCTTACTCCTCTTTGCGCCCATCCAGCCTGTGAGGTCGGTGCTCTGCAGACTGACGTCCCAGAGCAATGCTGCCTTTATTAATCACACCAAGTCAACTCAAACAATTGTCCCCTCCCCTCACCAAAGATTCCACAACTTTCCAAATTCCTACATCACTTACTAATCTGTGGTTATTTTCCACATTTTTTACCATGTTCCCTTCATTTGTTGATCAGTCTTGATTAAGGGTTTTAGGGACATATTGCACATCAACCTCAGAGTAAGAGCATATGTATAAAATAAAAGAAAAACGTTACTCATACACATTCCCCTTTGTAGAAGCTTGACTCGTGCAATCCAGTAAAGGAAAATGAATTGCTGCAGAAGAAGAAAGTCTAGATATGCACTGTTTGTGTTGGTTAAGCTGCGCTTAAACAAAATTTTTATTTATTTTTCTCCTAAAGTTGTTTCTTGGTCTAAGTTGTGTTCTGTTTATGAATACAGTGAAATCGGGGGGTGGGGTCAGGCTGTATTTATTTCAGGACAGCATATATAGAATGGTCACATTTCAGAGTTAGAAAAGTCAAAAAAGAAAAAGCAAGTGACAAGAAAAAATCAAAGCACCTGGAGGGATGCTTATTCTTTGTTCTACGAGTGATGTCCTTGTCTACCTTCTGCTGCCTTGTGGTTGTATTATTTTCATGTATCATTTTCGAAGGTTTATCTTCTGGGAGTGTCAAATTTTCTGTGGTAAAGGAACATGAACATGGCATTCACGATAAAGCGATTCTGTTTACAAATAAATGCAGTTTTGTTTACAAAGATATACTTCAGACGTAGTCAAAACCTGATGAAGAATTTGAGCTTCAGGTTGTCATTTTCTATAAGCTGATATAATTAATCATTTCTTCTGATATAAATAATCTAGATCATAGAATGGTTTGGGTGGGAAGGGACCTTAAAGCCCACCCAGTGCCACCCCCTGCCCTGGGCAGGGACACCTCCCACCAGCCCAGGTTGCTCCAAGCCCCGTCCAACCTGGCCTTGAACCCCTCCAGGGATGGGGCAGCCACAGCTGCTCTGGGCAACCTGGGCCAGGGGCTCACCGCCCTCACAGCCAAGAATTTCTTCCTCAGATCTCATCTCAATCTCCCCTCTTTCAGTTTAAAACCATTCCCCCTCATCCTATGGCTCCCCTCCCTGCTCCAGAGTCCCTCCCCAGCTTTCCTGGAGCCCCCTTAGGGACTGGAAGGGGCGGGGAGGTCTCCCCGGAGCCTTCTCTGCCCCAGGCTGACCCCCCCCAGCTCTCCCAGCCTGTCCTCACAGCAGAGGGGCTCCAGCCCTCCCAGCATCTCCGGGGCCTCCTCTGGCCCCGCTCCAACAGGACAGTGAATGACTTCACCTCTAAGGTGGTGCTGAACCCTGGAATGAATGGAGAGATCTGGAAAAACAGTCCCATCTCATCAGGTCCCAATGTGTTTCTCCTTGTTTCAGTGTGAAGGACTTTATGAAAACACGCAGGCTGTCATTTCACAGGCGGCTGGGTCATCCTTTGCTTTTCCAGGAGCAATATGCCAGACTACGGTCATTGTTTATTAATTTACTGCATAATATGTAATGCCGTCCAACCTTTCTCCAGCTCAAAAGTAGAGCCAGCCACTGTTATACCCATTTCACTGTACGTAGTGCTAATCCTTATGTCTGGCTGTTACGTTGAATGGCTTCTGTGGCCTCCGGTCAGATTACGGCAGGTTGCGGACCCAAAAATTGCCTTCCCTTCAAGGGTTAAACTATATAATGTGATTGTGGCTTATTCTAAAAAAGCTGCTCTCCCTGAGGTCAGGCAGAGCACTGAGCTGCAATCATTAATAAGCCATTTTGTGTTTGCCTCTGTGATCAAAGAATTCTTGTCCAGAGTGCAGTAGCTTGTTTCCTTTGCATTTCAGCTTCAAATTTAGTTTCCAGAGAGAAGAGAGAATAAATCCTGACAATAACAATGGTGAATCTTTAATGGCACTCATTAAAGTCAATGTTTGATTTTTCAACTGTGCTACCTGAAATTCAATTTTTAGACCAAAAAATGCATTTAAAAGCTTGGGGGCTTTTGTAACAAACACCCTTTCACAAGTTATACTGATCTGCTATGTTGGATGGAAGACTACTTTATGTTATTTGTTCCATTAGTTCCTTTAATTTCTTTTATAATAGCTGAACCTTTACAGCAGTTAAAAAAAATCTAATAGCAGCTTTGATCTTCAGATATCAGCTAGAGGGTACTCCACACTTGGATTTTAAATAATGTACTGTAGAAAGCTACCCTCCAATGAAAAATCCTCAATTACTTTAAAAGCTACCCTTCACCATGCTTTTACATTTACGGGCCTTTCTCCTTTTTTTTGAAATTTCAACCTCCATAATACCGAGGTGCTTTAGCAATTATTTATGATAGCATTACCTCATACTAATTTTCTACTCAGCGCATATACCGAAGTTGCATCTGCTGTGTTAGAACAAGGAACATGATCTAGCCTATACATGTTCTCCCTCTTCTCTGGCATAATTGACGAAAAACACTCCCCAGAGACAACGGTATCCTTTTCTCCTTGCACGGGATGCACCACTCCTTTAACTATTGTTCGGTAAATACATTAATTAGAAGAAAAATCCAAAGCAGAACCCTGCGTTATAGGATGTTACAGCACATTTATTTTTGTGCCTTTAGGACCAAAAATCTCATAGATAAAGCCCTGGGTTTCATATGCTGTATGAGTTAATGTACCTTGGTGTATGTGACAAATACTGACGCTATTTGTTACGTGTATGTTTGACTATGTATATTCATGCATAGCTGCATCGTGCTTAGTGTGTGCGTGACACAATATACACATGCTGCACACAATATACTGTGCATGAGCAAATACGCTTTTACCCTTTAGAGCAGAACCGGTTGGGAAATACGCTTTGGGGGTTTTTTAGAGGAAATTTCAGTTTTGCCAGAAAAAAAGATAGTTGGCTTCCAAGTAAAATCAAAAGGAAGGTTGCAAAGCCTTCTAGTTTCTCCCGATCATGCATTATTGCAGGTTGGAGGTGCTGAAATGGGCACCTCCATGGGATGCGAGAGCAGCCACATGCTGCACGTAGTCACTGAGTCATGGAATCGTCTAGGTTGGGAAGGACGTTTAAGACCATCCAGTCCAACCATCAACCTAACTCTGACAAAACCAGCACTAAAAAGTGCACAGGAAGCTGGATTAGATATGGAATGGGAGCCTCAATAACCAGCTCAGCACATGTGAAATCATAGAATCATAGAATGTGTTGGGTTGGAAGGGACCTCTAAAGGCCATCTAGTCCAACCCCCCTGCAGTGAGCAGGGACATCTTCAACTAGATCAGGTTGCTCAGAGCCTCATCCAGCCTGGCCTTGAATGTCTCCAGGGATGGGGCCTCCACCACCTCTCTGGGCAACCTGGGCCAGTGTCTCACCACCCTCATGGTAAAGAACTTCTTCCGAATGTCTCATCTAACTCTGCCCTGCTCTAGTTTAAAACCATTGCCCCTCGTCCTATGGCTACCTGCCCTTGCAAACAGCCCCTCCCCAGCTTTCTTGTAGGCCCCCTTGAGGGACTGGAAGGCCGCTATAAGGTCTCCCCGGAGCCTTCTCTTCTCCAGGCTGAACCCCCCCAACTCTCTCAGCCTGTCTTCGTAGGAGAGGTGTCTCAATGTTGACTAAATGCCTGCTATTCATAGGATTGTAAGCCTCCTTCTATCATTCACTATCTATATCTACTCATACCCAGAGAAATAGCTTTTGGATTAAATGTGGAGTGGTATTAAAGCCTTGGTATAGGGGACACAGACTGCAATTCCTGTCCTGCTGGATGAGAAATGAGGCTTGAGTATTGAAACAACCAAACTGCTGGATGGTTCCTCACTCTCTCTCTTGCTAAAACCTTTCTGCCTTGTATTAGTAATTGAACAGGCTTGAAGCCGTCTTGCCACAGCCTTGCTATATACAATGTCAGCTAAGCCCGTTCTTCATTCTTCCATCCCTCAAAATATTTAATTTCTGGCATATGGTTCTGCCTTCGGTCTCCTCCATCCGAGGTGGCTGCTCAAACCCCTTGGCTGTTGGATACAGGCACACGTAACTTGTGCTCTCCTCAAAGTCCTACCTCCCGTCGCGTTTCAGCCCTGCTGCCGGTGCTCTGGGCTGCTGCTTGTCCCGATTCCGGAGATCAGAGCACTTCTGAACCTGCCAGCCCTGCTGATCTCTGTTAGACAATTAAATTAGAGGCATGTCATAGCTGAGAGAGGCGTTAAAAGGCATTTGCTGACACTACTTATCAGAACCTGAAGCCTGCTCCCACGAAATGGGAGACAGGTGATCCCAGCCAGCTTTTAAGTTGCCCTTCTCCACTCCGTTGCTTAGGGGGGATTCAGGTTCAGCTGAAAGGTGAACCGGGGGAACGGTGACAGGACCGTCGCTCTTTTATTTCACTTCTGAATTACAGTATTCTGAGTTTTCCTGGAAGAATAGGATTTTTTTCTTTTTTTTTTTTTTTTTTTTTTCCANTTTTTTTTTTTTTTTTGCATACTCAGGATGAAAAAGCATAACAATACTTAGGTCGTTAAATAATAGAAAAAAAAAGTGATCTTCATTTTTCTGCCAGCTATAACTCTGAGTGTAAAGCTTTTTAAATCTGGGCCCCAAATCTTCAAACTGCTCTAAGAAAGTACTTCTAAGGACTAGATAAATGTAACTGTAATTAGAGAGACTGGTAACTTTCAAATTATAATCATAATTTACTGAACATGGGGCTATCCTTGAAGATTGTCTGGAAGACAGAACTGGTGCAGACACAATTGTCCATCTGTTTTCTGTCCTAAACCCAAATATCTGTAAAGAAATAGCTTCACGGTTTCAAATGTGAAATGGGCTGTAAAGCTTATATAGCCTGAACTGGGGAGTAGAGGAAATCAGATAACTTAGTCATTCTTCATGGGAATATAATAAAATCCTTAAAGATCTCCAAAACTCGGACTCACAATAAATCTAATGAAATATATAACAAGCATAGAATGCATCCAAGAAGTCCTTCCCTCAGGTCATTAAAGTACTTTCTGCAAAGAGCTCCTCAAATCCTTGGACTGAAGAAAACAGAGATTTCTAGAGTAAGATTTACAATGTGGTCATGTGAGATTTGTAATTCCTTCATCAAGCTCCGTGGAACTGACACAGTGCTCAACAGACTTGCTTTTATTCGTTCCCTCCCCTTCAATTTCAACTAAACAGTAAATAAAATTACCAAAAGTAAATCAATGCAATACTTTTCCATTTCTCCTCAAAGGAATTATATTGTTTTATGTTTGGTATTTCTTCCCATCCAGAGAACTGGATTTTACATCTCTCATCTTCCTCTGGAACAGTAAGTAATGAATGCCCAACACTAAAAAAAGAATGGAAAAAAAAATAGTTTGCTCTTGACACTGTAATTGTTTACATTACAATAATATCTTGGGGCCAAGTTTGAGATCAAGGTCGCATTTTGCTGTGTTTTGATTGTATAGTAGAAAACAATCCTCACTTCAGAGCAGTTATAATCTTGCTAGAAATGACTTGTGGGTGCCAATTCTGGTAGGGCATCATTTATGCCCTATATGCCCTGTCTAAGGGAGTGAGTATTTTAGTGTAGAATCATACAGTCATAGAATCATAAAATTGCCTGGGTTGGAAGGACCTTTCAGATCATCTAGTCCAACCATCAGCCTAACTCTGACAGAAACCATCACTAAACCATATCTCTAAGCTCTATGTCTACCCAGATTTTAAATCCCTCCAGGGATGGTGCCTCAACCGCTGCCCTGGGCAGCCTGTCCCAACGCTTGACAAGCCTTTCGGTGAAGACATTTTCCCTAATATTCACCCTAAAGCTCCTCTGGTGCAACTTGAGGCCATTCCCTCTTGTCCCATGGCCTGTTCCTTGGGAGAAGAGCCCGACCCCCCCAGGCTACCCCCTCCTTTCAGGCAGTTGCAGAGAGCGAGAAGGTCTCCCCTCAGCCTCCTCTTCTCCAGGCTGAACACCCCCAGCTCCCTCAGCCGCTCCTCACCAGACTTGTGCTCCAGACCCCTCACCAGCTCCGTTGCCCTTCTCTGGAGACGCTCCAGCCCCTCAGTGTCTGTCTTGTGGTGAGGGGCCCAAAACTGGCCACAGTATTGGTACTCTATGGACGTGAGTAGTAGAGAGAAGAAAGCTAAAGGAGAGAACTCAAGTCCAGACTAGTGATGCACGACGCTGTGAATTGTGAGAATATTATGAAATATACAGGTGATTTGTCTAAATGCAACCCTGTTACACTGGCGTTACATGAAAAAGCAGGATAATACATCTGTAGAATTTGCTGCTCATTCAAAAATCACGTCAGGCCAAAATGGTCAACTGGGTGTCTCTTACCTCTTCCCGTCTTTCAGTTCTGCGCACTTATTCCTCCATAATTTATGTTCATCGGCAATGATAACCGCACATGACCACATTTATTTCTTGTGATGAAAACATCTTCAGGGACCATTTGTATCTTTTGTAGGAATGTAGAATGTTTTTTTCATGAGGTGATGGCAGTTCCTGAGAACCCAAATGTTATTAGATTTAACATATGTGTCTCTTTATACATCTGCAAATCCCCAGTCAGCTGTTGAAAGTGAAGGAATTTTTAGTTTTAGTTTTATTTTGAAGAAAATATCGAGGTAACTGCAGTTATTCCATTGTTATTTTTCTATTATTGAATGGTGTTAAATTCCTGTTTGATACTATCCTCTTTTTAGAAGGTTCTATAGTGTTTTGTTACTGTTTCCCGACAAAACACAAAGCTGGGAGTAATGGGCCAAGTGGAAATATGTCCAAACCTATACTTCAGTGATTACTACTTAAATATAACAAATCATTGTCTATTGACAGCTATTCCAATACGAAGCATCTCCTGCAAAAGCGGATTTGATATGCACAATCGCCCATCTAGCCGTGGTATTTTCTTGCTACAGGAAGTGAGAATAATGGTCTGTGACAGATAAGTATTGCTTTTTTTCAGGCAACATAAACAAAACTACACATAAGGGAAGGATGATTTTATTCGACATTGATAAAAGATTACATCCCATCAGTTCTGTGATTTATAATCTTATGCAGCTCCTCTTTTAATCCATGCTTAAAAAAGTTGGTTTGAAAATTTTCCCCATGAACTGTAAGCCAGTAGTGTTCTTTTATTTCGTGTCAGGTTCAGATCTGCCCTATCCCCTCCATTTTTTCAATTTCTTTCTCAGCCTTTTCTATTCCCTGCCACTCCAGTGAACAGCCTTCTTAAAGGAACGTGACACAGTTACAATTAATGCAATCACAGATATCCTTTTCTCTGATGTTATTTGAAACTGTGCCATCTAATAAAATTATTCTTGATCTATAGATTTACTGGGTAGAGTCCCTTAGAAGTAATAAGTGCATCATTTGATCTGCCACATTTCATCTATTTACCTTTTATTGTCAGTGTCTTCTTCAAGTACTAGTATTGCTGGTTTGGGTGTCTTGGTAACTGTTGTAGCATCTTGACATTAATTAGTGTAATTTTGTGGGTTTTATACCCCCGAATAACACGGCATTTTCAGCAGTGTTCCTATGAAAAATTCTGCTGAGCTGATGATGTGCCATTTTATCCTATACGTGAATCATCTCTTGGTCTTAGCTGCACAATCCATTTTAGTTCTTGCACCGTTTCCAGAAATTAGGCACAGTCTTAATTGTCTAGTTTGTCACAGGGCTCTGATTCACCTTAATCAAGAAAGCAGCCGTGACACCCAACTCTTAGCAAAATTTTTCAGTTTCCATAGTGGATTTAAGAGAAACGATTGTGCTCCTGGATGCTATGTGCTCCAGTTCTTGGTCTGATTTATTAGCAGAAAGGTTTGGGGTTTTTTTGCTGGCACAAGCACCTACTTCATTCTGTGTTACATGGTTAGAGAATTCTGGCAAAGGATGAGACAGGCCTCCGCTCACTGGTTCATAGAATCAGATAGAATCATAGAGTGGTTTGGGTTGGAAGGGACCTTAAAGATCTTCTAGTTCCACCCCCCTGCCATGGGCATAGGCTGGCTGTGAGAGCTTCCACTGCCGGCAGCTTTGTCCATCCACCAACTTTGGAGAACTCAGCCTGAAGAAGACTCACTGCTCCTTTCTGCCAAGGACCTGGCCACAAGTCTCTCTGCTGGGAATATTTTGAATTCTCTAATATCCCTCCAGGTATGAAGCTAGCCTCTCTCCTCAGCTTCCTCTAGTGACTTCTGTGCTCACCTACTAGTAATTACTCCAGCACAATTACTGTGGCAACAATTCCATGCTGTTTTCAAATTGTTTTATTCAAGTTCATGGTCGTGGACAGGCAGCTTAAAAGGGAAACACTTCAATATATGCTTAGGTAGACTTGTAAACTCCCCGAGTTCTTGTTTGCTTTTCAAACCCTCTGTTAAAAAAAACAAAACAAAACAAAACATAAGTTTAATTCTTTTTTGGAGTAGAACTTTTCAAATTTCTGTAATACAGTTTCATAGTTAACCTCCTCGGCCCTGGGTTAACTGAAAACTGTTGAAACATCAAGGCTTCAAAGCCAACTATTGTTAGAAATAGCTCCCTGTCTTCCTTTTCGCTAGCACCTATGGCTAAATTGCTTTCCTTTTATTACCTTTTCAACTGTTGTGGGGTTTTTAACTGCTTCATTCTTCAAGGTCTTTGCCTAATTTGCTGCAGTTCTGACTCAATTATCACTCGGAGCCAAGAGGTCTGGCTTCTCAGAGCAGGCAAATTTTGGCTGGCGGATCTGCAATCTGGGTCCCTGCCCAGCCAGATCCTGCTGCCGCTGGAGTCAGGAACGGATCAGAGGATACCTCCAGACAAAATCCTTGTACTGGTCAGCAGTAGGTCTGCAAAGGATGGATGCCCATGGTCAAATGTTGTCTTTGCTACTGAAGGGCATTTAAGTGCAGCGTTAATCCTGAGTGTCTCCAGGGATCCCTTTGTTTTTTGAACTGAAGATCAAGTGATGGATCAAACACAACAGAAAACACCGCAAATTTTTATTACTCAGAAAATACTGTCAGGTGGCAAATTCTATCCAATGATTATATATAATACACATGAAAGAAACCAGGGACTAATCATGGTATGGAAACTGAGTGGAGGGGAGAGGCATATCGAAGAACAGGGAAAAATCAGAAGTAGGAAATTCAGGGTATTTGTGTCCCTCTATTTTCCAGGAGGTTTTGTGAGTTTAAATTACAGACTTAGCCTTTTCTGAAGATTGATTTGGATGACAGTTCCGACGTTCTTCTAATTTGTTAAAAACAGAAAGCCCAATTTATTGAAAAAGCCCTATTTATTGAAAGCCCAATTTCACACTCATTTACACTGAAATCTATTCAACTTAAGCTGATACTCTTGGAGTTTTTTATATTACTCTTGTACTTTCCAATCAAGTCCACTATTCCAGTTTTGCCAAAGTAAAAAATTGCAGCAGCCACGGTATAGGCAAACACAGGGGGAAAAAAAAAAAAACACAAAAGAAACTAAATATAAAAAAATAAAGTGCTTTGAATTCCAAGGTGGGGAGGGAAATAAAAATGATTTGTATTAAAGGTTAAATATACCCTAAACTATAATGTTACAAGTTTTATAGGAATGATGTCTCTATATCCTTGTGCAATGCATCATCAATCCACAACCAAATACCACTGACACTGTACATTTTTTATCTCTACAGAACAATATTTGGATACCACTTACCTCTGAGGCAGTTCTTCTGGAAATTATAAATATATTTCTTTCTTGGGATCAAAAGAAAGCACATCAAAATGAAAGATGAAGCCCGCAAACTGAATTTACAGCTGTTTTGTGTAAACTAGGAGAAAGTGTAAAATTTCTTGTTCTAATTCACTCTACCCAGAGTTTTGACGATAGCGATCTGAAAATGTTGCATTTGCAATATTACTTACCTAGCTCTAAGTAATTGCCTAGTTCTTATTTAGCTGTATAAGTGATCACAAGCAACCATTCTTCCTGATGTGAGGAAGGACCATGATACTACAAGCTTAAAGTAACCCCATGCAGAACCCTGGAGCTCGTTCTGGTTGGACTGGTGAAATGCAGCAGTTCAAAAATAGCATTACTGAAGACAGAGTTCATCTTTAGTTGCAAATTTTGCAGCACTCACTTTTTATCCTATAGTAAAGGTATTTTATTCCTCCTTCTGGTGATCCAGAACACCAACGTTGGATAGAAATGATGCTGATCCAGAGTTATCCCAAGCTTGCACCCCTCTTGTATGACTCTTGGGACTTTGGTAAGGAAGACATCCATGATCAAGACGGCTCCCTACTAGATGTTGGAGAAGACTATACATGGAAATCAGCGGTGCAAAATGACCGAAGATATTTTTAAAGCTGGGTAAAAACAGGTAAACAATATGAACTGTAATCAATTACAAATGAAATCCAGCAAGACAGCAAAGTCAGTACATAACTATAACATCTCTGAATCTTCTTGTAACCAACACACTTTGTAGAGTCAAAGTGCAGTTTTATCACTAAACCTACCGTAAAATAATTATGATTATTTTCTTTTTAAAAGATGCAGCTTAATTTCCTCCATTCTATTATGTGCATTATTCTTTCACGGTACCACTGGCACAGTATTGTGGAAATGTTGTCATTGTGGATATCGTCCGCTTGAAAGGGAAGAGTTAGACAATGGTCTCATATGGCTAATTTGTAATACTTCTATCATTGTGCTATTGTGCGTATATGATGACTGTCAGTTCATTAGAATGTAAATCCGCTTATAAATATTTGATACGGAATTCTTTGTTAAAGAAACTTTAAGCCTTGTCTAGTCTAGTGATGTGTTTATTGTCTAAATTATGCCTTAATATTTCACTTGCTCTAATTTTTTATATGGCGATAGAATTTTACAAGGGCTTAATAAGAATCGGCTAAGCTTGCTCTATTGTCATGAAAATGTTTTTTTCTTGTGCACTTTCCACTCTCATTCCAGTCCCTCTCACTGATTCTGAGATTTAGTGGCTCATGTGTTCTCTTAGACATAGTCATCTACCATACTATGCTGCTGTGACTATTTCATTATTCTGTTTCTTGACTTCATGCCCATGTCATCAATTCAGCTATTGGGTATTCAGTTTGTTAATGAGGGAAAAGTGCAATGACCATTCAGTCAAATTACAGAATATAGAAAAGGTCAAGGTACTATAGTACATTATTCTAATTCATGGAATATTGTACATAAGACCATATATTTTCTATTCCCTGATACTTCATTTCATAACAAAATTATTACAAGAACATAATATGGCATAAAATTAATCCACACTAAGAACAAAGCCTGCAATTAAAATGCTAAATGGCACAACTTGAATCGTTACTTTTGACAATTACTGGAGTAAAAATAAGGATTTAATCTTGTACCACATGAAATCATGATTTTATAGATAGCATTTGCCACAGGATACCAAATATATTTTAAATCTACAGCAAGAGACAGGTGCCAAAGTGCTGCCTAACCTCTGCCCCTGAGAAGTAACTCAGTGCAAATTAAAATCCTTCTTAGTTTCATCTAATCCTAGAGATGTGTGAAATCCCGAAGTTTTCCATCAAGGAAAGGACAGCAATAAAGAATACAGCCAGAATGTTGTATCCTCAGAGTTTCTAAAATCACCCATGATAGTCACAATCAGGATGACAGTCCTTTCCCGGCAACTAAGCAAATATTCACTGTAAAAAGTGCCTTAAAACTCAGACTCTCTTCCTGGAGCAGAAACTAAAAACCCATCTCCAGTCTCATAGGTGGTAGTCCCAGAACAGGGGAATTCTGGTCATTTTCTCTGGTTTTGTTTGATTAATCTTTTGCTGTATGTTGTCCAAAATGGAAAAGCCTGGAAAAAAAATTGTTTTAGAAATTCCTTTCCTCCTATCTCAACCACAGTGTGGTTGTTGGGGTACTTCCAGGAGGTGCCAGATCCAGCCTTCCATGAGGGGAGAAATTAATTCCCCCTCTTACCTCTCAACAATGACTATTTTAACCACTACGGTTTCAGAAAAAAATAAAAGGAAGGGCTAGATTTTAAATGAAATATTGTTCTCTTTTTTTAGTCCTCCTTCTCCCTTTCCTGGGTAGTTTCTTTTTGTCAGAAAATGCTTAGGCATGTAATTTCTCACAGCAATGAAGGCACAAATGCCAAGATGTGGAGTTCTAAATACATTTTTCTAATTTCCTAATGGATAGCTTAAGTTACCTGTATTTTACTTGTAATTGCAAAGCTTTTGAGAAGTTATGTGACTCTCTAACTTTATCTTTAATTTAGCTTGGTGTGCCTTTAGTGTTATATCTGAGTGTGGAACTTCTTATTGGCATTTTTTCCATAGTTTTGCTCTTTAAGTTCATCCTGCATGTCCACCTACTTGTTCCTCCCATTATCCAGACTTGTTATTATTTTTATTCATACAAGTATGTAGTTTCTCACCATGGTCATATGAATTTGCATATTTCTGAAGCCTGTAATTTCACTTTTTTTCTTCTCTAAATGGAGTTACTGATATTGTGATGAATTGAGTTATTGGACTGTGTCTCTTTCAGTTCTTTCTTGCCATTAATTACACTCCATTCATTAATATGACAAATTGCAAAGTTTTCAATTTTGTTATTCGTTTCTTCAGTATTCTGGAAAATCAGTTTAGTCTTAATCAATGAAAATTAGAGCCTAGTAGCAGATAAAAAGCAAGAAGTTGAAAGTCAAATGACAGGTTGGGTCAGGCCCCCATCTGCGTCTGACCTGAGCTCACAATAACTCTGAATTATGAATCAAGTTTCTTTTAACCAGCTGAGGCCTTGTTTTACATGCATGCCCACTGCCACGAGTAGGATCGGATTGCTGAAGTGACCCATTAGTCCCTCTAAAATTCCATGTTACGTGCAAACCACAATCATTTCGGGGCTTTTAGCAGCTTTCCACCTGTTTCAAGAATTCTCTTTTGTCTATCATTTGTGAAAGGGGGTTTGTTTGGGTAAAAATAACATGTGATTGTCATTTATTTCAGATTACTTTGTTGGAATAAAATTTGGGAACACACTGTTTAATTTGTATTTAGTGTTATGTGTTGAGAAGGAAAGAAGAGCATGTACTTCAACCTATTGTAGAGGATTGATAGTTTTATCTGGCACATATGCTACTTGAACAATAACTGCACCTGAAAAGCATCACCTTTTATGGCCAAATCCACTATTATAGACTTGGAAACCTGAAGGACATAATTCAGCTAAACTTTGGAAGTTGTCAAAGCACACATATTTCCATTGACACTTTTGGCTGTATTTTTTTCAGTAGGGGATTTAATCATGTTGAACTACCAAAGGAGGAAAAGGTTGTGAACACTTTACGCAGAAAACAGATATAAGTGTAAGAAAAGACCATTATTTCAATACTGGGAGGCATTTGACTGAAGACTTTCAATATTTCAAGAACCTTTCACTTCTGCTTTCTCTGACCTTACAGTATCCTCTCAACCTGCCTTCGTGGTGTTTTGCTGAATTTTACATCACCCATTTTTGTCCTTTTTTTTAAAAAAAGAAATTCATTGTGCATCCTAACATGGTCACCTAAACATTTCAGAATGGAAATATGAGATAGATAGATAGATATAGATATATATATATATATAAAAATTTAAGTGTTATCCAAATATATTAGTCAAAGGGCTGAGGACGTGTAGAAGACACGATCTCCAATAAACCAGCGACATTTTAGAGCTGAAAATGCTGCTCCTCTTCCCTTTGCTGCTGTGGAAGAAAAGGTTGATGATTCTCTGGAGATTCTGTGGTAGCTCAAGACATGTCAATGACTCATCTGTAAATAACTATTCCCCTGAAGCTAGCAAGGAAAACTCCACAGAATGTGCTTGATAATATAAATCTCATCATGAAGAGATATACATCTTGTAATTGCCACTTTAAGGGTGAAGGCCAGATTTCCTAGCAGGTGTGAATTGGCATATCTCTGCTGAAATCACAGAACTGCTGTGTTACATCAGTTTGAGAGTCTGGACCTATTTCCTGAGCTATTTTTATCATGCCCCTAAAATCAATTCCTTGAGGGCTAAGGCAGTGAAGAAAGGAAATAACTCTCTACTATTGGGATCCTGGCTACCACATAGGCTCTTGTCTAGCCTAAGACATTTGGGGTTTACTCTATCATAAATGATAAAATGTAATACATTGATAAAATATGGAAAATGTAGAAAATTATAAAAAAGGAGAAAAATACAAAATAATGCCTGACTTCTTGAAATTACAGTTCAGTGAATTTTCTTCTTCAGTTTGGATTATTTCAAATAATCTGGAGGTGAGTATTTTAAGATAAAATAAAATTTATGAAGCCAGTGTTTACTTAGCACTTCTTCTAGCACTCACAGTAGGGTCAAAATTAGACCCGTAGGATTCCACACCAATGAACACTTAAATGCTAGAGATTGCTGAATGACCAGACTTTTCTGAATAATTGGAATTATTTTTTGTGATCTCTTAAGGGTATGTGTTTATAGGTTACTTTTTTATATTTAATAGCACAGATGACCTTATATTTTCCATTATCTCCAAAAAATCACAGCAGTTTCATTTTCCATGGTTCCTGCCAAATTCCTTATTCCATCTCTCATCCAGGTATCCTTTCTCTTCATTGCCGGTGGTCTGAACCAGAATGCCAGTGTACTACACCTCACGTGCTCGAACAGCAGCCAGTTCACCCAGTCAGAATTACACTACTCCAGGATAAGACTCTAGTGACACCGTCCTTTACGTGAGGCATGTTCAGTTGGAAGATTTACACGAGGTTATGGAGTTTATTTTGGAAATGACCTGTTTTCAAGCAGAGAAAAAAGTAATTTTTTTGGTGAGAACTGTTTATGTTAAGAACAGGTTACGTGGGGAGTCAGTCAGAGCAAAGGACTGGAAATCTGTTGGCATAAACTATGTGTGAGATTTTCAGCCTCGCAGAGGTGTATTTGCCCAGATCCTTACAAACTTTTTGAGGAAATAAAGAACTCCAAACTTAGCCAGAAAACTGAAGTAGGTCCAGCTGCTTTAAGGAATATGTCTACCTGGCTCAATGCAGAAATCCTGGTCTAGGTCGGGTAAGGTAGTTTGCTTCCGTATTGGGTGTAAATGACAAGGTGTTGGCAATGGGGTGCAGGCTGCAGGGGTGGCCTCTGTGAGAAGAGGCCAGGGGCTGCCCCGTGGTGGTCACAGTTGGTTCCAGGCAACTCCAACAGACCCAGCTGAGACCATCAGCCGAGCTGGTGGTGCCTCTGTGAGAACATATTTAAGAGCAGAAAATGCCAGACGGGTGGAGGAGGAGGTAAAAAATAGTGAGAAACAGCAGAGGGAACACCAAGGTCAGAGGAGGAGGAGGAGGAGGAGGAGGAGAAGGAGAAGGAGACGCTTCAGGTGCTAGAGCAGATATCTGTGCTGCAGCCTGTGGAGGACCCCAAGCTGGAGGAGATGGGTATCTCCTTAAGGAACTGCAGCCCATGGAGAGCCCATGCTGCAGTAGGGGAAAAGTGTGAGGAGGTAATCCCCCCCCATCATCCCCTCCACCCTCCGTCCCCTCAGCACCACTTGGGGCAGGGAGGTAGAGGAGTCGGGAGTAAAGGTGAAAGTTGGGCATGAGAAAGTGGAGAAAAAAGGTGTTTTAATGTGTGTCTTTGTTTTTCACTACCCAAATATATTTTAATTGGCAATAAATTAAACTAATTTTCCCCAAAATGAGTCTGTTTTGCCCGTGACAGTAATTTATAAGTAATCTCCCTGTCTTTAGCTCGACCGATGAGTTTTCTCATCCTATTTCGCCCCCATCCCACCAAGGGGGAGGAGTGAGTGAGGAGCTGGATGGGTGGTTGGGTTTTATCCAAGGCGAACCCACCACAGGGTCTTAGACTAATTGTGTGTATACAATATTTTGCCTGGCCTGAATTATGATGTATTCACCTGTGTTGAGTTTTATGCTCCTATACAAATTTTCCTTCCAGTATCTGTTGGAGGGGTTTTTGGGGTGTGCCTGCAAGGCATAGTTCCAGTTTCATCCCGGTATCTTTGCGTTGCATGGAGTTATTCTTCATAAAATCCTTGGAGATCTACATATGAAAACCAGTATATCTGAGCTGAGTTATTAAAATTTTTGCTGTATGAGCATAGATCAGAATAGAAGACATCAGAAACGGACATGATGTTTGGTAATTTAATGGGGCATATTTTCTTGATAGGCACATATATTTCCCATTAATGCTAATGGGAGTTATATGTGTGCGTCAAGAGAACACACCACTTTGCATGTAAATTTCACATTTTATTTTACAGAGGATATGTAACCCTATTATCACCAGGATCTTAGTGCTGGCACGAAAATTTGTCCCAGCTCAGTTGGTTATAATCAAACATTAAAATGATCTAGCTGAGCCTAATTGTATTTTACCTTCCCACCACTTTTGTAATGAAAGTACTTTAATCCAAAGCATTTTCCGTGTCATGTGGATGAATAAATAGCCTTTTTCTTGAAGTTAAGTTGTTTTTAAACTCAAGCTAATAAAACTGCTTATTTCCATTGCCATCAGAGTTACAACTACAGTTAAAAGGCTTACACAATTTAGATTTGAACCATTCTTCAGGAAGAGAGACTGGTAAAGGATTATATCCTTGGCTTTTGAAGGCATCTTCTAAAGCTCATAGAAAATGCCAGCTTTTATGAATCCCGTATTTGATCTAGAAAGTGCGTGGGTTTTTTGCCATACAGTGATTTTCAAGAACAAGGTATGCAAGTCTATGGCTATAAATTTTAAATAGCAAAAAGTCTTGTGCGAAGTCTTGTGATGCAACTTAGGGTAACATTGACTGTGACTCACAAGTTGCATTAGAATTAATGCTCTCTTATATCTCTTCTCCCTTCATGATTTTCTTCTTATTTGTATGAAATTTCTGCTTTTCTTTAGTAACCTGTCCAGTCATACCAAAGGCAGCGCCCTCTTCCCTGGCACGTTTAAAGGGTGGCCTCTATATTCAGGAGTACTCAAATTCAGGACTCTTGGCTGATTCAGGTACCACTTACATTTTCATTGAAAACAAAAAATCCTGGTGGATGTACTTGGAAATGGAGGTGTCCTTTTGTTGAAATTCTGGAAGTGAAAAAATCCACAGAAGGAAAAATATTTTTTCAAGATTTCCCATAGATAAAACTGGAAAATACCATCTGAATATAGCTGAAGTGCTTTGCCTTGCTGAAAGCATATGAGTCTAAGAAAATGGACTTTATATCTAGTGTCAGGAATGCCAGGATGTCAGATTCATGTCAAGGAGCTAGCTGGAGATCCGTGGCATGAGCCAGGACTTTCACTGATGTCAGGCTCCATTTTCACAGCAGAAAGCCCCTGAGATGTTTATATCAAAACAAACCAGGATTTTGTAATAAGACTTTGGTTCTTGAGCAAATTCCATTGAACTATAGCCCAAATAGAAATCATGCTGGGGTAAAAAAGAGTTTAAAATCATAAGTTATGTCAACTGTTGGCAAGACTCAGTTGTTTTCTTTCCTAATCAAGCCAGAGTCATTGTAAAGGTAAGATGGGAGACTACAGCAATTTGGACAGTACCTGGAGAAGATACAAGAGCCTTACTACTGTATAGAAGAAAGAACTGATGTTTCAACTTTCATTTATAGGTGGAAAAATCCATAAAAGGTAATTTAAAATCACTAGGACCAAATCAGTAGCCTGAAGCCAAAGGGAGGTTTACCACTGACAGCCTAAGAGCAGAGCAAGTTCTCATAATTTGACACAGGTAGCTACATCTTCGTGATTTTGATTTCCGGTTATTTCTTCTGTTATCTGACTTTCTTTTTCTCTTGCAACTCCCTCATTCTGTTTTCCTTCCTTCTGCCTTAAACTGATTTTACTTCTGAGTGGTGAGCCGGGTCTTCAGAAATCATTGTGGCTGGCGTTATTCCAGCAGAGCTGCTGCTTTTATTCTACTGTCAGAGTAAAATTACCATTCTCTTTGAATAAGACCTAAACCTTTACTGTCCTTTAAAGTGTTTGCGTATTTAAGAGGCTTGATACACAGAGTACTGCTACACAGGTTTCAAAAAAACCTTTTTAAAAAAAAGTATAATGATAGTCAGTATAACTAATTTTTAGCAAGGTTTTCTTACTATTTAACTTAGTTACTTTTTTATACTTACATCTATTCATTCGGGATTTTGAAAACGGCTGTCATGGTTTGGGCCGGCATGTATAAAATCCACCAGAGAATTATTGGTCCTTACAAGCTACAATAGAATTTCGGTTCAAGAACCACCATTATTGTTCCCCCAGAAGCGTTTGATCTAAAAAACAACCTGCACATTTCTTATGCTGAAGTATAAGGGTAATAAAACTGATTGGTAGAAAAAGCCACAATTAGTCAAAATTCTAAGCCTTCTCTTATCAAAAAGACATAAAAACATAATAAGGAATGACAGCCTTTCTGCAGAAATGTTAAACGGTAAAATTTTCTAGTGGGTACTCAATAAATAATAATTCCATTATCTTTTAAAATAAAAAATGTAGAAAATGGGAAATTCTGTATTAAATTCTATAAGCTTTCAAAGACATTGCTATAGGCCTTTGTGCAAAATTCGCTCATATGAAAAAAAACCTTGTTATAGGCATAGGCAAAACTCATGTTTCATGCAGCTAAACTTGTGCACACGTTTTGGAGTAATATTGGCTTTATTTTCTGTCAAGTACCACGACTTTCCTCCCTAACAAATCCTTTAGAAGCTCCACTCAAATTGCTGATCCCAGTATAGAAAAAAAGGCATTGAACTAATTTCCAAGGGATTCCTGTGTGCTGGATCTTCTATCTGCTCTCAGAAGCCTCCTGTACACTAAATTTCATTAAATTTGTCACATGGCATTTGGATAGAGACTGGGCTGTCTAACACAGACCAGTGAGTCCTGGTGGGAGTCAGCCAGAACCAGTGTTAGGAAGGCATCTCAATGAACTGGATGCAGAGAGTTTTAAGCTACAGGCAATACGGCTGGCCATTGGAAAGTGGTGTCAAAAAGATCCTCATGGAAAGAGACGCAGAATGTCCCACAGGGCTCAGAAAACTAGGTTTTCAGAGGAAAAAGTTAAAGATAAGAAGGTAGTGGAGGAGGAAAAAAATACATTTATTTCCTATTTCTCTCTGTCGGAAACAGCAAACATTTTGCTACATAAAAACGTTCTTTCAGTTTTAACAGAAGACAAAATTGATCCAAAATGCTGTCAGCTTTAGAACAATTCTTACCTCGTAAGTATGTTTTAAAGTAAGTCTGGAAAGTTTTGGTCATTCCACTAACTCTCTGATTTACACCATGCCTACCAGTGCTATTCACATGGGTGAGGCAGAGCTAGAACGGTAGAACTACCCTAATCAGAGCAGCAATTGGCCCAGAATGTGCTGTGAAACCAAAGCCGGTGCCGCGTCAAACAATTCATAGAATACTTCAAAACCACAAAGTTAGATTCAAACCAAGATGGTAAAAACATTTTCTTCCTGTTGTTCCACCCTTAAAAGTGGGCTAGACTATTTGTGTGTATGAGACAACGTCTAAATCGAAAACCCCAAGAATTGTGCCACATTCCTGCATTTAGACGTAGATCCTGTGACAAGTTTCAACTGTCCTGATTTCTGTAGAAAGGAAATGAAGATGCTTGGGCCAGACCTACCATCTAGGCAGTTGGACTCAGGAATGCTGCAGGAGCATCAGTTTTGACACAGTTTGGGCAGCCGGACTTGCACCGATTTGGAATTTCTCGCAATTCTAATTGTGCTCAACAAAATCTTTATCTCAATCCATTTTTTTTTTTTTTTTGCACCAACCTCAGGAGTGGCAATGAGGGATTTATGAAAGTGGGCTGAGGATCTGCTAAGCTCTACTTCATGCTGGTAAGATGACCAGTCAATGGTCTGGGCAAGATGCCACCCGTCACCAGTCCCTGGGTCACTGAAACTGAGCAAAGGAAGTCAGAATGGGGAAAAGGATCTACCCACATACTCAAAGAGATATTAAGTAATATTTAGGGGAATATGTAAATATCAGGCATGGCTAAAAATGGAATGGAACCAAATTTGAACTTCCATGAGGATGTGAAGTTAGCTCTGTAAACCCACTTCTCATGGCTTTATCACCTTGCTCGAGCTATCAGCCATGCTTTTTAGCCGTGGTCTAGACCTGCAGCTGGGGTGGGAACTCGTAGACAGGAATCGCTGAATGCAAACATCTGTGTGCATCATTTTCTAGCATTGATTCTTTTAAAACAATTTGGTGGAATCTGCCCATCTCTCTACTTGTTAATATTAACGCTTTTCGGAACCTGTAAAATGAACAGATTGGTCTAAAAGGGCTAAGAGGAAACAAAATCCCGCGTCTCTTTTTAAAATGAAGCCTTGAATATTTTTCTGTAAGCCTCCTTGGATTTGTTGTGTTAGTTCTTTAATCAGACCCCTCAATACCACAGTGTTTTATTAAAGAATTTCAGTCAAAAGGGCCGTGGCTTTTGTGTGGACATTTAGGAGGCCAGATAGCTGTTGCCCCAGGAAGTAGGACAATTCTATCCATATTGATGCTAAATAATATTAGCTGAATCAAGCCCTTTCTTTGGAAATATATGTGTTTCTTATGTTGGAGACTGGTCCTTCTAGCTGCTGGAGGTCGCTCCACCTTAAATCCTTGGGACTTGAAGGGATTTGTGGTCTTTTTAATGCTTATTTTTTTGCAATTTCTGGACGGTGCGTAGGCCTAGTTCTTCTGTCAGATAAGCATCACTAGAGAAAACATTTAAAAATGACAAGTCACAGGAGAAGAGGCTCTGTTAAAGCTCTCCCTGGTTTAGACTATGAGTTTATCTCCATATTCCAGTCCTTCTCCACTTTTAAGCTGAGATTCATCCAAAATCTTATCTTTTTTTTTTTTTCCTTTTTTCTTTTTAATAATAACATCTAAAACAATCCCAACACATTTGCTGTGACACTAATATACCTCAGGGCCACCTTCTTACTGCACAATTTACCTACAGCGTTCATTAATGGCTGAGAAAAACACACCCTGTCGTGGCTTACTGCAACCTAACCGACTTAAATTGCATCCAGAAAGCTGACAGGCCAGTGCATTATTAACCGAGCCACTGAGACCCTTTAAACTGTATTGTATGTAAGTTTATAGCGCAGGGAGTATAGAATTTTAAGCTTGCACATTTTAATGTATTTAATTTGCCTCACTCGGCAGTTTGCTTTGTGAACTGTTAATCTTTTCAACCGATACAGCAAAATGTCACTGTATTCATTTGCGGAGTATAATAGGCTTATATCCTGAAACAATAAAGTTATAATAGCCTGCCCGCTGCCTAGAGAAGTTATACAAATTCAGCATGTACAAGGTGTTGTGTGTCCTACTTACCCTCTAGGTTTCTAAAACTCATCTTCTCATATCAGTGCCTTGAAAATCAGTAGTGCACATTACTTGGGTGAGATAAAGCCAAGTAAATGTCATGGATCAAGCTCTGCTGAATTCCCCGTCTCTCTCTCTGGAATTGCTTTCAGTGCCTTTGATACTAATTCGTTCTTGCCATCTCCACCCATGACAAATGCAAGCTGAAGGCACCGACGTCCAGATTTGTTCTGCACTCCTGGTACGTGCACCAGTCTGGAACTGATGAGCGATTCCTCCACTTATGGCGGTGGCAGGAACCAGCAGCCAGGTAATCACAGATCTTAGGGAAGAAAAACTGCTGCTCAGATGTCCAGCCTCCAGGAAAGGGGTCCTACATGTTCCCTCAAACTTTACTGATGTTTCTCGGTTTTGCCCTCCGTTTTTTCTTCTGACCATTTCTGCAACAATTGTCACCTGTCATTTGCTACAGTTATTATGAAAAGGCCTATGTGATCGTGGTGGAATCACAGGGTTTCTATAGTAATGAGTCATCACCTGCAACAGAGAATCGTGGGTGTGAGGGTGAAGATGATACAGTAATAAAGGGAATACTGACACTTCCAGTGCTAGCATAGGAAAATCTGATTTTTTTTTTTTTTTATGAGTTTTCTATATTTTTCAAATGCAACTTCCTGGAGAAGGACTGGATTGGTTATTTCTAGCGTGGGATTTCCATTCCGAGGAGTGGAAATGTGACGTCTTCTCACACTGAATTGCTGTCAGGTTGCTGAGTGACACCGCGGTTGTACTTGGGCAACTTTAGTTTCAGCCCTTGAAGTGTTTAGTTGACCTGCAGGGCATATTACAAAGCCTGTCTTTTTTAAAAAAGGTTATCCTTCTGCCTGAGGGGAAGGTTTGTGGGGGTTCTTTGTCCATAGCAGGAATGATGTGGGGGTTAGTTGAGCTTGCACACTTAGATACCGTTAAGTATTCTTTAGAAAAAAGATCTGAACACAAACAAACCAAAATGCAATGAAAAACCCCACTTGTCAAATGAAGTCTGTGTTGTCTGGATCATTTCTACTCGTAGTGATTAATTAAAACGTAGCCCGAAGCAGAAGAAGGTCATGCATCTCGGTCCACAACCAAACAAAATCTTTAGGGAAGAATCAATAAAACGATCCCTGGCTAATTCTATTAAAAATATCATGTAAAGCAAAAGAAGATTCTCTATACCAAACCTAATACATTCTTAAAAAAAAAAAAAAAAAGAAAAAAGTAGACATGCTGGTGATAGAGCATAAATTTCTGCGTATCTTGGGCTTTAGTGGTTCTAAAGAGGAGAGGGGATCTGAAAGGGAAAGACGACGGTTACAGAAGGAGGTAAGAGAGCTACACTGAATTTTCCGACACAATAATTGTCCAGAGCCTGTACAAACCTGTTTTTTGTATCAAAGCACTTCCTTTAAAATTATAACAACTCTGCATTTTTCAGTGAAGCTCTGCTACTAGTGTCTGCGTTGTCCGAAAGCATTAACAAAACCAGCCAACGCCTTAATGAAAGCTGCTTCTTTCAGCAAACGCAAAGTTTGCTTTTAAAACTATGCCCTGGCTGCAAGGTGAGTTTAACATAGAGAAGTAAAAGAAAAAATAAAACTGGAGATTTTACATGAGGTTGTGATGAGTCTGTTTCTTCCCTCTTAATGAAGAAATAAGGTGTATTACCGCAACGGTTCAAGAATTTTCCGTAAGTAACAGCATTTATACTGGAAGGTTTTATACCATTACTCCAGGCCACATCCTGGGCTTTTCTGTTTTCTTTTTTAATAGGTAAAAACCTCACAGATTCTATCTGCAGCTGGAAATACTGCACAATAATAAGAGAAAGCATGGATTTGCTTATTTTAACTGTGCTGATTATATAGCCTTTTTAGTTTCTTTATTTGCACATAGAGTTCAGAGATTTCTATGGCAGAGTTTGATTAATCTGAAGCATTCAATTATGTATCTGCTGACGGTTAGTGAATTAAATAAATATTGTCTGGCACTGGATTGTACGTACTCCTTCTTGGCCCGGTGGACCGTGGGCACACTGGGTAACAAAACTTCCCAAGCTACTAATTTTGATTCATAGGAACATGATTATATCTTTAAGGTCTTAGGCAGTGCAATCTTGGAAACATTAATTATCAGGAACTCATTGCTACATCTTGTATTTTTATGTCTGCTGTAACCTCTTGATTTATTCCTTTGGTATCATTTCAGATTCAGCAATCAATGCCGGTTTTGGGGTCCTGATCATATGAATGAATTTAGCCGACTACAGGACATAAAATTATTGTAAGTAAAATCTTTTCACATTTTTGCTGTGGTTGGGGTCAGGGAGAGTGCTTAAATAAAATATTTAAGAAACATCTGAATACAACCCAATGAGAATGTGGGGAAATTACATTATTTCTTAGACTATTTTAACATCAAAGGTAGCACTGGAGAGACGGGTGGTCATTAAAAGATGAATTACTGAAAGTGTCTGGATAGTGCACTTAAACACATTTCAGTCGAGTGAAATGATTTAAAATTTGAAGTGTGATCCAGAATCACGTATGCCAATTACCATGTTGTCTGTGATATTAAAAATGTATGCAGCTGGAGGCTTAATTATAAGAGATCTCTCAGAGTTGGAAACACTTCATCCTTTCCCCTTTTTTTTTTTTTAAGCGTGGTCTTTTTAGATATTGAATGCAAATAATCCACAAAATGAAGGGAAATGTTCTTCTGTCATTTGATGTTATTGAAAGCCGGGATAGCACTGGAGATTTGCAAAAATTAACTTTAAAATATGTTGTGCTGATGGAATTTGATTACCTGCTGATGATATTGATTGACTGAGTGTAATGAATTTTTCAAGTGGAACAAAGACTTTTTCATGAAGAATTAGTTAAAGGATATGGTGCCTGCTGCATTTGTACGTCTGCACCACTACCAAAGTAGTAATTTTTCTATCAAAACAACCAGCATAAAATTTTGAATCGTCTTCTTTTTTCCTTAAAACTGATGCATTTGTTTTCTTTTCCTATCCTAAATCACTGAAAAAAAAAAATTAAATTGATTGTAATGTAATTAACTTCAGTAGAAGTTAATTTGCTGTCCACTGCTGTGGACAGTTGCCCAGCTCCATATTAACTTAAATAGGGGTAGGACTGGCCACTACGAACTATTATTCGTAATAACCAGACACTGTTTCTTTCCTTAAGTCATGACACGAGCTGAGGTCAGAAGAGATGCTTTAGCTCCTTGCCTATAGGGGAGGAAAAGGAAAACTGGTTCCTGGGCTTTTGGAACCCAAGATGCACCAGTTGACTCTGGCAAAATACAACTCAACCCCAAAGCTTAGCTGTTTTGGGAGTAAATTCGCAAGAACAGAGAAAGAAAATTTCTCTTCTAATAGTCTTGATGAATATCCATGTAAGAGCTGCTTCTTATTTTTTTGTAATGGGCAATTACTTATGTATGGATCTTGGCTTTTAGTTATTTGCTGTAAGATTCTGTAAATGAGACGTCAGGGAGTCAGATGAAGCTCCAGGATGTGTGATTTGTACAGCAAATTAGATGAGATTTTCTTACTGGAGAGTCAGCATTTCTGGTGGCAAGCTGCCTGCTCAAAATTTTATCTGCCGGCTTCCATTGCGAGGAAAGGTAAAGCTTCATGAAGAGGCATAAAGCGATGTTTTTGTGATGGCGAAGATGACAGAGTGGAAACAATGCAGAGGTACAGATTTGCTGAGCTCACAAGGACAACAATAGAATTAAGAGAGCTGAAGTGTGGTGTACTCCTACCACGACAACTGAAATTGTTATGGCTGGATTTGATTGTTCAGCTTGCTTCAGGGGCTGAGAGCTGGACTGCCTGAGCTTTATAATACCATGACCTGTCAGCATCGATTTTATAGTAATTTTTACAGATATTAGTTAACAATATTTCAGTATTCAATACCTGAATTTCACTTTTCGGGATTCCATTACGGTCAGCCATACAAACGATCCAACGATTTGTTTTAATCAGCTGTTTGCTCAAGTACAGCAAGATGAAAAATAAAAGTGCAGAAAAATAAGAATCCTTTATTTCAGAAATTAAAGGAAAAGGCTTGTGAAACTGCAGCCTTTATTTCAGCCAAAGTTCAATAATGCTCATTCTTTCTTTTTTTTCCAAGGTTTTGTTAACAAAGATTATTTTCTAAAAAAATAATCATAATAAATAAATACACGATAAAAAAAATCACAATAAAAAAAAAAAGTAGTATCCATCCCATTAATTGACATAACCAGGAACATTGCTTACTTTTGAAAGTAAGCTTTTTTAAAGGTTTCAATTCAAGTTAAAAGCGGGCTTGATTTCCTTTAAGTTAAAACCAGCATTTGGACCAGCCAATCATCCTGAGCACTCATATTCCTAAATCCCATGTTGTGGTTTACAGGATGACCACAGAATCATAGAATCTCCTTGGTTGGAGGGGACCTTTCAGATCATCAAGTCCAACCATCAACCTAACTCTGACAAAAACCACCACTAAGCCATACCTCTAAGCACTATGTCTACCCGGCTTTTAAATACCTCCAGACGGTGACTCCACCACTGCCCTGGGCAGCCTGTTCCAATGCTTGACAACCCTTTCAGTGGAAAAATTTTCCCTAATATCCATCCTAAACCTCCCCTGGCGCAACTTGAGGCCGTTTCCTCTTGTCCCATGGCCTGTTCCTTGGGAGAAGAGCCCGACCCCCCCTGGCTACCCTCTCTTTTCAGGCAGTTGCAGAGAGCGAGAAGGTCTCCCCTCAGCCTCCTCTTCTCCAGGCTGAACACCCCCAGCTCCCTCAGACCTTGCTTCAGAGGCTGCTGGAAACTGATTTATGGTCAGAGGATTGAATGTCACCTGAAAACAAGACCTCACCAGAGCTTGATGTATTTTAGCTTGCATGAAAATTCTCTTTACTGATTAAAACTACAATAATTAAGATAATTTAACAAGGTCTCAAACAGTTTACTCATTTGCTTTAGTATTTTTAAGCAAAGGTTGGAATACCTGTCTTTCGTGGAAACTACAGTAATTCCAATGGAAACTGTAGTTCATCCATCAGTACGAATTGTGAATACGCTAGTTAAGACACTTGGAATAGCTTACCTGTGCCATATTGTTACTGTTGTGGTTACTCTTGTTTTTATTATTCTTCTAGAAAAGGATATGTTATCAAAGCTGAACAATCAAACATGTTTCTGGCTCATTTTACAACAAAGCTGTGTGGAAAATCTGATTGTATGGTCCTCCTTTCAACTGTTAAGAAAACAGTGTATTCAGGCCTAAGAAAACATTTCATTCCAGACCTTTAGTGCTTCTCCATCCTACACAAAGATTGAACTTCATCAGCATCTCTCCTGGGTCATAAATCTTTGCAAGGAGAGTTCATACGGAGAATGTGTACTGATTTTTACCTTATTACTGGAAGTCTGTGTATGTTGTATTATTTATGTTTATCTCGGGTAAAGGTTAGCTGAGATAGGTGATGGTTGTTTTATTTAAAATTGATATTCTAGGTGGACCAAGAGGCAAACTACTGTGTTAGGCACTTTACAAATAGAAAGCCAATGACAGCTCCTGTCCCAAAGAATTTAAAATTTGCCTGTGATTTGTGACAATTTAGAGAACTGCCTGTAAAATAGCAAAATAAAAGAGCAATTAATAATGACAGCACTTTTCCAGCAGAATGCAAAAGAAATTCAACTAAATCCTTCAACAACTTTTGACCATAAATACAGATTTTTGAGCTCTGGATTGTCAGAATGTGAGTGTCTACAAAATGTTAAGTCTCTGACCACGTTATTTCACTGTCCACTGAATTTCATGGTCCACAGCACTTGGCAAAGAACCTCTGGGCTACTGATCCGAACTTGTTTGGGAAGAGACAAGGGCTCTGACACAGAGCAGCTGAAGACAATTGCTGAATCCACAGAGGGCTCTCTGAAAATGCGTTCATCCTTCCCTTAGAACCAGCAGTCACCGTAATGGTGACAGGTGACCTGAGAAACCTGAATTCCTGCCAGCACGTTCTTGAGTCCCATTATAGCACCGTACAGGTATTTTTCATCTGATGTAGGATCTCTAGTATGACCTTCTCTGGAATTTACTGACTTTATTGTAAGTGGTATCTTTCTAATACTGGCAACACCTTCATACATTTTAATGAGCTGCCCTGAAAATAATAGACTTTTGTCATCTGTTTCAAAATATCTCCACTCCGAAAGGAGTATTTTGCATCAGCATCAATTCTTAGGCTCATATTCCCAGCCTCATATTCCTTTACATCCTGAAGGAAAAATACAGCTTGGTCTCATTTTAATGTGGCAAGGGACATTGTTTTGTTGGCCTGTTTATCCTCAACTTGTAATTTATTTGTGTATTAAGCTAACTCATTCTATTTTTAGTTATTTATTTTGTGCTGCAGCTATAGTCTGGATTACTATGCTCCTGTCTATGGCTCCGTTCCAAATAAGTCTGTTGAGCCAATGTAGCCACATGATAGTCTGATGAAGTGCTGGCACTTACTTAGCAGTAGTTTTCCAGATGTCAGTGGGTTATTTCAAAGAATACAAGCTTTAAAAAAAACCTACAACAACAACAAAAACATTGGCCCCAACAGCTATTCCTGTGCCCTGATGCTACCTCAACATTTGTGTGTATGAAAATGAGACATCTGGTACTCGAAGCAGTGGCAAGGAGTTGTATAACAATGCTTGATTAGAGCAATGCCCTGTTGAATGCCATCTTTTGTTTTCTCTTTTGAAAAGTACAGTGTGTAACTAATAGCCTTACATATTAAAATATGATAGGAATTCAAAAATAAGTTATGTGATATTTTTATTTTTCTTACCCAAGTTCTACTCAGGCAGGCAGGCCTAGGACAATGCATCTTATCGTCCTACTGATCCTCAATGAGATGACTAGCACAATTATTTAAAAAAAAACATATAATGAACCACAGCAACTACCCAAAGAAACCTTGAAAGACGCGAATTATTATTCTTTTTCAACACAAGATCATTGAACGCATCAACTAATTGCCTTAAACACTGTTAATGTTGCAACAGAATTATGTATTTTACTATATTAAGGGAATACATTTAGAAAAATCTTATGGATTGTATATGTACAATGATCCGAATTTAGCAAAGCTCTTACCATTAACTTCGAGTTAGCCATGTGGTAAAGTACTCTCAATAACTTCAAATAAACTACCCATATTCATGAAGTCAGGCATTTATTTAGATGGCCTACTGAACTGAGAAATTAATCATTTGTGGGTTTTGAGACCACACTTAAAAACTTACTGAATTTAGTGGAGAATAAGCTGTTACCAAAAAGAACGTTGAAACATCCTCTAGAATACTGCAGGAGGAATACATTTTCTGTTAAATTGCCTGGGACTTTTCCGCAGATGAAAAGTTGAGTTCATATAATCCCATCTGGGAAAAAATAATCCAATAAAGGAGCAAGCCCTCAGCTAGGGGATGCAAAAGTCAATAGCAATGACATTTTGTGAAACTTTACACATGCTGAAGACACACTTCTTTATGGGATTTTAATACAACACTCAATATTACCAGCATTAGACAAAGTGTCTGAGACAGCATTATCAGCACTAGAAAATGTCTCATATGCACATATATTGACATAACTGCATCTTTTTGGTTGTTTTTTTTTTTTTTTTCTGTCTTCTGTTTTGAAAACATTTCTCCATGCTTTCACTGACTTTCTCTGAAATATATATATATAAGGAACATTATGTTTTGGAAAAAAAAACAAACCACCTGAGAAAAGCAGTCAGAACTTTTGCCCAGCATATTGTCGTGTACATAAGGTTCACTGCAGAAAGAAATGCAGTGTCTTATTTTTATTTAATATAACCATTTTTCAACAAGACACACATGTTACATACTGGCTGAATTCAGCCGTGCCAAGAGGATCACAACAGTTGCTTTAGTCTTTCGGGCGGTCAGCTGAACCAAAAATTCATGGAAGGAGATTGGACAGGGAGAAATGAAAAAATCTCCAAAGCTGAAACTAACTGGAGTTTGTGGTGCTCCAAGACCCAGCCAAAAATCCCCCTGCGCTGCAGCCCTGTTCTCTGGGTGCTTTTGCAGTTTAGTGACACGAACACTCAGTTCCAGGCACCCAAAATAAATTAAAGATTCTAGTTCAAATTCTCAGCCGGTGCAAACTAATGCAGCACCCCCAGAGTCAGGAAAGCTTTGCCTATTTACACCAGGGGAGAAATTAGTCCTCTCTCTATAGACATCTTGTAGCTCAGCTATCATGGAAGACTGATTTCCTGTCAATAATAAATGTCCTCGGTATCCTACACAAGTCTTCAGTTTATCGCCTCTGGACATTTTTTAATAGCTGCAAGTCTCAAGATGGAAGCAGATTTTTATGCTTTATTTTGAAGGGTGAGGATTGTTCAGAAAAGATACTTCCTGAGCTGCCCAGGGAAAAGACTATTATAACACTAGCGTGGTTCAACCTATCAGCCTAACTTGCGTAAGAAAAGAAACTTATTTCTTTGTAACTTGTCTTTCATTTTCACATCCATTTGTTCAAAGACATCTGAAAGTCCCTGAGCACTGACCTGAATAAAATGAAGAAGGAGGCTAATAGAGTGTTCACCTACAGTATTGTTTCCTCTCTTGTTATTAGATGGATATGACCCTGTCTTTGATCTTCCTGCAGATGGTACAGCCAAGGGTGCCTGGAATAAAGAGTGCCACACTCCTCCTAGGAGGAAAGAAAGAAAGAGGAGTAGAGCGGGAATATGCACAAGCAAGAAAATGGCCACCGTGGTAATTACAAGTGACAAAGATAAATGAGTAAGAATGTGTGAACATGTTCCTCAGTGGGTCCTTAAATAGGTAGAAAATGTAAAAATGTGGCATGGGAGTCGATGAAGGCAAGGTGAAATGATACTGAAATAAAACCAGGACTCTCTCTTTGATTCAGTAACCTTGTACAAGGGAAATGATTAGAGAAATGCAATATTTTTAGGTTGTTTCTATCTCTTGGTGATTCTTTATGTACCAGCACACTGTTTATTCTTCAAGGGTATATCTCCTTATTTCTGACTGCTTGTCAAACACTGAACCTGTGTCTATTGTCAAATAATAATGAAGCAGTCGCTGTTTAAAGAGAGACACGAGCAAGAAATAAGGTAGCTCCTTTGCTGTGTAAGGGAGAGCTTTAACAGAAAGGACATCCTACTTATTTGATCGAGCAGACTAAAGAGGTTACCTTCTTTCATGTGTTTATCCCGGTGTCTTGTTTGTTCATTGCTCAGGTAGTTAACGTTTGGACTATGCAGTCAAGAATTTGAATGAAGGAAAAACTACTGTCCCTTTGACACTAGAGAAGAAACTTCAGAGTCGCTATGGATCTTTTTTTTCTTCCCCCCCCTGAAGTTTTTTAAAATAAAATTACTGGACAATTCTTTCTGTCTTACAAAACATACGTTGCTGGCTTGAGTCATGGAGGAGTTCATACCATGTCGGTATGACACACTCAATACATCTATCTCAAAGCATAGATTTATGATTCTATAAGGGGGAAAAAAAAGAAAAAAAAAGAAAAAAGAAAAAAAAGAAAAAAAAATTATGCTTGCAAATTTTGTAGATATGAGTCAAAAGGTAACACAGAAAGGAAGGGCTGAAATCCTCTTTTTGACATCCTTCTGTGGCTTCCGTTATTACCATGTATAAGCACTGCAGAGGTACATCGCCACTTCGTGCTGACAGCCAGAGGACACTTTATCCCAGTGCTCACACAGTGCTGCTGCCACTGCGCTGCTGCTGGGTGCAAATTGCTCTCTTGGTTATTTCTGTACCCAAGAGAGTACCAGGCTTGTGACACCAGGCTGTGACTGACACTGGAAGAAGAAGAGAGAATGGTAAAGGTTTCATATCTTGTCTTCAGATTTTGTCTAAAATACATTATCAAGAATCAGAATCCAATACTGGATGCAGGTATTGTCCCTAGCTCTGCTGCTGACTCAGTTTGTGACATTGGTTGAGTCACTTAATCTCTCTGTACTTGTTTCAAGTGTCATTTAACCTCTCTGTTTCAAGAATGAATGATTAACATTTTGTCCTGGTTTCAGCTGGAAAAGAGTTAATTTCCTTCCCAGTGATTGCTGTGAAAGGAATGTCACTAATGCATATTGGTTTAGTTGTTGCTAGGTGATGTTTATACTTTTCAAGGAGTCTTTTCAGCTTCCCACAGAAGCTGAGAAGAAGCATAGACAGAAGGGTGGAATGGCCAATGGAATATTCTGTACCATAGACGTTATGCTCAGTGTAGAAATGGGGGTCGGCTGGGGGTAGGAATCCGTGATCACTGTTGGGGAAGGAACCAACTCACCAGATGGTGAGAGCGACGTGTCATTATTATTATTTTCATTTTCATTTTCATTTTCATTTTCATTTTCATTTTCATTTTCATTT
The DNA here is from genome assembly GCA_013398915.1 of Dromas ardeola. Lineage (NCBI taxonomy): Eukaryota > Metazoa > Chordata > Aves > Charadriiformes > Dromadidae > Dromas > Dromas ardeola. The sequence continues at coordinate 354,403 of VYZM01000885.1, read as the reverse complement.
TCATTTTCATTTTCATTTTCATTTTCATTTTCTGTTATTATTCTATTAAGCTGTCTTTATCTCAACCCACGAGTTTTTTCCCTTTCCCCACCTTATCTCCATCTTCTCCCTGCCCTTCTGGGGAAGGAGGAGAAGTGAGTGAGCGGCTGCATGGTCCTGGCTCTTGGCTGGGGTTAAACCATGGGACATTTCTATTCCCCAGCAGCTTTGTGATGTTCAAAGTTTGCAAAATACTTTGAGGTCTTCAGGTAAAAACGGCTTGCCACAAAATTCAGGAAGGCATTTCCACACATCTACAACTGCACATGTTTAGGATGGCGTTTGCTTTTGCCCTCACTTATAATTTATGCTATTTCCTCATTGTTTTTAAGGTAAATATATCAAAAATCATATGGACTCATGTAAGACCTCTGGTGCTGAATGTGATTAAAAACTGAAATATGAGCCCATTCACTCACACCATCTGTTTTGTTAACCCTCCAGAAGGGAACAACAGTTCTACACAGTGATTAAGGTGTACGGCAGATAATTTTATCTTGCACATCTCCTGATTGATTAAAAAGCAGGGAAATATATAATGAAGTAGTTAGGAATTGTATTTGCTTCTGAAAAGAAACTGTCAGGAATATTAGAATTATTTTGGAATGGCACAGCAGAAGTTTTTGAAGCCTGAAATGTCTTGATTATCCCCCAGCATGTTGATTCTTGCATTGGAGAACATAAAGGTATATATTACAAACGTGCGTCTCTCATAAGAGAATCTTAAAAGCCTATCTTCCATATGGCAGGGACTAAGGGGGAAATGTCAATGCTTTTCCTTTAAGCAACAAATAATTATGGCACTAAATGAAACAAAGGTAACTTAGCAACAGGGTATTCATTTTCTCATCTAGCGTTTTCTAAAGAATTCCTACTGAGGCCGACCCATGAGCCTCGTGCTATTTATCTGCTAACTTGCATTTGAAGCATCCCACTTCTCTTTAGCCGGGCTGTCTGTGAAAAGCCAACAAAATATGAACAGTGATTATAAACTTGAAGTGCAAAGGAAAGACCTTGAAATAGTGTTAACTCCAGTATTTCAGTCCTCTTTATAGATATATCTCCTCTAAAGCTGGATGAATCATTTGTAGCAAGTAAGCTTTTTCACTAAATCTAGTCCCTCTACATGTTTATGAAGTGTCAGTGAGCAGGCTGCTTTTTGAAATTAATGTGCACATTATTTTAAAGTGTTTGATAAAGGCCTTATCCAAAGTCCCCAGAATCGATGGAAACACTCCTACCGACTTCTCTGACAGAGGCCAAATACGGTGTGCAAACATATTTTACTTGATGGATTGTTCACTGGCTGTTTACTGCAAGTATTGTTTAAGAATATAATTAATGCCATTCAATGTGGTTTTATAGCAAATAAGTCTTGTCAAACAAACCTTTTAGAAATTTCCCTCAAAAAGGTAGCTATATAGCTGAATTATTACCGAGGCATTTAGCACATACGAATGAGGCCTTAATGTACGAATGTATAATTTTAATGTATTTAATAACTAAAACTCTGACAAAAAGATTAATGCTGTGAGATATCGGTGAGAAACATGTAGCTAAATCAAAAATTAATTAACATGCTGATCAAAAAAATAACCCATAAATGGGAAACTGTTATTAAAGGGGGTTTGCTTAAGGAGTTTCTGCAAGCTTTTGGTATTGAATCCAGTTATTCCACACCTGTCTCCATAGCTTCTTGATGAATTATATACAGATAAATAGAATTGGTAGAATTTATGGAGGATATAAAGACTAGCAGTATGGTTAAGAGATGAGGATTGGTCTCTCCTAAACTCACCAGGCAGTTCAAATAGACAATCAAAATAATATAGCCAAACTTTTGCATATGGAAAAAAAAAACCAAGAACAGTAAGAGAAGTAGATCTATAGAATGGGAAATAATTTTACTGAAAACAACAACTGTAGGGGTCACAGAATCACAAAATCACAGAATGGTGGGGGTTGGAAGGGACCTCTGGAGATCATCTAGTCCAACCCCCTGCCAGAGCAGGGTCACCCAGAGCAGGTTGCACAGGAACGCCTCCAGGTGGGTTTGAATGTCTCCAGAGGTGGAGACTCCACCACCTCTCTGGGCAGCCTGTGCCAGTGCTCTGCCACCCTCAACATGTTGAGATGCTTCCTCATGTTGAGATGGAACTTCCTATGTTCCAGCTTGTGTCCATTGCCCCTTGCCCTGTCACCAGGCACCACTGAGAAGAGTCTGGCCCCATCCTCTTGACAGCTGCCCTGTAGATATTAGTCAGCATTGATGTGATCCCCTCTCAGTCTTCTCTTCTCCAGGCCAAAGAGACCCAGGTCTCTCAGCCTCAGAGAGATGCTCCAGTCCCTTGATCATCTTTGCAGCCCTCCGCTGGACTCTCTCCAGCAGTTCCCTGTCCTTCTTGAACTGGGGGGAGCCCAGAACTGGACACAGCACTCCAGATGCGGCCTTACCAGGGCAGAGTAGAGGGGGAGGATGATCTCCCTTGACCGTCATGCATGTTGCTACTGAAAGAGTGACCAAATCAAAGCAAGCCAAGCTTTGGCCCAAGGGTCTATGTGGTCTTTGGGCACACAAGGGTAAGCAGGGCCAGCAGGACTCGCCTACGTCTTCAACGCTGGTGGAACCGGAGCTGCCTTGCTCCACACACATCTGGAGGGCATGCATGAAACTGAAGAAGATACAGAGCAGAGACACAAAGGTTGTCCAAGTACTGCACAAAAATTACTTGGTATGCAAGACTTCAGAAGCAGCACCTATTTGTCTAAAGAATCTATTTGTCAGGAGTGCAACTGGAAGGTGACCTGAATATATGTGTCAGCAGTCCCACTGGACGTCAGCTGGCTTATTTTCACTAGGGAAATAACTCATAACAAGAACCAGTGGCAGGAAAGTGAAGCGAGATAAATTCAAACAAGAAGTTAGTCATCTTTTACAATATTTTATTTTCAGCAATGCAGATGATTAACCACTGGAACAAAATTACCAACAGAAGTAACGAGGACACCAGGGGAAGTACTGGCCAAACACAACTGTTGTCCCTGGCATGCAAAAGGGAAGCAAAAAAGCAAAAGATGTGGTTTAATTAGGCAGCAGCTTCATTAACTCAACTCGACTGGGATCTATAAGCAACAAATCGTACAACGTAGCTCATGGGTCTTTTTGCAGTTGTTTTGCTTGTTGAAGCCCCTGTCTGCGTTGGATCTCCGGGGCGATGCTGGGGCCAGGCTGCACATCTGCCAGGAGGAGGAGGACGAAGCTGGAAGGAAGAGTGCTGCCTTCTCTCTGCTCTGAGCAGCAGGGCTCCCTGAATCCTGTTTCATAGGACATAGAAATAATTCCATGAAGGATCACCTTCATGGGAGGTACCAGCAATCCATTTGGCTGACCGGTCCCTGCCAAAGAGATAACATTACCGTTTTCAGCAGAATCTGAAGCGTTCCCACTCACTGGCTCCGAGCTCATTACTGGGCTATGTAAGTGAGATATAATGACTTGTCATATACTGGAGATCAGATTAGATGATCTAAAGGTTCCTTCTGGCCTTACGTTTTATGGGTCCTTCACAATCCACTTTGTGCGCTGCCTCATTGGGTCCGGGAACCACATGCCAGTGCTCCCATTCCCTGGTTTTTATGACTGTGACCTTTATAAACAGGAGTTCTTGAATAATTTAATGGAAAAGGGGGAAAGTGTGAAAGCAATCTAAAGTGAGGTAAATGAGCAAGAGATAAGAAAGCCTCAGAAATGTTAGGACATTTTAAACCTATTTACAGAGCATAATAGTCTGCCTGCATATAGAGACACCAGATTTTAAACATCTGTTTTCTTTCCTAAAGGAAAGGAGTCGGTGGAATGGTGTTGTGCCGCTCATAATGCAGCATCTTTTAGAACAAGTTCAGTATTTTTACTCTCCCTTTGCTACTCTCGTTTCCTTAAATTCCAGGCCCACGTCTATGATTTCAGATGGCTCTATGAATTCTTAAATTATGTTTAATAGTTTAGATCTTTGACCAAACAGTGCCTTTTGGGCGTTACCTGTTATAAGTGATAGTGTGTTCTCGGAATACTTCCTAGAGTTCCCCATTTGTTCTGGAAATAATTTGCTACAGCTTTTTAAAGGGTGTGACATTTTTCCTCAGGTAAAATAAACTAACTCTGCTGGCCGATGCGTGGCTGAGGAGAGTTTCTGTGCTTTTTGCTGCTTCCCGTGAGTTTACCCTGACCTGAATGGGAAGATGACTGCAGAAATCCCTGCACATGTCTACACAGATACTAAGTTGTTCCGTGTTGCTTATGTTACTGTCCTTCGTATGGCTGCGGAAATCCGATCCACCAGCTAACATTTACTTTTTTATGCTGGTTTGTTTTTT
>VYZM01000885.1:316674-349969 GCA_013398915.1 Dromas ardeola | reverse complement strand
TTTTTTTTTTTTTCTTCTCCAATGAATGTTAACACTGGAAAAGTTCAGTTTTGTGAAAGATATCTTCATTTGACTTCATTGTCTTCCTTTTTTCATTTCTGGCCAGAACATTTTGAACCGACGCTACCTCTGACTGGTTACAGTATCTGGTGGGTCTTTAATTTTTTGCTGAAAGTGAAGCTGAGATGACTTATTTCCATGGAGAAGCCTTGTGTATCTTAATGACTCTTAAAATCTGTTTCTTTCCCAAATGAGTGTAGTAATTACATCTTTGTACTTTCTACATTTCAGTCAATTAGAGCCACGTATTTTTCTTTTGTGAATGCAGCAACTTTAGGACTGTGAACAAAAAATGAAACGGCAGCTTCTACAAAGAATTGCGTCATAGCGTAAATGCCTCTATGGTAATAAGTCAAAATGGATGTAAACACTAATCTTCAGAAAAAAACCCAAGTGCTTAACTCTCTTTCATTTCAGTGACGCCCAGATGCCTTAATGCTTTTGAAAGTTTGTGTTACCATCGCTTTGATTTTCCCCATTAAGCAGAATAACAGATCAAGAATAATTTCCCCTTGTCTGAATAACAGAATACATGAAAAATTAATCCCTGATAGATACGCATTGGTTTTCTGATCTACAGACAGCAAGGGTGATTAAATCTATTTTGTTAGTTTTAGTTGTAATGTAATAATAATATAACGCAACATTTATTTAGATAATAAAATGGATTTACGAGGCTGATTGTTTCCTTTTTTTATATCTGCAGCAGAAAGCTATGAAATATGTAAATATAGTCCATCATCTTAAATGCAAACATGTATTTCCTTGTAGCTCTACTATGCAAGGAGCTAGGGAAACTTTTAATGTAGTTTGGCTTCACAGTATTCCAAATACCTTTATATTTATAAGAAGCATGAATGTATTTTCATCTTGTGTGGGCTTTATGTTGACTTAAGAAAGATTCAGTCCCAACCCAAGGTTTTTGACTCTTACTACACCCAGTTTAGCAAGATAGACTACAACCATTGTGGTATCCGAAGAGAAACTTCGGTGTCAACATTGTTAGCAAATTCTTAACTTTCAATGAAGGTGAAGCGGGTTAGGTGCTGAATCGGTATTTGTGCCTCTGCTGTTCTTCCACACCTTCTGTCAGGTAATTATTTGATTTCTAAATACATGCAATTTCTGTCACACCAAGATTGGAAAGCAAATGAAATGGAGGGCTGGTGAATTAATTGCATAAAACCCCCCACCCTTTAACTAGATTTTCAAAAAGTAATATGATTAACATTCAATGTGTTAAACTTGACCAAAATGGCAGATTTTCTTATTCAATGTGAGACAGATAATTGGCTCTGTCTGGGTTATTCTATTATGTACCAAAGAATACCTTTTATTAAAAAATAATAATCACCAAGAAATTGGGTTGAACCTTCACCTTCTCCCCTATTACATAGAAAATAGAGAGGCTAGGTAAGGAGCTTAAAAAATGAAGAGTGAAAATGAATAAGGGGTAAAAAAAGTATTAAAAAAAAAAGATTAAAGGATCAGGTCCACATGATATTATCCTCACCGTAGGTGGCAACTGACCAATTAACAACTTTCTGACTTTGGTTTTTTTTCAATCGTTTTCATAACAAATCAGTTAAGGACCAGATTCTGTTTATTTTCTCACACCACAAATGTGGTGGGTTTAGTTTGAAGGTTTGCTGCTAATTCAGGTTTTTTTAGAAAAGAGGGTAGAATCTGGCCTGAGACCTGCCTTTGAAAAGTGGAGGATTCCTATAAGAAAATCATCACCTGCCATTTTAACAGGGTTCTCTAACACAGTTATTAAGTATCCCGTCAAACCCCATTCTGCTCATCTTTCCATCTGGTGACAAAATGGTATTTTTGCCTCTTTCACTTCCACTTTAGCATTACAGTAAACTGCACCGTGGCCTCAGCCACTAGGATGTCAAACTCCAGTATATTAAGCTGGACTGTAAATGAAGATGAATGCGTGTCTCAGCAGAAGAGTCAGGCATAGGAGAGACAAATTAGAGTTTGTTTTTCCTTTTCTTGGCAGCAGATTCTGCCCTCTGTTTTCACAAAGGACCTTATAGATGGAGTTTGGTAACATAAAAACCAGAGAAATATGGTAAATCAAGCCCGTGGAGTACCATCTCACTTTTCCTCACAAAGAGGGTCACTTGTATGGAGGAACTTTAATGAACTCAGTAAGGAAGGCACATTCTGGTCTTTAATACGTATGAATGCCTACTGTAGTTGTAGGAATCTGTGTGATATGGGCAGGCCGTGGTGTGGAGATCACATTAATGGACAAATGGAACTCCTGTGAGTTTAAAGCTCAATTTGTTTGGATAAATTGCAATGGGAAAGTATTCTGTACCTTCCTGGGGGGAAAAAAAGAAAAAGTTGAATATAGATTTTCCTGATTAGTGAAACATCACATCTTCCTCAAAAAGTTTTCAAAACTTCACAGTAGAATTTAACAATTATCCTCTCATTTCCCGGTAAGATGGAGAATGCAGAAGACAGTAATTATATATTTATCTTTCTTTCCGCTTAACTTCATCTAACTACATGTTTTGAACTGCTTTTGTAATAGGCAAAAAAAAAAAATACTTAATCTTTGAAAAAAGGAAGAAAAGAAAAAAGGATACAAGAGGGAATTTTGCCTACCTTTTGTTAGGATGAGAGGTATTTTACATTTGGCTAAAGTCACAAAATTTTACTTTACTCGAGTTAAAGAGTGATTGAAGAACAGACATCTTTGTAAACTATCCCTGAGGTTCTCTCGTCTGACACTGTTTCATCCCTTGGAAGCCTTTGAGAGTGTTTCCAATTGTGATTTGAAGTTGTGCCATCTATTTTACATAACAAATTTTGGTTTTGTCTCGTTCAGTTCTGGTGATAGTGTTTAGGTTTTAGAATCTCAGAGCAAATATTGAGGGGAACTTGAGAGATATGATATAAATGCCTGACAGCAAATATTTAAAAATGTATGCCTAGTTTTAATGATCTGTGTGCATTCCTTTCCCTCAGCCTGTTCTGCTTTGCAGATGAATTTATATGACTTAGACAATTTCTAAACCCATGTTTCAAAATGGTATTGTTAAATATTTTAAAAGCTTTGTCAATGTTTTTACTGTCGCCCCTAAAAGTAGGGCTGTGGAAGAAGTAAACTGTTATCTTGGTAATCATTACTACTAAAAGTAAAATGCTATCTGTCAGTATATTAAATAAAATAATGACACAGCTTGACAGAAATGCAGAATTATTTTCTATCTATCTTCCTATGTTTTATCCATTTGAGTAGATATTCTAACCTGATTTAGTGTAGCAATTTAATAATTTCCCTTTATCTGGTTACATACATGAAATATGTACTGCACTGATGGTGAAGAATTTATCAGAATTCAGCATTATAATAATTTTTTATAGACTGACTCCATATGTGTGAAGTGGGAAGATATATTGTTGTAACCAAGGGAAGAAACTCTTTTTTGATGTACCCAGACAGCACCAGAAAATTAATAGAGATCAATAGTCATGCCACTAGAAAAGTAATCATGCTGATCAGTATAACTTCCATTTGCTGCCCTGTATTTCTGCATTTGCCTGTTGTCTTTTGGGTTAAGTTGTAAGGACCAATGTTTGGAATATTTTGTACATGGAAATAAACCAAATTTTTTCATGGCTGTATTAGAAATACATTGCTTTATGGTGCTCCGGTTTTGAATAAATAAATGTTTATGCATTAAAATGGTATAATACTTCGTATTTCATTGGCTATTGGCCACTTATTAAAACACAAACCTGGCCTTTATTACAAGAGATCCTGCTTGGACAAAGTGTTTATATTTTGATGTACATGGCCTTGGATAACTAAACATGGATGAGGTTGAACTAATTACTATGTTTGAAGAGTATTTTGTGTGTCATAACCCAAATTTCTGCATTTTTTTTATGCTGCTGAGCATTGGATTGATTTATATAAACGTTAGTGATGATTATTTAGTGAACTGGATGGTGAGCAATTTACAGTACCAAGATGTGGGGTTTTGTTGTTTGGATTTTTTTTTTATGTTGAACAATTGAGAAGGCAACAAAATGTGGTTTTAATTCAGAGGTTAGGTGAGCTGGACAAGTTTTCTGTTTTGCTTGGTGCATGCAAACCGATTTGGTGGTGGCTTGGCAGGATATTGGGTAGACAAGAAAGTTCCTCATCAAGCCTGTAATAGACACCTCTGTACACAGACAGGCCACCAAGGAGAGGCAGGCACCTGCACCCTATTCACATGGCTCATAAATATATACAGTACAGGTGGAAAATATGAGCTATTCTGAATAGCTAGAAAAAAGTTTTGAAGTTCTGGCAGAGCTTGAGAAGTTATCAAGGACAACACAGCCATGGTTACAACCGACAACCTCAAATTCTGTGAGGACTACCTGGGAATAACAGGCAGATGTGAGAAGGCAGCCCAGTAGAATGAGACTGAAACAGAAATTGGGAAAGACAGAAAAAGATTTCAAAGTAGCTGTTTTTTATTCAAGACAAAACAAAACAGAAAATGGGTCATATGGTGGAAAAGAATTGATGAGATCATTTTGATTTTCATGTTAGGTCTAAAATGGGAAGATGTCTCATTGGTTATGACCAGAAGAAGAGATTTAAAACATGGACTGGATAAAATCTCATGAAGTAACAAAATAGGGACCATCCATGCTTTCTGTTTCGGTGCTGGTGTTCCAGTTCACCGTGTAGTTTAGACAGTGTGATTTAGAGTGGTGGCATCATAGAAAGGGGTCTAAAACCTTTTCCTTATTTTTTTTTTCCCTTTTCTTTCCCTTCCCCTTGACCCCCCCATAAGATTACTCTTTTTGCTTGGTTATACGCTCTTGTCATAAGAGATGTCTCCTGGGCAATTCCGGTTTCTACTTGTGGTGAAGGACAAGGCACACTTGGACAAACCGGGCTCCACGGAGGAGAAATATGTAGTTAAATGTACTAATATTACAAAATAAGAGCATAATTATAATTTTTCACAGAGTAAGGGATCAACATGAACAAGGAATGCAGGCAGTTAGTGAATGTCCTCTTCAGTTCCTATCACTCCAGTGCAGTGGGAGTCTGGATTGGCATCGCACACCTGTGATCACCTAAATAGCCACTGGATGTCACTGATGATCCACACAAACTCAGCTTAACCCTTCCAGAAATTTCTTGTAATGCATGGAAGAGTCAGTAAAAAGGGCACTCCCATGACCTTGGGGATTTGAATTGTCTACCATCAACATCTTCAAAACAGATAAATAAGAAACTCTCAAAAGAAATAGGGATATGATCAACAGCAAGGCATAGAATGAGTTAAGATGCTTCAAAGTACTATTTGAATGTGAGATGATGGCTACGTATGACTCCCTTACAAATGTCATATCAAGCATTCTTACATGTTCCGATATATAACCACCTAGGTGGAATGACATCCCTTTAATGTTGGTTGGTCTTCTTTTTACAGTCTGTGCAAGTTGGCTGGACATTTGGTGGTTCGTATTCAAATGTTTCAACAACTCCAGGATCTTTCTGGAAGGACTGCAGAAATTCCTCCCCTTCTCTGGGAATTCTAAATTGCCTTAGCTGTTTGATGAGCAATAAATCATTGTCCAACATGTTCCTCCTATCTGAAAGGTAAAATTCCTAATGCCAGTCCATAGGAGAGAAGTAGGTAGCTGCCTACCATAGCAAGAAGAGTTGTGGAATGAGAACAACATTGAACACAAAGCATCTATATTCACCAACCAGAGTTGTTTCTTCTTGTAATTGGCAAATTCATGATAGTCATGAACCAGTTCTTTCCATCCCTTACTAGTGAGTATATTAAGAGGAGAAGTGAGAAATGCATTTGTACTTGTGTTGTAGAAATGAGGCTAAAAAGAAGGTTTTTCCATCTGTTAGTGCCATTGCATTCTATCTGGCCTGAAATGACTTTCAGGTTTTTTTTCTTCATGACAGAAGATTTTTTGCTTCTTCCATCAGCAGCCATCTCCTTGAGAAACCATGCATCAAACAATTAGGTTTTATTTTCTCTAACATTTCAACTTAATACTTTGCTTGTTGCCTGATGCCAGTGTCTCCTTTTGGTCGTGGATGGTACGGAGATAGAGATCAGAGCTTTTAAAGACTCCTTTACAGATAGAATAAGACACATCACAATGAGCTCGTTTCACTGATACAGTTTTAGATAGCTCATTAGCTATATGCTGTGAAGCCAATTGAGTCTTTAAAGAAAACCATAGTATTCTCTTCAGTTAAAAGAGCACTTAGCTGCCCTATTGCAACTGAAAAATGATGTAAAATGTTACAAACCTGAGAGTAATTTGTCTGTATAAGCAACTCAGAAGCTAACAGATAATGGTCTGAGAAAGGGAATGTTGGTTGGGAGGCAAATAAAGATTATGTTGTTTTGAATCTTAGATTTTTCACACTGTATTTCTGAATCAACTTCATCATCCTGTCTCTGATTTTAGACAACAGTTCTGGAGAAAGATAAGCCAGCCTCCAGCCTGTGCTCCAACGTAAAGAATAACACCAAGCCCATATGCATGTTTTGGTCCACAATGAAGTGAAATATTCTGGCCTCCATGGAAATAAAGTATTCCTCAAAGTATATGATTCAACAATATTAACATTAATTAACCAACAAACTAAATTCCTACTACGGATTATAAAAGTGGCTTGCCTTTAAAAAAAGACCCAGTCTTCAGGACTCCCTCTAGCAGGTGTTCTCCTTGCCGTGTGTTCTGCCAGATAACTACATGCTGTCTAATGAGAAGTGAAACCTCCATCTATCATGAGATGAATAATTGAATTGTTTGTTCATGAGTGAAATAATGTAGAGTCACCTGTTTTGAGAGGACTTTCATTTTGTCAGCTCTTGTATCTAAATACCACTTTCCCCTCTAGTGTTGTAAAACTTGATGCGGGTTGAGCGGGACCCGAAAATGATGGGAGAGATACTCTTACCTCCCCAGGTCTTCTGTGTTTGAGTTAGCTGCCTCAGCTGGATCACTCATTTTTCTTCAGAGGAGAAAGAAGGGCTCTCCCAGAGGAGATTCAGAGATTCATAAATCTATGTTGCTCTATGAAGTACTGCAGCACTGTCAGGGTGTTAAAAGAGTTCATGTTCTTGTCCTGGTGTCCACACTACATGTTTCACATTGGGTTTTGTTTCAGTGGGGTTTTGCTTCCCACCTGCTCTCATTTTTGGTCCCACTGACTAAATATCCACTAGTACCTGGAGCACACAAGGTATATAATCTTGGGTACATCCCATAGCTTGACTTCCTCTAACAGAAATTGAATTCATGTGCCGAGCGGCAGCTCCATGATGCAAAAGAAAGCACAGAAAATGAAGATTTTTCAGGCGACACACTTGATGATGTGCTCCTAAACAGAACTAAAATGCTAATATGGACCCACTGTAAGGGTACGATAAACCTCTAAAGAGACTGTCCAGTTAATGTAGCTGATGTATCTCTATTTTAATATTTCTTATCTTTATTTTAATTTATCAAGGATAAATATTACTATATAAATTCAGAATACAGTTCAAAAGACATCCTGTCTTGCTTACTTTTTTTTTTTTTTTAATTTTTCAAATTCAGTAGCTAGATCCACAGATAAAGGAGTTAGGATCTCATTTACTTCCTGCCACTGACTTATTTAATGATGGCAGGTAAGAAATTTAGAAGAGCAGAAACTGGAAATGAGAATTTTGTTTTGTCTTCTGGGAAGGGCTCCAAGAAGGCAAATCCTTTTCCCCTGTACCCTGCTTTGTAGGCTTTGATGCTGCCAGATACAGCCAAACCCATGACATTACATTGAAAAGCAAATAGGATTTTGAAAAACTGTGAAAGAGATTCCTATACATGCTTAAAGAAAACAAAAACAAGAACAAACCAACCTCAGCTTCTGAAAGGAAACAGAAATTCTTCATCATTTTCTCCCAGAGCAAATATTTATAGATTAACTGCCAATGTGTGCGTGTCAAGAGATTACTATACATATGTGAAAAAGAATATGAATAGAGAAAATGAAACTACAGAAATAGAATGAGCACTTACAAACTGTGGTGACAGATTTATTAAGCTGAGACCAGAGAAAGAAAAATGAGTCAGAGTACATTTAAAAACATCTGCGCGATTGGTGATTCTTTTCAGAGGCTGTTTAGTACAGAATCGACAACAGACAAAACCAAAAAGTGTAAATGCAGCAGGAAGTCTAACTTGGCACCTTCCTTCTCAGGGAGGCCTTTATGCAGACAGTGGTGCTTGTTCCGTGCTCCTACACCCCAACCCACCAGGGACGATTTGTGTGTTCTTCCAAACTGAATCAAAATCCTCTGAGGGTGGTGAGACCCTGGCCCAGGTTGCCCAGAGAAGCTGTGGATCCCTGGAGGTGGAGAAACACCATCCCTGGAGGGGTTCAAGGCCAGGTTGGACAGGACTTTGAGCAACCTGGTCTAAGTAGGGAGGTGTCCCTGCCCAGGGCAGGGGGTTGGAACTGGATGGTCTTTAAAGTCTCTTCCAACCCAAACCATTCAATGATTCTATGATATCATGAAAATTATTTGAAAGCACCTCCTTCACACCAGGATAGCCTGTGCAGTGATTTTTGTTAGAGGTGAGGTCTGAGTCTTCTCAGGCAGTGGAAGAGTCTGAATTTATTACTCCCTGAGTTCACAAGCCAGCCTCTGAGCTATCCCACGCCAGGGAAGGATGTTGAAAGCTCCATTGCCACCACCTTGTGAGAAGAAAGGATCACTTGTTCTAGGCTTTGGTACCAACCTCCAGAAGATGCAAGGCTGTGTAACAAGTGCCCGTAATAAAGGAAGCAAACCCCAGAGGTGAGCTGGGATTAAGACATAGCCTTTCATCTGAATTTCCTTCTTTTGAGCTTAGATCTTTCTACACACCCATGCTGGTTGTGGTAGATGTAATTTTGAGGGGTCTAGTTCCCCCCATGCAATATCTGGGGTACCCAACTGTCTAAACCAGTGTAGCGAGTTCTATTACTAGTACTCAACCATCTTACCTACTCTGTAGGCTTACTCTCTTACATTAAATGTAGAAACTAAGGGCTAACAGTAGTTTATTTGGAAAAGAAAACGCCTTTTTCTGTCAGTTCAGCTTTTGGCTATATTCGTATTTGATCCCTGCTGTTCAAAATGCAGCCTTTTATAGAGCACTTAATTTTGCATGTAATGAACTCCACTAGAGTTAACAGTGGGGTTTGAATCCAATATATTAGGAGGTAAAAGCTCAGAATTTGCAGAAGTTATCGGCCGTGATTTTAGTAGTAGCATTTCTACTGACTTTGCCTATTGCAGAATTAGAACAACACTGAGCCCCTTTGAAAGTCTCACCCCGAGGGTGAGACAAAGTTCTGCAGCCTTTAATACTGAACGGTATGCTGCTGGATCATCCAGCATTAGAAATTTGAGTCAGTAGAGGGGGAAACTCACGATTGTTTGGTCAGATTAGACAAAGGACATGAAACAAAGCATATAACATTTTTGTACTTTTCTATCATGTTTACGCTTGCTATGGGAAGGCTCGCGATCCAGCCAAAAGCCTGCCACTATGTACCCAAATGTTTTGAACAAATCCGAAATGACAAAGTGAGTTTATACTCAGACAGATGACAGAGTGCGGAGAAGCATTTTCTGTCACGCGGCTGCAGCATTTTTGATCTAGTACCAGCTACCTTAAAGATGAGTTGGCTACTTCGTTCAATCACAGCCCGAGTCTCTCAGGCTTTGCCAACGTGATGTTCAGGAGGTGGATACAGGCTTTCTGCAGGTACGTTGGATGGAATCCAGCTGTACTCGTGCAATCGTACGGTTCTGCTGGCCTGGGGCTGGTCCTGAACTATCGGATCCTGTTCAGAAGCTAGTTATGTTGTTTTAGGCTCAAGCCCTTCAGCAGTCTGCATGTTGTCTGACCAGATTATATTATCGCAGACTGAGCTTATATTAACTTGAAGAAAACAAAAAAAAACAAAACAAAACAAAAAAAAAGAGCAAATTTGTGTGTTGAGGGAGGGGATTCTGCCCCTCTACTCTGCTCTGGTGGGACCCTGCTGCAGTGCTGCCTCCAGCGCTGGGGCACCAACAGCAGAAGGACATGGACCTGTTGGAACGGGGCTAGAGGAGGCCCCGGAGATGCTGGGGGGGCTGGAGCCCCTCTGCTGTGAGGACAGGCTGGGAGAGCTGGGGGGGTTCAGCCTGGAGAAGAGAAGGCTCCGGGGAGACTTTGGAGCCCCTTCCAGTCCCTCAAGGGGCTCCAGGAAAGCTGGGGAGGGACTCTGGATCAGGGTGGGGAGCCATGGGATGAGGGGGAATGGTTTTAACCTGAAAGAGGGGAGATTGAGATGAGATCTGAGGAAGAAATTCTTTGCTGTGAGGGGGGTGAGCCCCTGGCCCAGGTTGCCCAGAGCAGCTGTGGCTGCCCCATCCCTGGAGGGGTTCAAGGCCAGGCTGGACGGGGCTTGGAGCAACCTGGGCTGGTGGGAGGTGTCCCTGCCCAGGGCAGGGGGTGGCACTGGATGACCTTTAAGGTCATTCCAACTTAAACCATTCCATGATTCTATGATTCTATGTTACTGCAAAATGCAGTCCAGATACACCCTTAGACAAAACCTGTAGCATACTCAAAAATATCTTTTGTGGATCACCGGTTTCAGAGAAGGGCAAAACCCCAGAGCCCCCGAGTACGTTGCACTGCCCTGCGTAAGTTTTGATCTCCGTCATCTGCATGCACTAGTGCTAAAATATATACATGTTCCAAAGCCTACCCAGGTGATAAAAAACTAATTTATCTATCTATTTGCATGTGATATTTTGCACTTGCGCACAAAAGAAAACAGGACTGAGTTCTCTCTGAAACAGCAGCTCTTCGTGGTTGCAAACCAGGGCTAAAATAAGTGTGACAGTGAATGTAGATTTACATAACCTGAGTGTGTTAACTTCTCAATGCAACAAAGGTGGCATTCCTTGGGTTACAATCAGGACCCCAGGTGTCTCTGTTGTAAACTACTGTTTTTCCTGCTTATTCTGACTCTATTCACAGCTCCCCTATGCATACCCCTGACAGAGTCCAACCTCCTCGGCACAGTGGTTCCCTTCTGCACGATCCAAAAGTGAGCCCATTAAAGATGAGATGCTAAGGGTAGAATATTGAAAATAATAGCAGTGTCTGGATTTCTCCTTCAAATTATGTTTACTAGTTTGCTTAATCTGGAGTTTTTAAAGGTTTTTGAGGGTGTTGAACTGTCCTAGGCTTACTGAAAGTTAAGTGCCTTAGGGATCTTTTGCAAGTCCTCACTTTAGCAGAAGTGTCACTCTATATTTATTTGTATCTCAGCACAGTCAAACCATGTGTGTAACTAGCCATTGTGGCTTCATATAGCACTTTAAGCTTCTCCTTCCCCTGTATTATTAATTACATTCAGTTATTGTCCCATTTTCTCATAATTTAGAACAGTGTTTTCCAATAAATGATTCTAGTAAACACATAGCTTCCTCTCTCAAAAAATAATCTTGCCGGGAAAAGATACACTGATTTTCTGAGCAAAGCATCTCTCTGCTGCTAGACTTTCAAGCAGAAATACAGCCTACAGCTAGCTGGCATCTGCCTCTAAGCCTCACCCTTGTCTTGGATGCTGACTGATATGTCCATGCCTCTGGACCTGTGTGCAGACTCCCTGACTTCAGTGTGAAGCTCTTTGGTTTGGAGAATTGGCCTATAAACCCCATTGACTAAGTGGGATCTGACGAGTGCTCTGTCATCCCCTGAGAGAGCCAGCGAGCGCAGCTTCGCGAGGCTGAGATTCCTAATTTATCCATATAATTAAGCTCATTAGGCTGAAGTTAAACTCTGTGAATATCCTCCATATATCTCTTCATGTAACTATCACCTAATGTAACTATCCTGATCATAATGAAGGTTTCTAAAATTCTAAAATTTATGGAATAGTGAAGAATTAATCATATCTCTGTTTGTCAGTCATAAGGTATCTTCTTTACAAAACAAGCTTGTTGCAATTAGGGAAAGCAACACCTTAGAGGTGAAGTTCATTCACTGTCATCCAGTAGATCTCTCTCTATATTCTCCTGTCTCACCCCAAGTTATCTTTTTACCTTTAACAGCTCAGAAAGCACGTGTATCTCAGCTCAGGATGTTTTGGTGTCACTCTTTGTAAGGTTTCTGCATCCTTCTGTGCGTAGTGCACAGATGCAAGGAGATCTCGATGAGCACATGCAGGTGCAAGAATAACTTTACAGACTACATGTAAATTGAAAACTCTTCCTCTGCTCCTCTCTAGTGAGACCCCCCTGCAGTGCTGCCTTCAGCACTGGGGCCTCAGCACAGGAGAGACACGGAGCTGTTGGAGCGGGGCCAGAGGAGGCCCCGGAGATGCTGGGAGGGCTGGAGCCCCTCTGCTGTGAGGACAGGCTGAGAGAGCTGGGGGGGTTCAGCCTGGAGAAGAGAAGGCTCCGGGGAGACCCTCCAGCCCCTTCCCGTCCCTAAAGGGGCTCCAGGAGAGATGGGGAGGGACTCTGGGTCAGGGAGGGGAGCCATGGGACGAGGGGGAACAGTTTTAAACTAAAGGAGGGGAGATTTAGACTAGATAGGAGGAAGAAATTTTTTATAATGAAGGTGGTGAGCCCCTGGCCCAGGTTGCCCAGAGCAGCTGTGGCTGCCCCATCCCTGGAGGGGTTCAAGGCCAGGCTGGACGGGGCTTGGAGCAACCTGGGCTGGTGGGAGGTGTCCCTGCCCAGGGCAGGGGGGTGGGACTGGATGATCTTTGAGGTCCCCTCAAACCTAAACCATTCTATGATTCTATTCTATAATTGTAAACTGGAAGTTTCAACTCTCTTTAACCGCAAAGGGGGGCATTCAAAAGCCCAGGCATCACAGGATGTTACAGACACTTGCTATATGATCAAACTAAATGAGAGAAATCCTCCCTGGGTGGAAGGATGTATCTATTGGAACCATTAAGCATGGGACCTTTCTCCTCCCAAGATTTGAGGTCCTTCTGTTCCTGAACAAAAGTTTGTGGTGATTTGGGTAACAGTTTTGACAACATCTAAAAAAAATTAATCAAGAATATTTGAACTTTAGCATTTTAAAAATAAACCATTCTGAGGACAATTCTGTATAACATTAATGAAGAAAAAGGAGGTGAAATATTGGGGATGTCACAAAATTATTTTCTTCTATGTTCATTTTTCTTGTCAGGAAAGCAAAATATATTTTCATTTTTCTGAACAATTTTCATTTTCGCTTTACTGAAATAGCGTGCATATGTGACCAGGAAACTGAAAATTAGTCATTCTCAGAATTATAATCTTAGTCCTTCCATTTAATTTGGGGCGATTACCATTACCAAGATAATTTTCGCAGCATGAGCAATTTACTCACTGTACCTTTGTCATTAATGAGCACAGATGGACCATAAACTGATCCATAATATGTTCCCATCCATCACGGCTTTGAACTGAAACGGCTTCAGTCTAGGCAGGCTAATCTGGCCTACCCGAGAGGCCCATTGCGCGTGCAAGAACTGGTAGACCTACGTCTGATCTTGCTCTTTGGGCTTTCTGTAATCATAAGTGATGAGTTGTGAACCCATCTTGTAACTCGGCGGTAGAACCGCTTCAGAAGTTTTACAGTTTCGCAGTCCTAAGAGATGTTGAATCATTCCCGCTGTGCCGTCACAAGGAAGACTTCAAGCTTCTCCGTATCTCTAATAAGAAGAGGGCAGTACCTCGGAAATACAATGGGAAAGTTCCCCAACTGTTTGTCTGCCTTTTTCAAGCAAGATTATTATTTTTTTTACTTTTCGGTTATTATTTCAGGTGATCTTGTCTATAGACAGTCAATGTCGGCGTGCCTCCCTAATTGTATAAATAATTCCAATAATTGTAAAAGATTGTTTGACTGGAAAACTATATAGCTCTTAAGCATTCTATAGGATTAACCAGGATATACTATTCTAAATCTTCTCTAAGTTTTATATGGGTTTCTTTTTTACCTGATAACTTTCACACCTAACATCTATACCTTTTTATACCTCCTGCTCTCCTTTTTTTAGGCTTCTTTTAACAATAACAATCCTAGAAATTACTCATTTCTTGATGATTTTGGTTTCTTGAAAACTCTTGCTCCCTTCACATTTGTAACTTTTAATTTCACATTTTGTTCACTACCACACTTGGTTTATACCAGGACAAGGCAGCTTGGCTTCTCTTATTTCTTTTATGTTTACAAAATACTCTCTGGGTAAAATATTCCGCAAGGAAATCTTAACCACATGTATGATTTAAAAATAAATAAACTCAATTCGGAACCCAGGAAAAGTGCAGGAAAGATGCCAAGCTAACAGTCCTTCAGACTCCAGCCCTTTATTTACAGGGTAACAACAGCAATGGAAACCTCCCCCCTCTAATTCCTTGAAAATTGTGTCTTATCCTAGTCTCAGGGTAACCTCCCCCAAATTCATTAAATCTTTGGCATCTCAGCTAGGGTTTGCAACAGGGTTGTTGTTACTGGTGGTGTTATTTAATGTGGAAACTCCTGCACCAGCAACTTGACTGAGACCACCAACTTGTTGGTATAGTACCCCCATATTTTTATTAATTTGTGCGCATCACGTTTCCCTCAAGAGTTAAAAGAGAAATGCTCAGGTCTTGTAGTGGCTTTAACTCCATGAATACTGTGCTGTAAATAACGGGCTGGTAATAAAATTATTATGGTGAAATATCACAGGCTGGGTAAAACACTAAGGTAGAAAATATTATCATGGAATGGCATTTCACTGCTGAAACAAAAACTCTCTGCGTTTGTCACGCTCAGTAAAGGAGTTGATATCCAAACTTATCTTAAATTTTCAGACTTCAGGAATATACCCACACCTTCCATAATCACAACAGAATAATAATATAATAAATCAGTTTTATGAGTCCTGTCTCTATTAAATCATGTGAATAGTAATTAAATTGTGCAATGAAGGAGCCACTGAATTCAATTTCAGCAAAAATCATCTTCCTGTCCTCTTTCAGGAAAAAGATTAGGTTTGGAGGTGAGAAGTAAATGGAGTGAGATAAAAAGGAAGGGTGCTCCTCACACTGCTTTTCAACTGTGTTTTTCACTGTCTGGCATAGAAGGATATCTACAGTGCTAGAAGCACTGTACGGGTAACTGAAAATTAGTGTTTGTAATCTAGAACCTGAAAAAAATAAGAATCTAAGCTTTGCTAATTAGCTGTAGGGTAGTGACAGCCATGAGAGGTGATTACTGTAGCTGTCCATGTGGGTCAACGCTGGCTGCGCTGCTCAGGTTTAAAAGGAGGCACTCTCCTTCTGTGCAGCCTATCTCTTTATCCTTATTAAACACATTTCTTCCACCTCGGCTCCCAGCCTGCTAGAGAGGTGTGCAAGTCACATGGAAGCACTGCCAAGGAGGCGCTAATTGGTGCCCCAGCTGGCAACCTCAGCAGACAGGCCAAGGAAGGAGACCGAAATACTTTCCAGGTCAGCTCAAAGGCATTTTGGGGCAAACGTGGAAAGCTCGAAGGGCTCCCACCTGTGTTTACATCTCTTCCAGCACAGTCAGGCCAATGCTTTTAATGAGCACCAATTATTCCCTCCTGAATAATTGTTTTAGCAAAGAGCACCAAGCTTCTTCCCCATTTGAGCTGTGGATGTCACTGAAGCTGGATTCTTTTACACAGATGTATGCAGATACATATATCCACTGCTATATCTTGTGTTCAGCATTATGTCAAAAAGCAGGCCTTTATAGGAAAAGAAAATAAACTTAACTCTAAAAAGTGTTTGTCAGCAAACCTGAGCCTCTATGGGCATTGATCCCACTACCTGTGAAAGTCTGAAAAGATGCAATCTTAATTCTTCGGAGACGGCATTTCAGTTCCAAGTACAATTATTTTTTTATAAACAGACATTTCAAATGACAGTTTCCTAAGGGCTTTTGCTTCATTTGGTGGGTATATGTTCTTTATTGTTTTGTTGCCACTTCTTCACCTATACCTACGTGATTATCTCATTTCAGCACAAGGACACTGAGCAGAAGTCTGACCTGTTGTTCAGTGGAAAGCAGGGATTTCCTTTCGTCTGAAGACAACAAACGACAGTTCTCTTGACCTGCTGCCAGAGGTCTCTGTGTCAGTTTGTATTTGCTTCTGAAATGAGGCTTACTCATTTTTCAGTCTGACTTCTGACATTCCTAGTGGGCTGTGTAAACAATAGAGAATAACTGTTTACATAAGGAATGATTTTCATACCTCATCCTACTCATCCAGTTTCATTAAAGTAACTTTAAAAAAAAAAAGCCTCAAGTGTTATTTTACTGTAGCTCTATCACAAAAACCATTTTTTTGTGTGTTTTTTTCTTTTTTTTGTTTGGTTGTTTTTTTTCCCCTCGCTATGTTTTTTTTTTTCAATATTAGAATCGTTTGACACTAAATGACCTTTCCTGAATCAGTGTATTAAGACTGGTTGAGATGGAGTTAATTTTCCCAGAGCAGCCCTCGTAGCGCTGTGCTGTGTATTGGCGGCTAGGAAGGTGTTGGTAACACCCCAATGCTTTGGCTGTTGCTGAGCAGTGCTCCACAGCACCAAGGCTGTCTCCCCAGCATTCCCCCCTCACCGGTAGGCTGGGAGTGGGCAAGATCTTGGGAGGGGACAGAGCCAGGGCAGCTGACCCAATCTTACCAAAGGGATATTCCGTACCGTATGACGTCTGCTCAGCAATAAAAGTTAGGAGAAAGGGGGAGGAAGGGGAAGATTTGTTATTAGACATTTGTTTTCCAAAGCAATCGCTACACGTACTGAAGCCCTGCTCCCTGGGAAGTGGCTAGACATCACCTGCTGATGGGAAGGAGAGAATAAATCTTTTGTTTTCCTTTGCTACTGCACATTGCCCTTGCTTTTGCTTTATTACTGCTTTTATCTTGACCCACAAATTTTTTCCATCTTATTTTCTATCGCTATCCTGCTGAGGATGGGAGTGATAGAATGGCTTGGTGGGCACCTGGTGTCCAGCAAAGGTCAACCCACCATGTTCCCACCATGCCTCACCATGGTCTTCCCCAAGGGTTGCAGGCGAATCTCCTCCGGCATCTGGAGCACCTCCTCCTCCTCCTTCTTTATTGAACTTGGGGACTGCAGAGTTGTTCCTCTCATATATTCTCACTCCTCTCTTCTGGCTGCTGCCATGCAGGTTTTTTTCCCCTTCTTAACTATGTCCTCCCAGAGGCGCTACCACCATCGCTGATGGGCTCGGCCTTGGCCAGCAGTGGGTCCCTCTTGGAGCCGGCTGGCACTGGCTCTATCAGACATGGGAGAAGCTTGTAGCAGCTTCTCACAGAAGCCACCCCTGCAGCTACCCTGCTACCAAAACCTTGCCACGCAAGCCCACATCAACTGGCTGGCCCGTTTTCAGTAAGGTGCTTCTTTTCTGTTTAATGGCTAGGCTCGGAAACACATCCTCGCTCTCAGGACCAAGGGTAAATCCTGGTACATGCCAGCTTTTGCTGGGTGGTGGCCAGGGTGCGTACCATTGCCCTCCATTTCTTCTTCACAGTTTAGACATACTGTCTGCGCAGAAGCTTCATCACACTCCAGTCTCTGAGATGAATGTATGACTTCAACTTTGATGCACCTCTGCATGGGGCATCCAGTTGACCTTATTTTAATGAAGTATATAAGAAGTACTTACATATTAAAAGTTATTCATGCGCTGAAAGGCTTTGTCAAGCCAGATTCCAAATCCTACATCCTTTGCCATTTTAGGTCTCATTCAAAGTCAAAACAGGAACGTCCAAAGGGCTTTGTAACTTTATCATACTTTTACTGATGCTTGGGCTCCCAGACTTCTTAGATATTTTCACCAGCATACTGGAATTGAATTGAACAGCTGTTATAGGTTTCCCCAAAAACTTGCAGTAACAAATACAAGCTCTAAGGCTCAATCTGACTGCAGTGGGAGTGCCAAAGGGCAGGCACTTGGCAGGGGTTCATATACAGGCCTCAGCTCATTCTTTTTGAAGTGTGCAAATGGGAAGCCGCCTGGTTTGAGTTACCAATGCTAAAGTAGCTGAGTGTTCATATATTAAAAGACCAGTGAAAAACACTGTTTGGATGTATTTCTGCAGGTCGTTCAATATTGACATTTATGAGGGAGAGGTGCAGAATTACATCTGAGATCAACCTCAGAACACTCTTGCTTCTAAGGCAGTGGCTCAAAATTAAAGAGTTGCTACCTCAGCGAGTATGTATGAGAAGATGAGACCAATCCAAACTCAGCTGCAGAGGTGACGCTCCCAACTGGAAGTGAGTCATGAGCTCACGATGTGAAACGAGAGGAAAATTACATTAGTAAAGAAACTGGAAACCTCACGCTGTAACAGAAAAGAAAGCCCAATTTTATTTTGATACCGACAGACACTTTTGGACATCACTATGTTTTCTTACCACACTGTAGAACAGGGTCTGAAGCGAAGACTTCTCTTAATAGCTTCCTCTTTTTTTTTTTTTTCCCCGGGGCTGGAGTGTAGAGTGCACTGGTGACATAACACCATTATTTAAGTGGAAAACATACTGCAAACTTGTGATTAAAGAGCTAAAGCCACCCTCTTATATTAGTAGATGTTTGCTTGAAGAGAACGTTGAACTTACATTGGCTTTTAGCACAAGATAGCATTATATGATCGTATGATTGTGGAGGTTTCATTCTACTTTAGGTAGCCTGGGTAGTTCCACTTCTTCCTATTCAAAGCCACTGAACCGAAACCACTTTATTAGATAGCCTTTTGCTGAGACCGGCAATTTCTTGTTTGTCACTTGAACCCTCTGTGTGGATGTTCTTAAGGCAACTGTGCTTATCGGAAATGCTGCTATGCATCAAGGGTTCCAAAAGTACTTTGACCATCTTCAAAATATAACAGCAAAAAAGGATTAAGACAAGAAGTTAATAGCAATGATGAGTCCTCTTAAGTGAAGGGTAGAGATAGTCATTGGTACCTTCCAAGTACTCTGCGGTGATATAAATTTTGAAGGCCTTATATCAGTGTCTGCCACGAAAGTACAACTGTTGTGAAGTAGACTGTGTCATTACCCCATAAAAGTTCTATAAATAGAACTATTATATACAAGTGCAGAATGGATGAAAATTGTATCTTTTCAGTATAGCTTCCTCTGTTATTGGTAAAATTGCAAGCCCTTTGGGTACAATTTAATCCTGAAATGGCTTTCTTGGAAAACTAAAAAAGAAAGAGGAATTTTTAATGTTTGGAGTCATTGCTAATCTATTTTTGTTGGAAATCTTTTTGATGCCTTTTTGTTTTACAAATAACAAATGCACTATAACTTGTAAGATGTGTTAGTAGAAAGAGGCAATTTGAGGCTTAAGCTTTTAGTTTACTGTTTCCAGTTCTACTGCATTATTTTTTTTTTCCAAAAGAAGAGAAAAAAAGCTTATATATATATAAGCTTTTTTATTATAATCAAGATGGTAGAGCTATGCAAATATTCTTTCTTCAGTACACTTGTCATCAGTGTAGTAATAAGGGACCATTTTCATTCCAACAGGGGCAAGGAATGAGAATGAATCTTCCTTTCCTCCCACTGCTTCAGCAATACAGGGTAAAGCTCTTTCTCTGTTTCCTCTGGTTCCAGATTTCCAGCTTTTCACTTAAAATGTATGACCAAGGGAGAAAGAGAATAGAACGGATTGTTAACCATGGTAATTATGGGACTCATTCATTCCTGATTACTTCACTTCTGTCTCTCATTTATCCCAAGTGTTGGGCACAGTTTTCCTCATCACTTGTCTTTCAGGAATTGATGTAAAGTATGTCTCAGTCTCTGCTTTGTTGTGTGGGCTACCCTGCTGCTCCTTTCTGGTTTAGCACTTTGAACATGACAATTTCCACCTCCAGTTTAGGGTGGGTGAGTGACAAAACAGAAGTGCTTTATTTACTCGACACCTTTGTTATTCTCCTGCTTCAAACCTTCTAATTCCTCATTTATCGAGAAGAAACAATACATTTGACAAGTCATATAATACAAATAAGAAATAGTGAATGATGAACGGCAAATAGAGGTAGCACTTTGTTGTCATTTACCTTAAGGTCTCTTTTCACCTCTCTGGCATTACAAAAGGATCTCAAAGTCAGAGAAGGCACCTATTTTGAGGTTCTTTTCAGCTGACAGATGGGTGGAAGGGAACTCATTAAAAGTAAGTGTAAGTAATAATAAACACACAAATAACCTCAAAAGAAAAATCATTCAAACCATTTACAAGTATGTATGAGGAATATCTGAGTGACTTGAGCTCACTTTTGGAAAACAGATTTAACAAATGTATTACATGTCACATTTGTCACTAGTAATTTCTCACCCGCTTGCAAAATTTAAGACAAAGTTTGAAGGCAAAAACCCCCAGACTTATTGTGAAATGAATGAAGCTGCACATCTTTTGGAGATGGCACTTCTATAATTACTATGGACACTGGTATGTGTGAAGTGCTTTGATGTGAACTGTACACGTAGAAAAAGAGCAAATCTGTTATGTTGGAGACCCCAGAGCTGGATGTAGTACTGCAGGGGAGGTCTCACGTCTCACCAGACATAGCGGGGCAGAATCCCCTCCCGCACCCTGCTGGCCACACTGCTGGGGATGCAGCCCAGGATGTGGTCGGCTTTCTGGGCTTCAAGACCACATTGCTGGGTCACGTCCAGTTTCTCATCAACCAATACCCCAAAGTCCTTCCTGACCGGGCTGCTTTCAATCCATTCTCCGCCCAGCCTGTGTTTGTGCATGGGATTGCCCCAATCCAGGTGCAGGACCTTGCACTTGGCCTTGTTGAACCTCATGAAGTTTGCACAGCCCCACCACTCAAGCCTGTCCAGGTCCCCCTGGATGACATCCCTTCCCTCCAGCGTGTCAACCGCTCCAAGCATCTTGGTGTCATTGGCAAACTTGCTGAGGGTGCACTCAATCCCACTGTCCATATCGTCGACAAGGACGTTAAACAGTGCCAGTCCCAGGACTGACCCCTGAGGAACACCACTCGTCACTGGTCTCCACTTGGACATCAAACCATTGACCACAGCATTTTGAGCGCAGCCATCCAGCGATTTCCTTATGCACTGAGTGTTCCATCCATCAAATCCATGTCTCTCCAATTTAGAGACAAGGATGTCATGCAGGACAGTGTCGTTTTCATCAATTTCAATGTACATTTCCATTAGTACATTGGGTGGAAAAGGAGTGAGATCGCCACCTTTGTCCTGCCAGAGCAGGGCAACCCACATTTTATCTCTGCTCAACAGAGGAGAAGGAGGAGGAAAGAGTGGAGGCGAGTGCAGGAAGAACACAGTGCTAGGCTGTGGACTTGGGGTAGGAAGGGAGTAAATCATCTCTACTGTCCCATCACCCAGTCAGCACAACTGTCTTGCCACCCGACTGACACAGGGGGAAATGCCTGCAGCAAACGAAATCTCTTTGCATCTTCCATCAGGGAGCAACAGGGAGTATCCGAGAGAGACATTTCTTGAGAGCTAGAATTGGAAACAGAAAACAAGAGGCGCCCTTTTCTTCTGGCTTTAATATAACAGAAATGACAGCTCTAATATTCCCTAACCCAGAGTAACAAGTTTGAATTTGTTTACATTTTGAAATATAAACCCCCAAACCACTTCATCTCATCAGTCATATTCCAACCCGGTGGCCATGATAGCAGTTAGCTCAGAGGTGGAAAGAAGGGAGATATATTACTGCATAAAGCACAGTTACAACTGTAAAGGTTGAATTACACTTTCAAAGCGGAATCCATCCATTAATAACTCAGATCAGGTTTTTCTCCTAAAGCTAAATCAATGAATTCTATTAAACGATTATTTTTTTGTGTGTGGTTCATACTTTCTATTCCAAAAAGGATATTATTTGAAATTTCTATGATAATGCACCTGTCATTAACAGTTCTGGAAAAGATAATGAGCCCCCAGCAAGCCATAGGGAGCAGTTATTCATGCGAAGAGAACCACCGTCTCCACCGGGCGCAGAGTTCACTCTAGCCATAAACCACCAGAGGACCGAGAAGTCTCTTGTCTCCCTTGAAGAATCCACCATAGGACTGTGCCACCGGTGCGGGGCACTTGATGAGACAACTACCACCCCACTGCAATGACCCAGTGGTTTTTAACGTGATGATCCTTGAATAGCAGTATTTCCTCACACGTGTCTTAGATCTAAGTGGAATAATATCTAGCATAAAAACGTAACAGCGTTATGAGATGTTTCTGATGTTTTATCTTGCAGTTCACTCTTTGTGTTTTCTGGATGAAGTTGTGAAGGAA
The DNA here is from genome assembly GCA_013398915.1 of Dromas ardeola. Lineage (NCBI taxonomy): Eukaryota > Metazoa > Chordata > Aves > Charadriiformes > Dromadidae > Dromas > Dromas ardeola. The sequence goes on along the minus strand of VYZM01000885.1, from coordinate 327,515 downwards.
AATGGTAATAAGAGTTCTGGTTGAGCAGTTTAATTACTTTTTAGACAAGTCCCCTGTAGTGATAACACTCTGGTTTCTTCTGTCTTTGACACGAGAGTCGTCTGGGGACTGGAGGAGGCTGGGGGAGGGGGGAAAGGGGAAAATGAATCCTCCCAAGTAATCCTAAACAGAGCAAAGAACTGCAATGTGTCTGCTTTCTCTCCCAGTTTGTGTCACTGAAAACTCGCCTTTGTTTCAGGACTGAAACATGCCCATTCAAATTGGTACTTATTGTCTCTCTTGGCAAGTTAAACATCATCAGTGGTAATGTTTTTAATTGGAAGTGATTCATACGGTGCCAGCAGAGTTCCTGTGGAAGTCAGTTTTGCACAAGGGAGCGAGAGGGATGAGCTCAATGAAATAGGGAACAAACCAATTACAGAGGTCAAACTGAACAGTAAACCCATTTTAAATTAAATTCTTCTGAGTTAAAACATTTGGCGCTCAGTCCCTGTCAGTACAACATGTTCTGCTTCTTATGTCCACCGGCTGCTGGCCGGTGCCAGGGACACCACTGTGGGCTTCTTTTCTGACCTGGCATCGCAGCTCTTGTGTTCTTAAAGATTGACTGCTAGAGGAGCCGTATTGTCCTAATCTCCCAATTCAGACACGACTAAATTAGTTCCTCACTACTTTTAGAAAGTTCTCTTTACTTTGTTTTGTAGTGCTGTGAAGCAAAAACCTCAAAACCATTGCTTAAAAATAATCAAACGAGACCTGCAGCTGAGGCAAGGACAAATTATTTCAATAGGCGAGGGATTGTTTGAGTCTGTATTTCTGTTTTGAAATCTCAGTCCTTTTGCTTTAGATCTTGACATGCAGCCACACTATTTTCCAAAGGATTTGAACAGCCGTACAATTACGCACACAGCCTGCATGTGTGTGCACATCAGCCCCCCAGTGGTGATTTTCAGTTGGATATTTTATTCTTTGTACTTGTATTTTGGAGTGTGAATTAAAACAAATTCTTATTTTCTGCTTTGTTTTCAAAAGCTTGCCTACAGCTTTCCTTGGCTTTTGTCTTCTCCTTTTATCATTTGAGCAATGGGACATGAAATGAAGAAAAGAAAGATCAAGAAAATGATAGAAGGTTTGGAAAGTGAGATCTGTGAGGAGAGAAAAAGGTTAATAAGATAAGTGGATGTTCAATCTAAAGAAAAGACGACTTAGGAAAAGCATGATAGCTCTCTACAGATATGTAAAGGGACAAGGGAAATTATTCTCATTAGTCACCCAAGACAGAGTAATATGCTTGAGCTCTTGCAAGGAAAATGTAGGTTAAATATTATGAAAAACTTTGAAACTATAAAAACAGATAGACAATGAAACAAACTGCCAAAGGATCGTAGGCAGTCACTGTCTCCAGAGGCATTCAAGGTGAAATAGCTACTCGGCTATTGGAGGTGGTTTTTGACCAAACAAATTAAAAGAAGTAACACGACACAGGAGGGATGAAATGGATAGATGACCCAGCAAAGGTCTTTTCAGACTCAGATGATTCTGGGGACGAAAGACAATGTTTGAAGGAATGTTAAACACAGTAAGACATGAAGAAGGCTGCATATAAAGTGGCAAAAAGAGAAAAATGGAGAGAGGGTTTAAAAAAAGTTATAATGTTCAATAGTAAAAGAAACGAAAGGCTTAAGTTTTTAATATTAAAAAAGTAAAAGGAATACACCATCACTGCCATTAAGCCTAAATCTTGCCAACAGCTTTGAATACTTGCAAATATACATATCTGGGAAATCTTTTTGCAGGTGCAAGCACACTGAATGCAATCCAGAGCTTGTATAACCTTGCATCTCCCTGTTTTGATATATGCACCCAGGCAGACCCTTGTTGATGGAGGGGTAGAGTCTTCCTGGATTATTATAGGAGGGACTATGATTATTGTCCAAAACCCAAAATGAAATATTTTTCAGGCTTCTTAATTTTGAGCCATAACTTGTTCTCCATATAGCAATTTTAATTTCAGTAGAGCCACTTGAAACTGAAGATTCCGTGCATTATGAGGAAGAATGGTGCAATCTGGCCTCCTATCATGTGTAATAACTATAACTATTTATTAAGGATGAAGATCATTTATGACTTCATATTTCCCATTCCACGGAGACAAAAGATTAACATACATTTCCTATACTCTTTGGCTTGATAATGCAATTCCAGAGTCAAAATTCATTATGAATAGTGACATTCAACCAATGAGAAATACCAAAGAAGGGCACATTGCTTACACCTTATCAGGGAGTGTAGCGATAGGGCTGGGGGGTAATGACGTTAAGCTGGAAGAGGGTAGATTTAGATGAGATCTCAGGAAGAAGTTCTTTGCTGTGAGGGGGGTGAGCCCCTGGCCCAGGTTGCCCAGAGAAGCTGTGGCTGCCCCATCCCTGGAGGGGTTCAAGGCCAGGCTGGACGGGGCTTGGAGCAACCTGGGCTTGTGGGAGGGGTCCTTGCCCAGGGCAGGGGGGTGAACTGGACGATCTTTAAGGTCCTTTCCAACCCGAACCTTTCTATGATTCAATGATTTATGTAGAAAGCATCAATATTGCAGTGTCTGGGAACACATGCAACATCTCTGCACCCCACTTTCATGCTGCTCAGGGTGAAAAGCGAGAGAGGTGACTGACTACTTTTTGGTCAACTCAAGTGTGCTGAGTCCCTGCAAACCTGGCATGGCAGGTCTGCAGCCTTTGCTTGAGCTCATGCATTGTGAAAGCAAATGAACATTGCACTGTAGCACCACAGGGTCAGAAGGAGATTATTGTCTCCAAGATATGTATTCGCAGAAGTAGCAGCCCAGATTTCCAGGCTTCTCATCTAGTGACTGCACTGCATGCAAAGCTACACAGCATCACAGAATCCGTTGCTTTTCTGTTGCTTGATTAATACATCTAAGATTTGTAGGTGTCTTAAAATTTCAGAAAAAAATAGAACTAGAGACTTATCAAAGTCTGAAGACAAAATGAAGCACCTATTAGAAAATTCAGATTTTTATGTTATCTAAGATTGTGATGCAGGAAGCTAACAAGTGTTTTTAAGAATGGTGGTTGTTATCTCTTGGGTGTGAGGTTTTTTTTGTCCTTCCTCTTTTGTCTGGCTTGTGTTCAGTCAGATTTCACAAAATCAAGTTTCAACACTTTAAAACACTGGGATTTTCCTGCAACAAGGTCATTGATGCATTACTGTTAGTTGGTACCCAAAGGAGATTATTCATTAATTTCTGACTGTCAGGTTTTTCTTATTATTAATAAAGGTAATCTATAAATATTTCTTTCTAGACAAACATCATTGAAATATTTAATGTACATTATACCTTTGAAATTTAATCTTGTAAAAAACTACAACCAATTCCCACTTCCCACTGAAGTAATGAAAATAAGACTTGAGGAGAACCCTGTCAGGAGGCCAGGTTTGCATTCTTTTCAGTCAAAGCATATTTAAGACCAAATATGTTTTTATATTGATATATGTTCTTTTATATGTTAATCTCATTCTTAATACTTTTGCTCTAAGGCTTCTGTGTACATTTGTTACCACAAGAGGAGTTCACATTGGCAAAATTAAATTATTCGTGTCAAGGGTTAACTGAATCCATAGTAAATCCTTTCTTTTCTTTTTCTTTTTATGTAAATTGCTGGTCTAGACTCTAAAAAACATGTTTATTTTTTAAATTTAATTGCAAAGCTAATTTAATAACTGCTTAATACCTCTCTTTGGTTTTGTTTTATGTAATCCTATGTATCTGAAAATATACAAAGCAGTCTTCTCAAAGAGTGAAGGTGATTCAAGACCCCAAAGACATGTGTAACGAACCAAGGACCTCCTAGACCTCAATTTACATAGCCAAATCCTTTCCTCTCAACCTTAAATCCTTAAAACACAATTTATTTAATCCCTGCTACAGTCAAACACACTGAGCGTGTGTAACAATACATCAAAATCATTAGCACAAACCCTTAAAATAGTGTATTGAATTTGTATAAAACAGCCAAATCCTTTGAGATCTCAGGTGTCACATCCAGACTTTCTGAAGGAAACACTGTTTTAAAAGTTGGTACCAAAATGGTGTTGCTGGTTCTTGTGTCCAAGTCCTATAACATAATGCGCTTCCAGCAATAATTTTTCAGTATCAAAAAGGGGAGACTAGACAACTCCCAGAGGTGATACTGGAGTATATTGCTTTTCATCCCTAAGGGCTTGGCCACACTGTAGTTGTAGATGAGGATTATGCTTTTATTCTATATTTATACTAATTCTAAACTATCACAATTGGAGGTTGGGTGGTAGCTGCAGCTCCAGCGCCGCACAGGGTCTGGTGTGGTTTACTGCACCTCCCAGAACGTATTAAAATACTGAGTTAATCTTTGGGAAACCACAGATACACTTTTTGATTTTAACTGGGGAAGTTAGCTTGTGTATGAATGCAGCGCAGGAATAGCCAAGGTCACTGGCTCAAGTTTAGCCCAAAGGTCTGCTGATTGTTTAATTGGTGAAATGAAATGGAATGGCATTCTCCAAATCCAAACCTGGAGGAAGATATGTCCATCTATGAAACCCCATAGTGACATGCATCCCTTTGTGGTGGAGTGAGGTAATACACACGCATTGTAAGCTGATCCCTGCAGCTAATCTATTCATGCTCTCTTATTGTGCTTATGTTCTGAATTTCTGTCTCTAAGACAGTAATTTTTTTGTCCTAGGGTAAAATTTTCCAAAACACTTTACTTTCACTATCAAATAATGCATCAGCACGCAAAAACCTAAATCCCAAAGGCTCAGGCTCTTGAATTGTTTGTGTCATCTTTGAAAATGGACTTGGAAGCCTAATTTTTTCTGAGATCCTTTGGTAGGTGTACCTCCTGAGCTCTATCAGGAATTTTTTTTTTCACTTGGAATAATGCATTTTTAGAGTTACCTCTGACATTAAGAGGCTGGCCAAAAAAGGATGTGAGAGTAGTTTTGTTAGAGTAGTTATTATAATTCAGCGTTAGTGACAGAGATACCATGCGGTAAGTGTCAACACTCCATAATAATTCAGTAACCATAAATCTGCATTTAAACTGGATTCGTGATCCAGGCAATCTAAAGAAAGATTTTTGGAAGGGTTTTGCATGCTGGGAAAGTTTACAGCTTGTTTCTTTACACAGACCTATTTTTGCTGAAAGGTGGGGCTGATTCATCATTGTGTTATTCTAATTTTATGCTGGCATAAGCCCATTTTCTGTAATAGAATTTCTATGGTATAAAGCAGGAGTGATACAGCAGTGAAGGGAAGGCTACATTTTTAAACTGGTGCAGTCAAAACCACCAAGCCTGATATATTTTTTCAGTGGTAAATTGTAGCTACTAATTCCAGTCAAGAGGAGCTATGTGCCGATGTACTAAGCATTATCTAAGCCATGCTATTAAAGAAAGATGTTTTTCTCCTCTGATTGAATCTGATCCGCTATGTGACAACAATGCAAGATTCATAGAATCATAGAATGGTTTGGATTGAAAGGGACCTTAAAGCCCACCCAGTGCCACCCCCTGCCCTGGGCAGGGACACCTCCCACCAGCCCAGGTTGCTCCAAGCCCCGTCCAACCTGGCCTTGAACCCCTCCAGGGATGGGGCAGCCACAGCTTCTCTGGGCAACCTGGGCCAGGGGCTCACCACCCTCACAGCAAAGGATTTCTGCCTCAGATCTCATCTCAGTCTCCCCTCTTTCAGGTTAAAACCATTCCCCCTTGTCCCATGGCTCCCCTCCCTGACCCAGAGTCCCTCCCCAGCTTTCCTGGAGCCCCTTGAGGGACTGGAAGGGGCTGGAAGGGCTCCCCGGAGCCTTCTCTTCTCCAGGCTGACCCCCCCCAGCTCTCTCAGCCTGTCCTCACAGCAGAGGGGCTCCAGCCCTCAAATCGTCTTTGTGATCTCCTCTGGACTCGCTCCAGAAGACCATGCTTCTCTGGGAAACCTCACCACCCTCACAGTCAGGAGTTTCTTCCTCAGATCTCATCTAAATCTCCCCTCTTCCAGTTTGAAGCCATTACCCCTCATCCTATCACTACATGCCCTCGTAAAAAGTCCCTCCCCAGCTTTCTCATAGGCCCCCAATGCAGCAGGAGAATGGGCAAGGGCTACTATTACCTCTACTACTACAGCTACCACTACAGCTACTACTGCAGCTGCTCCTTATGGTTCTAAGTTGTGGGAGGGGGAACCTGCTTTGTTTTTAATCCAAGGACAATTGCTCGTGAATTGAATAAGTAGTCTTGGGGGAAAAAAATAATAGGGTAGACCTCATAGCTATCTTGCTTTTTTAAAGTACATTTCCTTTTGTCACAATGGATGGTTCCATCTCCCACTGCACCTCTCTTCTTCCTCACAAGTAGTTTAACCGACAGCTTGGAGAGTGAGGAAAATGAATGTACTGCTTCCCAGGAGTGTGCTCGAACGAGCAGTTTAGCACCGAGGAGTAAGGCAACAGTATTATGAATTTCAAGGAATTGGTGCCAAACCAGGGCATTTCTTCAGATTTAAGGTTGTAATAATTTCATTTATAAGGAACACACCCCAGGAATTTAAGTGGTTCCTGAAGTTGGATCACAACTTTTGACTCGGTGACATCAAGACAGCCCAAGGTTTTATTAGTCTGGTTCTGCCTATACCCTTCCCGTATGACAGCTGGAGGTGGCTAAGTCTAATGCTAAATAAGCATTTATTGCTTATAGATGTGTCTTTTGTCTGTTTGCAAACTTCTGCAGAAAAAGGAAAAGGGTGAGTTTAACAGAGGGCAGATGTGGTCTGACTTGCTTTTAGCAAGTGCAGTGACCAAGACTTTTTTCACCATTTTCCCATCTCCAAAAATAATTAAATGACAAACGTAGAGATACCACTTCACAGGAGGCAGAGATGGGGTTATTGATGCCGAGACAGGAACAAATAAAATTTTCCTGGTTACTGAAAAGTTTATAAGCCTTTGCATCTTGCATCATATGGACTAATTAGAAAATGATTTATGCAGGTACTGTTCGGATTGACTGGCATTCCCTCATTTACATGGAAAGGCAAGTAAATTCTGCTTTTAAGAAAACACAGTGTTTTCCTAGTTTCATGTGGCAGCCACTCAACTTACTTCATCTCTTTGCAAAATAGGAACTTCAGCATTTCATTTTTTATCTTTTATCATTAGACTCCTACAGCTTTAAAACGATTTTCCCCCTAGAAAATGCAAATCTATTCCTTTGTAGTGAAAACCATATTATACATGCAGCATGTAACTTTCAAAACTTTAGTTAGAAGCAGCAAAGCAAGCTGTCAGACATTTCAGTAATTGAATTTCCTTGAGAACTGCCTTGGTTTGTCAGCTCTGACTTTGCTGTCAAAAGAAAAGAAAATAGCCAGGGAATTAATCTAAGATAACACAGGGGGTATTTTGATAATGCCAAGACACAAACATTAAGTGTTTTCTCGGGAGACGTTCTGAGGTAGGGTTCCCCACCCCAAACCAGGCGGGTTCATTTTAGCCTTGAGTCATTATTATCTTGTGCAGAGTTCTGAGAATTAACTAATGACCTATCAAACTGCAGTACAAAGGATCCTTTCTTCCTGTATTAAGATGCACAATATCATTGCTTAAAAGGCCCAATATACCCTTTGTCAATTACTTCATAAGTGCAATTCATCTTTTGCTGCTTCCGCACTTGGATTGCTTGTAAAATGTTTAGTGGTTAATTAGCCTGGAAGGAAGTCCAACTTATGAAAAACCAAGCAGTGGGAAAAAATAGCCGTAAAATTAATGGCTTAGTTTCTGGTCCTTATTTTATAGGAGAATGTTAATCAGACTCTGTTGGAACTGCACCTTTGACTAGCACTCAGCCTCCTTTATAATCGGCTTCAGAAGAATTCCTTTCTGGGTTTTCCCCTTTGGCCTGTGCTTTCCTCCGAAGGACTTGAATGTGTTAGGAAGAGATTGACAGCTCTCCTAACAATTGCAGCCAGTCCTCTAGCTAAAGGGGAACATGGGGCTAGTCACTTTTACTCTGTGGGAACCCACCTGGACTTACACTTAAGGTATAAAACTGTTATCCAAAAAAAATGAAACTAATAAAATATATACTCCAGTAGATAAAAAGAAAATAGGCAATATTTGAGCTGTGAGACCTTCATTAGACAGCGGATAAAACTGGAAAAGGAGAGAATCGTATAGGGAGTAAATTACTGTGTTTACAGCTAGCTCTTTATACCTGCAGAGAAGATGCCAAAATAATCAGGTCCCAGGGACAACTTAGTCACTGAACACACATTCTGTTTTGGGTCGGTCATAAGGATGCTTAGGGGAAAAAAGGAACGTGAAGCCCTGTCACTGGTGAAATGGATAAAATCTTCTTTATGAAAATTCTCCACATATTTTGGCAATTGGTCTGTCTGCAATTCTTGGATTAAAAAAAAATAAATAGATTTTCCGTTTATTTTTTCTTTTTGCAGGCAATTTGCCCTTCATTTTTGAGCAGATCACAAGCAGAGCATCACTTTTTAATATGTTGTAAATATATCATGGCACTGTTGTTTAACCCTCTGGGTCTTACACAAAACTGTGAGTAATTAGACCTAGAATTTTAGTGTTCTATCTTAATTTAACCAAAAGCTTAATAAAAAACTAACAGGAAAAATTCCAGCAATTACATTAAGCCCATCTAAACCCACTCTTTTTTCTCTGAAAACTTGGAGAGGCAATGTTTTTCCTTCTGGAAAATAAGTATGATCATATAACTTTCCACATAGGGTTGTCTTGTAATCATAATTCTGGGTGGTTTTCCTTGAGTATATAACAGAAAAAGAATTAATTCTCAACACTGCTGCATCTCTCTCTGAGTTCATGAGCCTCACACAGCAGCACCCTGTAACAGCTCACGGGCTTTTCAGTTTCTCAGAAAAGGTACTGAATATGTCTGAGAATGCCATCAGCGGCATATCCAGTAAACATCTGGTGTTCTGTGTGCCTGTAAATGTCCTTTGAAACAGAAGTTCCTCTTTAAGGCCTTGCTCCTCAATTAGGTTGACTATGTAAGGACATGCAACTCCATCAGTGATACCCTAGGGCTTTACATCTGGCCTCCAGCTGCCACTCCAGAAGGACATGAGTCTCACGTAAGTCCTGTGTCACATCAGTCACACTGGTCTTGGGCAAACCAGGGCATCCCAAGTGACACTAGCCTAAATACAGGGTTCAGGCAACTGATGTGTGTCAGAGGATCTCAGCCCAATGTCACAGTCTTTAATAACACATTTTCCCTGCCAATGCCCGATATAATACTTAAGCCAACATTAACATACCACACAATTTATTGTGCTCATAAGCAGCCCAACAGCTCAGCCTATAACTGACAGTCAGTTAGTTCTTGAAGGATTTCTCCCTGGACCTGCTGAGGTCTCCTGAGGTCTCCTGGCACTATCACCATATCACCATAAGCATGCACTTCTCCTGTTTGTCCCTGTCCCTGGGCTCCACTGCTTCAATGTTTGGTTCTTGCATGACCTTGTTAAACTCAATCAGCGTCCCTTACTTCCCACCCATCTCACTCATTGCTCTGCGATAAGCCTATATAGGGTTCAATAAGTCTATATAGGGTTCCTATAAGAACGTGTGACATGACTGCTCTTTATGGCCATCATTTCTCATCTAATGACTCTAACACCATTTTCTTATAGTGGTAGCAGCTCCCCAAACCATTTTCTTATAGTGATAGTGGCTCCCTTTGCCTATCTTATCTATAACATAATACGTTAGGAAGAGGCAAACGATCCTGACATCAATTTCTAATATTGTCAGAATTCTTGTTTCCATTTTTCCATTTATTAAATGCCGGCAGGTACAAAATCATGTTCAGCCGATGCTCTTCTGGAATTTAACAGCAACAGAGGTATATCAGAAACAGGCTGTCCAGCTCTTTCTTGTAGGGACAATGCTATTTTTATACTGTTTCTTTCCAAGTTGTTGAACAGAGATGATGGGATCTAGCTGCTCCATGTCTAGACTATACTTAACTGTAAATGACTTCAGTTTATACCCTAGAGTAGGACATACTGTCATATATTACCTGTAAATTATAATGTCTAGTAAAAATAGGATATATCCATCGCCTATTTAGTTCTTATCTCTTCCTGTAAAAACTGTCTGCAGAAAGTGAGACAAAAGGGCTAGAATAGGATGTTACTTTGAAGAAAAAAGTCTAAACTAAACTACACTTTCAAATAGTGCTTTTTACTGTGATGTCAGCAGGAGCCCTTCCTTGATGTGGCCTATATTTTTGCATATGTGACAGCCCCTAAAACTTTCCTATGTCAATGTTCATTCAGGGCAACGTAACACGTAAGTGAATTTTACTTTAGATTTTTTTTTTTACAGTCCCTAAAAGACCTTCATGTATCTTTTTTATTAACTCATCATGCCAGAATGCATAAAGAGTCGTCATCCTGAGCTTTTATAGCGGATTTCATACTGAATTTTCCTCATGTAATCATTAGCAGAGGTAGAGAATACAGTGTCACAGACACCTGTGCTTAATTACTGTCTGCAGGGTCTCGATTTCAGCAATAGTTCTGGCAGTCACAGTTTAGTTCTTTTTTCCAACTCCAAGCAGAATTATTAGGTTTATTACAGGTTTGTTTTTTGTGGTTTTTTTTTTGTTGTTGTTTTTTTTTTTTCCTGTTTGGGGGACTGTTGTTTTTTTTTTTTTTTAAAGTCAATACATTTTTTTGGGGAAGGATTTGTTTTTGTTTTTTTTTTTTTTTTTTTTTTTTTTAAAATTTTTATTTATAATTT
>VYZM01000885.1:306334-316657 GCA_013398915.1 Dromas ardeola | reverse complement strand
TTTTTTTTTTTTTTTTTTTGTTTAAAATATTAGATATCAATGTTTGGAAATCCAGCCTTTCAATTTGGAGATCATATATTTTTAGCTAAAAAAAATTCCACTTTATTGCTTGCAGAGTATTTGTCAGTATAGTGTCATTTGGAAATGACACTAGGTGTTTTGGTAGCATTTTCACACACTCGTGTGTATCTATTGCTTACCTATAAATAAAGACATTACTTTTTTTACTTGTTCATGCCTAAACTGTTTGTATTCCATTTACATTCTTAGCATCCTATACTCAAATTTGAGGAGAAACCAATGCAAAACGGTTCAGAGCCATTCCTTGTCAAAAACGGTACTCTTCCCAGTGCCCCTTTCTTTTGGCCATGCAATGAAATGCTGTTTGAACGTCCATGCGTTGCCTTCCACAATTGTGAAGATCCAATCTCTGGTGAAGCTTTCAACTCCTCCTTTTCTTCTGAGGCATCGTCTTAGAGGGTGTTCAAACTTCAGCCAAAGGCTTGGGAGCAGCTCAGGCTGATGCCCCCAGTCAGCCAGTCCTGCTGTGGCCACGGCATGGGGTCGGCTTGGGCCAGCTGCCAGGGTATCTACTGAGCTTCTGGGAATAATCTGAGTTGTATTTAGATTTCACAGAGAACCATATCACTAAGAGTGAAAACATCAGCTGACAGCCCTTGCGATAATTAATGGAAATTCAAATTCCTTCACTGAAATAATATTGTCCGATCAGAAGTATGGAAATCCCACCTTGAAGTTAGTGGTGCGCATAAATGAATCTTCAATGAATAAATAGAATTTAATTATTATGTCCAGGCACAAAACTTTCCATGGTGTCCTACTGAGTTCCTCTGTAGTTGACTGCGGCATTTGCTTTGAAAGATGAAAACTTGCATATATACCAGTATATTCTAATATTCCAGTACCTCAGCGGAATAAAACAGACTACATTTCAATATTTTGTGTCTCTGTTATTATGTATTTTTTTGTCTGAGACTAACCATTTTTGCAGATTGTCTCAAAAGTTTCAAAACGCAACATAAATTTTAATCTGTAGTTAGCATATTTAATATCGCAGAGGATTTAAAAAAAAAAATATTTTTCATTCTATCCCCTTCCCATTACTAAGGACATGTCTACAATATTCATGCGACAAAGTGGCATGGTCAATGAGAGTTTTACAAGTCTGTTTAACAGAACCTCTAGACAGCCAGATCTTGGACTCTGTTGCATACATAAGTTTTTAAAAAATAGCAACCCAAACACAGAAAACATTCACTACTTTACCTTTCTAACTGTAATATTTCCTTAGTGCGTATTTTTCTTGCACTGCAACATAACAGGCTATCAAAAATGTGGTTTGCTTTTTTGTTGTCACAGTTAGTCATCTCAATACTCTATGCGGTTTCTATTATTACCTTGAGAAAATTTTGCCAGGCGTTGTATGCCTGCAATACCATCTTGAAAGCTTCCACATTATTTCTTGGAGGGATCTCTAATAGTAAGACTTTGTGGGTCTAGTCCTTTTACAAGAACAGCCTCTAATTTTACAGAACAATGTGTAAGTATGATATATCTCGATAATTAAGATTGGTTTCTGTTATTACAAAAAATATAGCCTTCCTGTGAATTTATATTGTCAAACCCCTCATCAGAATAATTACATGATGCAGTACACTTTTTCACCATGCTGATATGCTTTTCCTTCATATTTTCCTGACTGAAAGAAACAGACAGGAAAGAATTAAAACTTAATTTACTTTAATGGAGGGGAAACATTGTTTTTCATGCTCATGTTTTTTTTTTTTCTTTCAGTTCTACTCGCTAATTTATAAAATTTAGCAATCTGCACTGTGACTCCCAATGAATATTACAAATCACAAAGCCTTTACAGTGTTCAGGTCTACAAGGCAGTGCAGGTTTTTTTCTGGAATTCCTAGGTTCGTCCTTAGAATCTTTCCTGACAAAGCGCAGAGCATTAAGCCAGTTTTTATTTTAGTTCTTTCGCAGGACGAGTTTAAGGCTTGTGTGTATTACTAGGACAGCTACTCCATCCTCCAGCTTCCACGGAGCTCTCAGGTGAACACAACCTGGTCCCTTTGATTGATTTCAATTGTATTTCTGAAGTTGTTCCATCAACTCTTTTTGATCCCTTTATCTCTGCAGTGGTTTTACTCTCATTACCTGGAAAGACTAATCTGAGGATCGTACCGTCCTCTCTGGTACAGACCCATACCGGTAAATCATTTACTTTCCCAGAAGACTTTTGATCCTGTTTGATTGCACCCTGGTGGTCTAAAGGATCCACAGTCTTGCTTGGGGTATTCTTTTGATATATTTGAAGAGTTTTTGATATGTTTGGTCTGTTTGTTCTTAAATCTTCCCCAGCTTTTTTAAACTCACCTGTCAAAAACTGTGTTTCAGAGACAGTATAAAAGAAGGGATAAAATATACGGGTAACGTATTACCTAGTAATAAGGCACCTCCTCTCCTCTCTTTTACATTTCAGTATTTACTTCAAGATCTCTCTGTTTCCATTTTCTTTTATCTTTGTACCCCTCGGAACAGATGTACATGTACAACTGTTTCAGGTGACAGGAGAAATCCTTGTTTCCTCAGTACTGTGGAAATTGTTTAGAAAGAAGGAAAGTCTTACCCGAGGAAAACTCTAGAACACTTACTTAGGTAAAACACCATGAGTTTTGAGATGGGACAACGCCTCTTGTACTGAAATTGCAATAGGAATTCCTGTGGATGAATATGGACTTGTTCCTTCTTAGGTATATTTGCCTGGGAAAGAGTCAATATTCTATTCCAAATAGTCTTTTCCAAGTTTTTCAGTTTAAATAAACACAGGAAATAAAGAAAACTTTTTGGAGGTAAAATTTCTCCAAGTATTGGAGAATCAGGTCCCCATTGGTGGGAGACCCACACAGACGGTTTGAAGCAAAAATCTTAGTGTAACCTTTGTGCTAAAACGTTCCTTGGCTGCTGTGCAACAAGGAGTAAGGGAAATACCGTTTGATCATTCTGTCAATTGTTTTAATCTCTCATAAAAAATAACACAACAGCCTTTTCCTTTTCCTTGTTTGTTTTTTTAAGAAAAGCAGAGAACTGAATGAGTCTCATTTAGAACAAACACCGGAGAGAAAACAGTGCAGGTCTGCAACCTGTAGAAATCACTTTTGTGTTATTTTGGCTTTTATCCAGAGATTTCAGTTTGGAATTGGTATAAAGGTGTTATTCACATATCTATCAGGAACGCAAAATATTTTTAATTTGGAATAGATGTAATTGCATGTGATAAATGAGCCTGTGCAATTAGAGCCAGAACCCTTGGGGAATAATTATCTATTAGTGGCACCTGCAAAGAAATTGTAAGCAGCTGAAGAATTTTGCACAAAATTACAAAGAAATACCCTAACTTGAAGGTACATATTAAGAAGGGAGAAGGAAAAGAAAGATAAGTAGAATGGAGAGAGGAGTTTAGAAAAAAAAAAAATCAAATCTGCAACACTGTTATGGTACAGTAAAAGTGGAAATAATGATTTTATTCTGTTGACCTGTGGAACCCTAGCGGAGGTAAATTACCATCACTCAGGTGTTTTCAGTGAAGCTATGTCCATTTCTCCAGATGAAACTTGGGCTCACAGGCATACAAAAATAATTTCTGGAGAAACGTGAGTTAAGAGAATACTTTTAATAATGACATCCTTATTTCTGATGTGATTAATTATGCTTCCCAGTTGCTATTATTTTGTTGAATACTTCATTACAGAGATGGGAAAATGAATGCACTTTTTTTGTAATAACCATTTGTTAAATGTTCGGGTGTTCAAAATCCCCCACAATATTTTTTTTTTGTTCTAAATCTCTATTGCCTTTTGAAATTTAGTAAGTGTTCTCATTGTTTTAATGTTTTCTGGAGTTCACAAATAAACAACTTTATTCTCTCTTCCTGTAAACTAATCAAAGAAAAGCTCTCTTGATTTTGATAATAATTTTGGTCTCCAACTCCAAGACCACTTTATCTAGAGTTGGTTTTCAGTCAACATGTAACTATTCTTTTAGCAAAAAAAAGACCTTTTTTTTTTTTTAAGCAGCTATTTTCATTTGAATAGTGTCATTTCCAGTCAAGCAGATCTGATGGACTTTATCCCACTGATAGAAACTACAGTATTTCAAAGAAGTAGTGAAGGGCTTATATTTATACCTCTGAGGAATTTTTTTTCCCCAATTTTGCTTAAACTTCACCTAAAAAAAATAGTATGTTTTCAAAGTCTCTGATCAGATTGAGTAGCCATCACTGTCCTTTTTAACCCTTTGGGTTTTGAATATTCTTTCACCCCTTCGTGCCAGGCAGGTTTATTGTACACTCAGGTTATGCGCAACCCATGTGTGTTTACAGCAATGGGGAGGAATTGTGATTTGTTCCTTTTTGTTGTGTACCTCATCTGACCTCAGCCGCTACATAGCCGAATATTGGGAAACAGTGGTTGGGTTTTGTAGCTTCAGAAATATATTTGACAGCGAAAGAAACCCTGTCTTGGGGAATGAGATTAATATGTGATACAGTGTGCTCTCAGCTCGGGTGTTGGCAAAAGGAAATTTCTGATCAGACTGCACGTTCTGTCCGTGTGACTCGAAATATGCTTTGAGGGCACCGAGGTAATATTATTACTTTGTGTCCAGATTTCTTGATGTCTACTTTTTGTATGGGGAGAGCAGCTGAATCTAGGCAACCTCTGCCCTTCCAAGCCAGAGGTATTGTCAGGCTACCTTTTGTATTTTTGCAATAATGATATACTTCAGCAAATTGCTCAGCTGACATATGTAGTCAAAATTACATTGATTAATGCATTTTTCCCCACATATAACAAAAAAAAAGTCCTGTAATTATAAGATTGCACTGTTTTGCAAAAAAATAGATCACATTTTCTACAGTTGTAGATAGAGGCATAATACATTTGTGATAATGGGAAGTAATCTACATATACCAGTGAAGCAGGTAACATTAGAGTCATTTGTGTGAGAAGCATTTTGTAAACTGTACTGTTGTAATGTCTCACAGATAATATACAATGTTGGAATTGTTAATTTTCCCATCACCAACTGGTAATAACTAGCAATCCTCATGAAATTTCACAGGGGCAAAATGTGAAACAAATGTAGAAGTAAAGGCGCCGCCTCTGAACTTGCTGGAGTGCATTTTGATGCATCGCTTCATAAAGAGTACCTAGCTTTAAGAAGAGAATGGGAAAAATGGAAACCAAATGAATGATCAATAAATAGTGTCATGAAAAGAATTTAGCTAAATCTAAATGCTGCTTTCACAAACTCCATAATTTTCCTTTAAAGCCAATCCAGAAGAGTGATTCAATAACTATATTTTCTTTGTCCAGTTAGTCTTTTTTATAACATAGAAACATAAATTGGAATATTTTGGAAGTCCACACCAATGATTTCTCAGGAGTATACTCACTCTGCACAAATTCCAGTAGAGTTGCTTAAGTCGTATGGGACCCTAATGAAGAGCAAGTATTCCCTGCTTAACCTGGACAGATACAAGAATTTTCGTTTTTCGCATTACTGGCAAGGTAACCTCAGCCAAAAAAAGAGGGACTCAACTGATACACTCCAAATAAATCATAACCACTGGTGTACTTAGTTCTTCATAGTCTATACCTCAAGGATAAGGAGAATAATTTTTTTCCCTTTTAATGTAGCTGCATTGGTGTATTGCATTTGTAGATTTTTGTCTTTAAATTTGACATAGGCTGGCTAAGTGGGCAACTGTTGACTGTTTCAATTGGCTTCGTTTTGTGGTTCCTCTTTAAAAAACTATTTATACACATGCTTCGGAAACAGGTACCTTTGCTTTTTGGTTCTCAAGAGAGTTTTTTGTCAAGGGAAGCTGAGGATGAGGATGTAGAGAAAGAAATCAGGGCTGTTTATGTTATAAAATGTGTATACATCTCTAATTAGCTATCCAAGTAGAAAACATGCTGCCTAAACTGCGATATTTAATATTTAGAGTTAAAGCTGAATGTGCCTCATTTGGTCCACTTATTGGGCCTTACTTCTCATGCAAGGTACAAACATTTCATTTTTTTTATATCCCAAGCTCACAGAGACTGGTAGAAAAATCCCATTGTCTTCTATGAATCTTGGATCAGGTCCTAAGTAGGTGGTTCTGATGGCCCCGGGGAGAAGCTTGTTTTCACATGACTTGTTGCAACATTCTCTGAAGCAATGTGCATGAATACTTTGGAAAAATTCTGCCATTCTTGACTGACTCCTGAATAATGCTTGGAAATGCAGTCTGTTACAAGAGCATCTGCTCTGCCAGAGCATAAAAATGGAGTGAACAATTGAAACATAATAGCTGATTCAATGGTATTTGTGACTTTTAAAAAATGTAATTACAAAAATTGCTTTATGGAAAAAAATCAGCTTTTAGGAATAACTTAACTAATGAGGAAAATAGGTGAATGGGATAATTTACACATTGAAAGCATCTTTGCAAGGTGCTTTGTGTGAGGTTTAGATGAATAGGCTATCAAGAGAGCATAAAGGAAAGAAAAAACTATCAGTTCAATATGGAAAATACAAGGTGATATTTTATGACTTTGGTGAACAGGAAATGAGTCTAGGTGATTTAAACAGCCATATCTACCTTTGAAATCTATGATTTATGAAAACCTTGTTTCTATGAAAACATCATGTTCAAAATGAGATGTTCAGTGAGGCACATATGGAAAAATGTGAAAGAGGTTTCTAATTTCAAATTAATGGATGTAACTCTGATCACCTGCAAGAATTACGTCTTTTTATTCCAGTTTTCACTGACATAGGACTTGATCTTGTTTCTAATTAGTACTGGGGAGTCAAATGTTTGTGCATCCTTAGACTAGTAGGAAAGGCATGTTTTCGTTCCTCGGAACTGCAGCCAGACCCTGCACTATGAGGTTCATGAGATTTTCTGTTTATGAATGGCACGCTAGTGACACATTAAGGAGCAGCTGCTGAAGCCAGGGTAGATGTAATACACCCTTCTGACTGAGGAATGGCTGAGAAAACAGTTGAACCAGTAAATCCTACAGAATCCAAGTGCAGAAGAGTGACTCTATCCAATTTCCCCTTTTACTATTTTATCTTTTGAATTATATGTGAGAGCAGAGTTTGTCACAGACTACCGGTGTATTGCAGAGAACTCAGGACTTTGAGAACGCAGTGGAATATAAAACAAATACGGGAACAATGAACAGAGCCAAGGACAACAACAACCCCAGACAAATGGTTTACTTTTGTTGAATTGGTTATCCTTCAAGACATCGCCAGAGAAGGTTGCGCATAGTGAGAGCCACGTCTGCTAGTGATGTGGTGAAATCGCGCATTACCTGAAATGACTAAATTTTTCATTCCCTTAATGAAACGACTGCCCACTTAACTGTTTTATGGAAGAGCTAAAAGTTTCAGGGACTTTGTAAAAGACTAAAAATATCACCTATGCTTTAAAACAGATATCTAATCATAAGGGCTCAAAAGGTAAAGGTAGTTTTGTGTTATGTATTTTCCCAAAGATAGCAACTGTACATTACTTCCCCAAAACTGACATTACCAATGTCCTTTGGTAAGATAATTGGAGGATAATAAAACTAATAATAAGATCCTTGAAATATATTAGTTTCATTTTTGGATGAAGAAATGGCCTCTTAAAACTCAGAGGGTAAAGGTGTGGCTGGGACAACAAAAATATGACTTTTCTTCCTAGAGCCCCTTTCTCATACGCTCAGGTCTATTATGGTTTGCTCTAGAATAATAAAAGTAGTGGGTGCCATATGAATCATCCAACACATTCAAAATCTCAGTTCTTTTATTCATCTTCACGGCCGAGATCCAAAAGTTTTTCCATCAAATATCCAGGGATAAAGAACCAACAAATTTGAACATATGGTGATCTTGAGGTGAAAGGTCTACCGGTTGCTGGTGTTTTACCTCCGGGATGAAGGGAAGACTGTAAATACCAGGGACATTAAAAAATACTCCCTGCATGGGTAGAAAATGGATTGGGTTTCAGTCAAGAAAAAAATTACTGCTACATATCAACATGATATAAATGAAAAGGAGACATAGTAGAAGGCTTTATTGGAAATAGATAAGAGGAGCTGAATTACTTGTGGCATTTACCCTCCAATATAACCAATGTCTCAAGCAAAAGAGGAGGGATAACATTGCACACACATAGGCAATTCCAATAAAACCAAAAAATACATATTCTCATGCTCATATGCTCATATTCTTGCAGTGCTAACACAACTGCAGAAGAAATGTGCACATGGACAAGCTTTAAAAGAATTAGCACTTATTTCTGTAATTGAAAATAGTCTTCCTTTCCTTGTTTTTCATTATTATATGCATTCGTTTTCTTTTCTAAGCCTTTCCTCTTCTTCAGCTGTATTCATGCGTTTCTGACTTCCACAATAAGACACTTGATAATAATATCCTGCAGTGACACAAACTTATTTCTCTTAATATCCCAGTCAATAAGAAGTTGCTGGGGACACAAGTCAGAGTGATTAATAGCACACTACCTGTAGAGGTTTCAACTGTTCATAGCAGCTATGTAATGGCATTCTCGTAATGCCAGGTTTTGTGGTGATTGTACCCATCACCGCAGCCATTTCATGACCTTCTTGAAACCTTTTCTCAATTGAGAATGAATGATTGCATGACTAACACATACTTTCTTAAAAAACATAGTATTCACCTACAAACACATTGTTCTGAGGATGTCATTGAAATAAGTTGGAGCTGTTGCTCTGCTAAAAGGAAATATATGGTCAGAATTGAAAAGGGAATTTTATCTAAGCTGTTTATTTTATCTATCCTGTTTATGGCCAAGATTGTATGGACATAGCTGCTATGTATACCAGAAAATACAAATAATAATTTTGTGTACTGTCGGTTTGGGATTATTCATTGGTTTAAACAAACGCATGAGAAGTCACTTAAAACGGGCCTGAAATCCAAGGCCAAGTAAACAAGTAAACTTCAAAACTACATCTGAGCTATCCATAATGAAAAAATGGAAAAATAATGGAATTGTTTGCAAAACTTCCTTCCGTAGTATTTTCCTTATACAGATTCTTTTCAATCCTGAAAAATCAGTTTAGTAGAAACTTTTGGGTAACGTCCTCATGCGTTGTGCAAACCTTCATCATTCAAAATTCTTCACAATAAAAAACTGTTGAACCTTTCTCGAAGTTTTTAACAAGCTGTCAACATCTGCAGAGTTGTATTTATGTTCCTTTTCACTCTGAACCGTATCAGTGATATTCCTTGCTTCACAGTGAAAGACAAATTGTAATACAGTCCACAGAGGGCAAAAGAATCATAAAGACCTCGTATGAGAAACAGAATGATTTCTGAGATGAAAAAAGGTGCACAAAAACTTTTGGTAACAGATTTTGCTACCTGAAGTTCTTATATGTGTGGTCCAGCTGCCTCTGTACAATGATGGATATTGCTACGCTATAACACCACCACAGTATCTACCATACGAACCGTACAGATGGAGAATGAAAGGCTGAAGTACTTTTTACATTTCAGAGTTCTTTTGATGGTCAGGAATTTAAATCCAGTATCAAGATTTTTCCTCAATCTGTGGCACGTGAAACCACTAGAGTCAAATAAGTACACTTTTTTTGATTTTTCCTACTTAATTCCGGTTAACTAGATGAATTAACTAAGAATTCACTCTGCAATGTCAGATGTATTCTTAAGATTTTCTGAAGCTACTGTATATTACTGAGGAGCCTGTGACAACTCTGTCTTTCATGGACAGTTTTACCACAGTTAAAATAGTCTTGTATCAGTAATGAGAAGTGTCTGATTCTTCTCTTTTGGGATTTTGCTTTGTTTTTGACACATTAGAATCATTATGGTTGGAATGAAATTGGCATATGGGAAGTATTAGCAGAAAACCTATTTCAAAATGATAACTAAAGCTTTTATGTGCCGTACTAAAATTTACTGCTGGATCTCAGTATGCTTAAAAGCTGTTTCTTCTTCTCTGACACCTTTCATTATATGCACATCAAAAATGTTGTACCTTTATCTTCCCTTCCATTTTTAGAAAGGCAGTATAATATGAATACAATAGTCGGATGATGCACAGTGACTGGTTTCCTAGGGCTACCTCAGCCAGATAGCAAACGTAATATAAATTTAAGACCATTTCACATCCTTGACAATCCCTAAAGAAACATACCTGACAACCATGCCCACCTTATGGTGTCAGCCTTACCTTAACCAGCCCCC
>VYZM01000885.1:272082-306327 GCA_013398915.1 Dromas ardeola | reverse complement strand
CAAAAAAACACCGCACAGACAAGTTTGAATTTAATTTAATGCGGATTGTATTTTAATTTTTTTATACAATCCATATAAGTCATAAAAGTCAGTTTTATCATTCTCCTGTTCAAAACCTGCTCTGGGTGCTATACCAGGGAATTAATTTTACGAAAAATCTCAAGGCATAATCTCTTCCTTCCTCATAAAAAGACATCACCTTCATACTCCGTTGCTACTAATTCCCGTGGAATTTTGTATCTCTTGATACTAGCAAGCTGTATGTAATATGTGATTAGGATGTACGCAGGAATTCTAATAGTGAGAGACGGGCTATGATTCAAATTGATAGATCCCTCTTTATTGTTCCTTGCCTTTCACTTCATGCCAATGTTTTTCACAGTCTTATAGTACATACCCACATGCTCTTTCATCTCCTGCATATGGGGTGAAACATAGATCCTTTTTATTATAACCGACTATAAATTATTATTAAATGCATTACAGGTTGCAGAAATGTTTCATGTATATTAAATGGGTAATGCAATAGATTCCGTTCAGAATTCACCAGAACATTCTCGGTGAATGTTACGTATGTATGTACTGTATACGAGTGCATTTCGAAGCATTCCTTCCTGGTTGTCAATTCAAATAACGCCACGGTTAGAAGTGACTTTAAAATGCTGCGGAACATTTGTTTTCGGTTGCCTGCGTGAAGCAGATTTGTGTAGCAGCCCTGCTTATGTTCGAAGGGAGATCATAGATCATATTGAGTGCAACTGGCACTAATTGGCAAACTTGGCAGTTTGTTCAGAAAGGCTAAAAACTAAATGGGCAAAGGGATTGACCTCCTTTTCGAAGTTAACACCGAAACACTCTGCTGAGCTAGTGCAGAGAAATCTGTTGACCCTATGCCTTTTCTATGGAGGGTTTTCTCCTCTGGGGCTGTCAATCCAGCCTTTTTCAGGAGCACTAAAACTACTAATAAATAAAAGTGGAGAAATACACAGCAAAAGACTTGAATTGTCCACAATCCCAGATGCATCTAGAAGGTCAGATTCTAAATATATACATCTGAAATGTAGATGATAGAATAGCGTGGGGTGGTGATATGCGGGATCTGCCAGGTATCTTCAGTGAGCCTTCGTTCAGTGAAGCCTGTCCTGTGAGCTATATTTGGGAAGGGGGAGAGGCAGATAAGAGGGTTTTTTTTTTCTTCAAAATTGCCCATCATTTTTGTGGGGCAACATCAGAGAGCATACTAAAAGTTGGAAAATAATGAGTCAATGTCTTGGTTTTGCTAAGCCTCCACTAGGCTTTTTAAACCTCCTCAGGTAGGAAATATATTACATTAATACTTTATTACTCCACCTTACTAGGAAAAAGACAGCTTCTGCCTCACAAAAGCCCTATACCTACAGCAGCCCTTTCCCAGCTGCGGCACAGACATATCTTAATAGAAAACTTTCAAAGGTGTGTACATTATATCTTCGTAACTAAGTTTGAGTCTTGTATCTTAGTAACTAGGTTTGGGGCTGACAATTTCATTTGGCATTTGGTTTGCAGATTCAGTTATCCTTGAGTATTTCCAGATCAGACTCTTTCTAGCCCGTTATCTTATATTTATTCAACGGCTTTGTAGCACCTCTGCCGAAAGGATGTAAATATATTTGTATTCCTAAATATTGTAATACTTCATCTGTTCTTATTTACTCTCCATAGGCGTTATTACCCCTGCAATTGCCGTGCTTTGCTGTTTGGGAAATCACCCTGGGAAGGCAAACACTGCGGATGAGTGACAGGCCTTTATCACCTTCTCCACCCCCTACCATCCAGCTGGCTGCTTAAGGGACTCCAGAATTTCTGCTTCAATGGATGGCAAATACCTTTGCAGCACTTGCGCTGTGCCCTTGCTTACAGAAGAAATACAGGTGAAATGTGAAGACGTGGCTCTAACTCACTTACTGTCTTAATACGTTAATAATGTATGTTATTACAGTGAATGGAAAGAAGGGGGAAAAAAAGAAAGCCTAAAAGTCTTAGTGGAAGGCAGGCCCTAAATCTAAGAAAATATCATATGTAAATTGGGGAGATTCGGGCCAAGTCCTTCCTGGCTCTGCAAAGACAATCAGCCAAAATTCTTAAACAGTCAGAAGAGAAAAAGATGGATGCAGAGCCCACATGTGGTTTATCAGGCAATGCGCTGTTCGTAGCCTTTTGACCAGCCGTGATAGGCATTCCTTTTTAAAGTTCATTGATTATTCATTCGGTTTTATCCAGGAAAATGTTTTATTCTAGAAATGCAAGTGAGCAATTTTAGTTCATGATTTGCTAATTTATTTATTCAGATTTATACACAGACTCCAAGCATTATGTAGGCCTTCGCTTGGGCCTGTGGTTTATGCTATTTCCTCTTCTTTTTCATTTACATAATGTTTACTGCTAATGACTTGTAGAGCAGAACAACAAACTGCCTTACCTCCGTATAAATTGGAATTCTATTAGATTACAACGAGTAGGGATCTGGTCCAAGAATTTAATGTCAAGCAGTACAATGTGGATGCTTTCTTGGGCTAAAGGTACTACATATTTTTAGAGGAAAGAGTAGGATTTTCTGCACTAATGCTCCCCGTTCATGTGCTACGATTCCTGTAGAATTCTTTGAGCTCCCAGTCCCAGTAAACTTTGGGTCATTGGTTTCAAAGCTACAAGGGAAGATTGCTTTATTAGAATTTGCTATTTAAACCGTTATAAATCAGTATTTGCCCATATAACATATACAATTATATCATCGTGTCTGAGATATATATAAAAAAGTCTTCTAGAAGTTACAAGCATAATGCAAACCCCAGAGCAAGGCCATATTCCCAGATATTAACAGAACCTTTCCTTCTTTTCAAAATCCCCTGACACAGGCCTTTACAGGGAGCCTTGTTGGTCACAGCTTCAAGGAGCTGTGTCTGTCCATCGGAAGTATATAACATTGGAAATGTTGTCTCATCTGTAATGCTGGCATTTGGGATTTTTTATTTGCCTCAAGGCATCTGTTGGCCTTTTGCAACATTTTCTTTTTATTGATGTCCCTAATCGAATGCAAGTGCATATTGAAAAGATAGTTTTATTGCATCAACGTTGCCTCCTTTTCTTTAGAGTAGTTAATTTATAGGTTTAATCTGTCACTCTCTCATCTTTTTTGCTGCTCTGCTGACTCTCATCTGACTTTCTGTATCTCTCGCTGGCCATAAAAACCAGCACATCCTGATGATCATCATACAAAATTTTTGATAGGTAACTAGTGATCAAAACTGTGATTAGCTTCTTAGGCAGCTTATTTAAACATTTTTTGAACCTGGAACGAAGGAAAGGAAGAAAGAAAGAAAGCACAGCAGATTGTAAGGTGGAGGGGAAAATAAAAAAAGGTCCTTTAACTATATAAAGTTGCACATATGAGGGTTTATATATATATATTGTCACCAGTGGACCTCTGTCCTTAGCCAGAAAGGGCTGTTGGTGCTGCCTGTGTTCGTGTGAGTGGTCGGTGCGTCTGTCTGTGACCTGTGTGGCCTGGTGTGTATGGATGTGGTGGATATGGGTGTTCTGTGTGTGTATGTCTGCTGGGAACGCGCCCTCACTACTGGTGGGACCTGGGGACATGGAGCAGCAGCAGCATCGCCTCTCTTGAGCTGTTGAGTCCAGCATGATACATTTTCCTCTAACTGTGTTGATGATGATGATGAATATAATGAGATGAGATAATGAGATAATAAAAGTAGTAGAAGATACACTATTTCTTGGCAAATATGTTCCAGTTTAAAGAAGGCCAGGATAAACCTTTGAAGGTGGAAATGGTCATTCTCAGCCATTGTAGGAGGTATGACATAGAAGAGATTGGAGATCAGAAGAGGGGAAGGGTTTCTGATCCTTTACCTAAAATTACAATAAATGTGTCAGTTCCAGTACTTGAAAAGTCCGTGTTAGAAGGAACCAGAGAAAGACAAGCAGTGTGTGACCTATGGCTCAGCACGCTCTAATGTCTGTACTGGGCACTGGTGAGGCCCCACCTCAAGTGCTGCGTCTGATTCTGGGCCCCTCACCACAAGACAGACATTGAGGGGCTGGAGCGTGTCCAGAGAAGGGCAACGGAGCTGGTGAGGGGTCTGGAGCACAAGTCTGGTGAGGAGCGGCTGAGGGAGCTGGGGGTGTTCAGCCTGGAGAAGAGGAGGCTGAGGGGAGACCTTCTCGCTCTCTGCAACTCCCTGAAAGGAGGGGGCAGCCTGGGGGGGTCGGGCTCTTCTCCCAGGGAACAAGTGATAGGACATGAGGAAACAGCCTCAATTTGTGCCAAGGGACGTTTAGATTGAGTATTAGGAAAAATTTATTCACAAAAAGGATTGTCAAGCATTGGAACAGGCTGCCCAGGGATGTGGTGGAGTCACCATCCCTGGGGTAATTAAAAGCTGTGTAGACATGGTACTGAGGGACATGGTTTAGTGCTAACTTGACAGTACTGGGTTAACGGTTGGACTTGATGATCCTAAAGATCTTTTCCAACCAAAACAATTCTATGATTCTATGTCTGCATGTCCAGCTGCCCTGCTGGAGCCTTGTCTACAGTGAGGTCAGCGTTCAGCACATGTGTGAACCCACCTTTGTGTTTAGCTCAGGAACCGAGATCCCAGCAATCTGATGCATGTTTCATGCAAAGTGGTCTGAAATCCTCTAAGCGTAGGAAATATGATGAAAATCCATGCTGTTCTTTCACTAATATGAACACCAGTCAAAGCTATCTTGATTAAAGGTACCCCAGGTACATCTGTGGGGCAACTAGGCAACCATTTCTAAGAGCAGTAGTAATACCCTACCTGTTGTAGCCTAAGGGATAGAAGCAAAATAGCTTTTATTAGGTATAGTTGGAATATATGAGCAAGCCTTTGGACAAGCTTTTGCTCTCTTGTCAGGCTGCAGCTTAGCAAATTTATTCAGGTTTATGCTTCTTGATGGAAGGGATTGAGCAATGGGGCAGGGTGCCTTTGGGCAACACTTATACTGTCAGAGAGCGGAGATCTCTTGGAGATCCCCCACCTTTCTGCTACCTGCAGGAGCAGTAGCATGGAGCTGTGCAAAAGAATTATAGCTGTGTGGAGGACTGGAGATAGTTTCCTTGGGGCATCTTTAAGGGCTCAGAATTCAGAGGTCTTGTCACCACGTGCTTCTTCTCAGTGTTGACGTACTCAGCTATTTAATGTTGGTGTACTATTTTCTAGCATAAAATAAAGACAGAAAATGGAACCCTCTACCAAAAGGGACTACAAGAATCATTTCATGATCCTAATCACAATCCTAACTGAACTTTAAGATTATTAAGGATATTGCAACATGTCTTTAAAATTCCTGATATTTTATGTACTATTTGTGTTTTCTTAAAGGAATATTTTCCTTTCAGCTGCTTCCTCTAAATGTAGAATATAGCACTAATTAACAATTTTCACACAAAAACTGTAGAAGGTTTTACTTTCCTTATTACTTTTTAAATACCAATTAATTTACTTCTCATCATTGATACACTTCTCTGGACACATCAAACCAGTTTTTAAGAGAACTGTTAGATTCAAAACTGTTGGTGATAAAAATATTGTGATGAAGGGTGACTAGTATAAATGCAGTGCCAAATGATCTGTAAAGTTGAAAAGATTTAATGATAATATGTTATAAACTGTTTTGGTCTACCAAATGGAGTACTGTTTACAGAAGACTTAGTCTGAGATACCTCGAATCCCTTCCTTTTATTTTTGAAGCTCCTGAATTATACTTATTTGTCTGTTTGCCTGCTTGCCCATCAAAATGTTTATTATAAAATTATAACTATTTCTGTTTGTCCTCCTGCCTATTTTCCCTGATTATCCTGAAGGTTTTACTGAGAAGTAATACAATTAGCAACATTTAAAATCATTCTCATGCATATTTCCGCTGATTTTTAGTTTGTTACTCACTGATTGCTGCATTTTTGGGGGTATGGAATTAAAGAATATACAGTTTGAATGCTTCTTAATTTTGTCACGCTTAGATTGTACTTTATACTAAACAAAAGAGCGTGGCTTTGTAGGTTGAGCATGCTGTAAGCTTCGAGTGCACTGTTAACTGTCATTAGTGAATTAATTAATCAAGAGAGGATAGCAGTATGGCAAACGGGGAACGAGGAGGAACTCCAACAGGATTTGAACTACAGGGGGCTCCCTCTATCCTGTCTAATGAGAGGAGGAAGCTATCAGTCAGTTTTGAATGTGCTAGGACACATGCAGTATTAGACAATGATAAAGGAGCCTTCAGGGTCATGAAGTCATGATATAGTTATCCAAATTTTCCATTATATAGTTATATATATTGTCCCATTATACAGTTAACCGAATTTCCCATTAGCAAGTTGCTCATATCCCATAGCAGAATTTAAAATGGTAAATGAAGTGTGGTAAACCTGAAGCCTTGTAATCCATCTGTGGGTTGCTGGTGTGAATGGTGTTCCCCTACTTGCCTTCATGTGTGTTTCCTGAACTCAGCTGGGTAACGCGATCTTTATGTAGAGAAGTAATGGAATTCACTAAAATGAGTAAGACAAATAGACATTGTCGCTTCTCTGAGTAGATAAATATTTTTGAGGCAACTTCAGACTAAAACAGTTGATTGAGATTTGCTATATCGAACATGGCAAAATAAAACATCTGATTGCAATAATGCTATCAAATTCCTACTAATATAATAACATGTATATATGAATTGTGTTAAAATAAGTTTTTTCTTCCATGTTCTTGCAGGATATCTTAATGACTTTAGCTAAATACAACTGGCAGCAATCAAGACATATTCCCTGTATACCTAAGCAGATTGTAAGTATTTATTTGCAAGGTGTTGTGCTGCAGTATGTCCTGGGAACGCAGCAATGTTCTCGTGGAATTTTGATGAAGGTTATGCTATTGTTCTTCCAAATTGTCTATGTATCTATTTTGAGGAAATGCTAAGAAAGTCAAGCTTGGCATCTTACCTTTTCTGTTCTGATTGAAATTTCCCACCGAATTTGATCTTTTGCATTTCTAATAGAGTCATGATGGTCATTAATAACTTCACATTTTTCAAAACTGTCACCACACAGAGAGGTTAATTACCTTTGGCGAAAATGAAAAGGTATGGAAAGAACAAGCTTGCCAACAAAGCTGAATCTACAAAACACTGACAAGCCAGCTTTGTTAAAACTTCACAACTCCACAATATAGGTTTCCATAAAATTTTAATGTTAATAGATCTACTTTAGATAGTGATTTAAATGTAATCCAATGAAGAATCTTTAGGACATGCATATCAGATGCTCAGCAGAATGCAGGAGGCTATGAATTAATGACACTAACTGGATTCAAGGGTGGGTGAAGGTAAGTTTTATTTTCACCTCTGTGACTTTGTCTTCAAACAATATTGGGTGGGGTTAAGTGTCAATTGAAAAGGATTTTGGGCAGACCTTTCTCAATGATTCATACACTTTTTGTACTGCAGAATCTAAACAATGTCACTAATGCAGTCCACAGAATCATTGGCTGTTATTAAGAAGATGTCAATTGCTTACTCTTTTTTTTATTAAAAAATAAAAAAAATTTAGAAAATGGCTTACGAGCTGAACATAACAAAATGATGTTCACTCATGAAAGCTGGAAGTTCTGAAGCAGTGTGGTCCTTGTTACTGACCACAGCTGAACCCTGCTCGGTTCTCCTCTTGTCCTCCTAAGAGGGTCACCTGTTCAAAATACGCGTGTCTCTTTCCCAGCCTAGTGAACACTTTTCCTTATACGTTGGCGTAATACTAATAGCACAGGAATACAGAACTGGAAGGTTTCACTTTGGCCAATGAATTTAGTCCTTGTCTCCCACAGAAACTGTATCTTCTATTCCCATTAATAACTAAAAAACTTCATCAGTTGGGCTTTTTAGCCATCTTCTCCAGTTTGTGTGCTGCTTCAGAGCTCGCCTGTTGTGATGTTCAGAAAACTCCCCCTAATCCATGAGGAAATATATTCAGAATCTGTTCATAGTCACTTGCTGACAGGGCACTTCATCTAAATAGTTGTGCTGCTTCTCTTTGACGTATTTGTAGTCTCTTCCCCTCCCTGCCTTCCCTTCTGTCTTCATCTTAACTTCTCTGTGATAGGCTTATGAGTTACTCATCTATTTTCATCGTGTAATATTGTAACTCATTTTCTTATAGTGCTAGTAGCTCATCCCTCTACTCTACAGTTTCAGCCATTATCCTCAGATTTTTTTCCTTTTTTGTTTTTTTTAATACTGTTAATTGTCCTGTTCTTCATTCTCCAGTCCTACATGTTATCTTTTTCATTCTGCATGATAAGCCATTCTTTCCCATATTGATAGAACCTCTTCTTAACTTGGTCATCAGAGTTCCTCTATTTTCTGAGTCAGCATCTCCAATGGAAATAACAAAAAAGATCACCCCAGCGTATCCTTCAAAAAAACTGCTATTAATCTTTCTCCAGCTTTATACTTTCCTCAACAGCAATAACCATTACCAGGTTCTCCTTCCTGGAGACGTTACACATCTTGTTGAATTCCTTTGTTAGTCGTTATCTCCTTGGATTGTAACAGAATCATGCACATACTGTACATATGTATGTAAAGTCCAGGCAGCCAAAGAATTTCAATCAGACCATTTAATTCTATAAATATACTAAACAATACTGCATTTTAAAAATATAATGTAATTTTATTTTTTTTTTTTTTTTTTACATCTGTGCTTAGGTGAAGCACATCTTTCAAACAACACATGATAAATTCCTTCCCTAATGTTCGAACAACAGGGGTTACGTAATCTTCAATCATGGAGCTAGAGAGTTGGGCTGAAGTCCTGCCTTTATTGCAATTAATATCAGCAGACTTTTACCCTTATTCTTAGTTTATTTCAGATGAGGACTGAATTTTTCATATTATATTTGAGCAAGGAGCTCAGTTATTTTAAATACCATATGCCAGGAAGCTCATGAGGGAGGGATAAGGTATAGGATATTAGCATCACCATGGATCTGCAGCTTTTTTCAAAGTTTTGAGTTTATTGATATGAAGTATACAAGGCCAGAAGGCATCTTTACATCATCTAGTCTTATACAAGGCCAGAAGGCATCTTTACATCATCTAGTCTGTTGTATTGTATATCACAGGCCATTACATTTCAGATAACCTCCACTGAGTTTGATAATCTGCATTTGAATAAGGATCATTGGCTAATACTTGTCTTCCAGGAAATATAATCTTCACTAAAAGACACCAGAAAACAGAGAAAATATCACTTTCTTTGTTGCTTGTTACCAAGGTTAATAATCTCACTATTAAAATAAATTGTGCTTTACTTCTAATTTGAAGTTTTCTGGCTTCAGCATCTAGGTATTGATTCTTGTTATGCCTTTCTGTTCTGTTCTATAATACCTATATTTTTCCCCATGAAAATCAGGAACTGGCTTATTTTCTTTAGGTATTCTGTGTCATCATGCTGAATGCCTGTCGGCCAAAATTAGATCAAAATACTGTTGTACAAAACTGCTTTTCTTCTTTCAGCAGAGATTTGGTTTGCAGTGGATTTCTGAAATGCTGTAACACTATTTCTTGCGTCTTTTAAGTTGTGTATTAGCTTGTAATAGGACCATGATGAGAAAGCCATACTCCAATCTCGTATTTTTCCTCAACAGTTCGACATGTTAACTCCTCATTCTGCCATCCCGCTGTGGTGTTTTGAGCTGTTCTCTCAGAATTCTATAAATTTCCTTTACAAAGAGAGTAGCAGAATGATTTCTTGGTAAGAACATAACTTGATTTTTGAAAGTGAATATGGTATATTATTAAAGTCTCTCGATCCAGTAATGTTGGTGCCTCAGAGTAACCCATATAAATAATGAATCGGAGAAGGAACGTACAAGCTCATTCAGCAGTTACTTACACAGGAACAAACTGCTGAAGGTTTTTACCCGAAGGTCTGATTATATCAGTTTTAGAGGTAGGAAACTAAGTTCCACAACATCTTCAACCCTTTACTGTAGAGGATAGATTCACCAATCTGGAACTAAAAAGCCATCCCCAGCCATCAACCACTATTCAGTCACAACATTCATTACAATTTTATTCAATATGTTCCACTGTAGGTGATTTTCAAGACCTCGATATCTGCAAAGATCAGAAGTTGAAGAATCAAAATAAACAAGTAAGACTTATAAAACTCCAACATCCCTGGGAAGAAAAAAAAAAAAAAGGGGTTTTGCAGTAAAAGATTCTGCTTGCCTCATAATTTTGTGTTCAGTTACAAGCTTATCTGCATCTGCATTAGTGCTGGGGTGAGGGGTCAGACCTGAGGTCCATACCCCATGTGTGTTGGTTTCTCATCTGGCTTCTCAGCCAGAGCATTCTCCGGGAATTCATTCACAAGGAAATTC
This sequence comes from Dromas ardeola, assembly GCA_013398915.1. Taxonomy (NCBI): domain Eukaryota; kingdom Metazoa; phylum Chordata; class Aves; order Charadriiformes; family Dromadidae; genus Dromas; species Dromas ardeola. The sequence goes on along the minus strand of VYZM01000885.1, from coordinate 295,876 downwards.
ATGTTCACATTCAGCAGCTACAGACAGTTTGGCTAAACTGAGCTGCCCAGCTTTGACATCTTAAGGTTGATCTCAAGCATCTGTATTCCTAAGGGCAGTAAAGGTGTAACTAAGAGACAAACCAAGAAACAGAACTCGTAGATACTATCACATTTATAGAAATTGTCCAGACCTAGGGGTATTGAAAGTTGGATATGTTTTACTGGGAAGTTTCAACAGTCATTGAAGACTTAAATAACAGGTCAATTAATTCTGAAAGTCAATTGTTGGCTAAAACTTTTGCACACCAGAGCCTTAGATATTGTTACAAGCCTGGAAACACCAGTAGAAATATTTACCAGTTATGAATTATTATTTTATAATAACTGCACTTGAAAATTCAATTTATTTAGTTATCAGTCCAACCAAAAAATGAGTTGGAGGAAGAAGACATTATAAAAACAGAGCCAAATTCACTATTTAATAGTTGCCATGTAATTACGTTGATTCAAAATCAGTGAAACGGGGTAGGCAAAGTTATCAATACATTCTGGAACTGTTTAACAATTACTGTTCTGTATAGCCAGTCTTTAAGAGTCCAAATCTGACATTGTGCCACACTGCTGACGAGTGTGTATACAGCTTTTCTCTATCAGTTAATGTTTTTTCCAGTCAATTTGCCCGCGCTCAATTCCAATATCATTACCTCAAGTCCAAGTCCTGTGAATAGTAGTTTTAAATTACAGGGTATGAAGAAAGAGACTTCTTGCATGTGCTAACTTTCTCAAAACGTGTCCTGACACTTTGTCACCAACTGCAGCATAGAACTTGTTTTATCAAGAATTCTCAATTTTTTTTTTTTTTCAGGCTAAAGCATATGAGATAGAATCATAGAATCATAGGATGCTTTAGGTTGGAAAGGACCTTAAAGATCATCAAGTTCCATCCCCCTGCCCTGGGTTCCTCCCACCAGACCAGGGTGCTCAAAGCCCCGTCCAACCTGGCCTTGAACACCTCCAGCAGTGAGACAGCCACGGTTTCTCTTTCAATTTATTTTCTCTTCGTGATTCCATTACCTGAGTGTGATGACAGAATCAATTGCTCACACTGAGAAGTCTTGCTGAAAAAATGTTTAATGCCTTAAATGATAGTATAGAAAATAATTATGTGGATAGTCAGCTTGGTGCAGCAGTCCAGGCCTCCACGAGCCTTAAGCATTCTTTGGGTTTCATGAGCAAAAAAAGCATTTGGGATGGGATCTACCTGACAGGTCCAGCATCAGGTTCTGAAGTTTAGAGCTGGTGTAGTAGCCCCTTTGCTCTAGCATGTACTCCTAGTACTGGAGAGAGGCTTCTCCTGACTTTAGATCTTTTTCCAGTTCCACTCATTGTAGCGCATTCCATCTCTGTCTGCTGCCCTACTAACTGCACAGCTGGAGCTCTGATTAGAATGAGGAATTATATTTGAATCCTTTGCATGCAATCCGTTTTCACATCTTTAGTTTTAACACTTAAAACAAAAACAAACATTACAGCTTGATTTACTGGGGAAATACATGCTGCAGGAAAGACGAAGAAATTAAAATATTCAGAACCAGTACTTCACGTTCTGATATAAAATGACAAAAATGTTTAATCTACCCATCAAACATGGGTAGATTAAACATGCCTCATCAACACAGAATATGGCTCATTGACCTCAAAATACTTTTCAAAACTAAGAACAATTGGCAGTAGGATGCACCATATCTGAAATCTGACGAATGAACCCGTACTACCAGAAAAGTAAACTTAGAATGATTGTGGCAGCTGTTTTGAGAGCCGGGGCTAAATTAAGAGGCATTCAAATTTGGCAAAATTAACGGACAACATAGAGGGACAGAAGAACTGGATAATTTCCTTCACTAAATATTTGTTACTAACAGAATACTTACCAACAAGTCTCATTAATCAACGCTGATGTAGTGTCCCGCGAAAAGAACAATGGTCCATATGTTGAAATGTCACTGTACAGTTTGTTACCTTTGCACGTTCTAAAACTGTCCATTTTTCTTTTCCCTTGGCAGTCAGGCAAAGTCAGACACTGGATGAGCTCAGAAGCACAATATTTTTGTTCGATATTGGACTTCAGCATGCAAGTTGCTGCTCTGCAGATCTCTTTATTCAAAACTGTTTGCAGTTCGGTGTTGTTTGCTCTGGTAATACTGCCTCTCCCTTTTACACCTCTTTATTGCTTTGAACTTTCCTTTGCAGTTTTCATTTCACGAATGATATTTCAGCTTATCCATCACTCATTTTCAGTGAAGTATTCTAGCTCAACTAAAAGTAACATAAGTTTAGACCTGGAAAAAAAAATAAGTTAAGGAAAAGAAAAAAAATTCTCTCTCAGCAATCCCTGACTGCAAGATGTTAAAACAAATTCGAAAGTACAGTAAATGTTATTCCACAGTACAGAGCACAGAAATCATAAAAAGTGGTCACACTGCAATGACACTGCTGGTGTCACAAGCTGGGCATGTTTTTTTCTCACAGTAGTTGAAAGTGGATCAACCTTATATCCCTAACAAACGTGTTCCAAATCATAGTATTCTATTAGATAAGCATTTTTTTTTCCATAAAGAAAATGTCATTTAAAATAATTGTCATACTTGCTGTATGGAATTTTAGCTAATTATGCTAATTCACTGCTATGAGAGTTGCCAATGGCAAATACAATTCATACCTACGTGCTCACGCAGCACACCTAGACTCCAAAGAATGCTCCAAGTGCTGGGAGTCTTGTGAGTAGATGTTTGCAAGGAACTTGCAGATCAAAAGCAATCAGAGTAGGTTGATTTATTTATCTCAATTTGTAACCCATCATACTAAATTTAGTTACTGAGCGTTTCCTTTAACAGTGTTTTTTTCAGTAGGAGTACTGTATGAGTTACATCTTCATTTGGAAATCCCTTGTGAATTAGAAGAATGTGAAACCAAATCTGCTCCCTTTTATTTCTTATTGCATAATATGGCTGTTGTCTCTTTCTGTGAGATTTCTATGGAATATCACAAGTTCTGATGCAGTGCATGATACAGTTAGGATAATGCAGACTTTTTTATTTTTCAACTGTCTGATAAATTTGTAAGAGATTTTAAACATATTTTTCCCTTTTAAGACACAGGACTAAAACAATAAAATATGCCCCTAGTACACTTCTCCTGTGTGACAATCTGGAGAAAATGGGACAATAAGGAGAGGGCATATGGCAATGTTCTTCCTTTAGAATTTTTGTCTCATTTATTTTCTATTGAGAGGTTTCTGAAAGGAAGCTGATACCTGAACCACAAGAATTTTCTAGGATCTGTGCAGATGTAAGGGAACTGTGTCCGGTTTTGGGCTCCCCAGTTCAAGAAGGACACGGAACTGCTGGAGAGGGGACAGCAAAGGGCTACCAAGATGATGAGGGGACTGTAACACCTCTCTTGTGAAGAAAGGCTGAGGGCATTGGGTCTGTTTAGTATGGAAAAAAGACGACTGAGGGGGGATCTTATCAACGCTTATAAATACTTAAAGGGTGGGTGTCAGGAGGATGGGGCCAGGCTCTTTTCAGTGGTGCCCGGTGACAGGACAAGAGGTAATGGGCACAAACTGGAACATAGGAAGTTCCTCCTCAACATGAGGAGGAACTTCTTTACTTTGAGGGTGGCAGAGCGCTGGAACAGGCTGCCCAGAGAGGTGGTGGAGTCTCCGTCTCTGGAGACATTCCAAACCCGCCTGGACGCGTTCCTGTGCCACCTGCTCTGGGTGGCCCTGCTCTGGCAGGAGGTTGGACTAGATGATCTCCAGAGGTGCCTTCCAACCCCTACCATTCTGTGATTTTGTGAAAATAAGTATTTTTGTGTGCTTTTGCCATAACTTTGACCCTTTTATGGTTGCATCCAAATTCTTAACAATGTAGGTTCAGCCAAGCCACTGTGAACCTGGCATCATTTTCAGTATCCTGAAAAATGATTCGAGACTGATCTATAAGATGTTTGATGTTTGAAACAGCCATGCCTCCAGTCAGTACCTGGAGAGCTTATCTCATTTTCTAGAGTGGAACAACTCTAATTTGTGTTCTAAGGAAGTGGTCTGACATTCTACAAACAGCAGATACCTTAATCTAGAAAAAAAGATATTCCAATTAAGAACTGAAGATGTAAAAGATAACATAGAAGTCAGTAACACATTTAAGCTATTCATTATGTTATTTAGTAGTAGTAATAATAAGTACTGTATACTGCTATTACTAAAATCACAAAATAAATATAATAAAGAATGCAAAAATATATAAGAAATTCCAAAATAAAGTACTGTGTAGAAGAAGTAACTGCTTGAATTTTTTATGAATTGTTTCATTTAGAAAATGCTGGCATCTCAGATTTCATCTTAGTTGGCATAATCTCACATACACTAACAGTGATTGAAACCAATGAAAAGTAGTTCCTAACAAATAGTTTTCAGTAATTCGAACCGTTTTTCGTCACCGCTTTTTTCATACAATCTGTTATCCTCACTTGTAGTTTTACGATTTAAATTGGACTGTAAATTTTTCATCACACAGACTGTGTCTACCAGTCTGTGATTCCCTCCTGATTGGAATCCCTGGCAAGGCTATGTCATGCTGATATCGATAATATTAACTTTACACAGCTCACATAGTTCATGGCTTTTTATAACTAGAGTCTGTAAGATTATGATTGAAATGCAACTATTATTTTAGCAAAGGTTGAAATTAAAGAATGCTTCTCACTGGAAAAAGCCCACTTGTTCCAAGTGCCAGTGTCTCTCATTTCAGCCTGGAATTTTCTCGTTGTCTGAGAATTTGCATGATAAAAGCAAATGATGAATGGACATGGGACTGAAATGTTTGGGAGAGGAGCCTGTGACAGTTCCTTTGAAGCTTTAAGAGTTTATAATGTAAATAAGTATTTAGGGGATTATTAACATTCACATATTTTACCCCAAAGGCTTTCTCTAAGGTCAACTTTTAAGCAGTTGAAGTATACAGAAATAATTGTAAAATGTATGTGTGAACATGCTCAAAGACTTTATAGATCTGTGCTGCAGAATGGTTTTATTTGACTTCTGATATGGTATAATACATGCCAAATTAGTGTATATATTTAGTCGCTATATATATAGTCAGATATATGTAACATATGCCCTGGGAGTCCTGGAATTTAAGGAATTCTGGATTTTTTTTTTTATGTAAAGTCATATTGGTTCCAGAAGACCCCAAAAGGAGAGCAGACAAGACTAAGAAAAAGATCTTTCAAAGGAGATTTAAAAACAAGCTGGGTACTGTCTTATTATGGCCACTAGAAAAGGTAACTTATTCCTCAGAAGTACAGCTAACAGTTTATTACCCAATTAACATGTTGACTCCAATGCAAATTAAAGTGTTAAACTAATACTGAAATGAAGACTACTTCATACAGCTGTTATCTGAAGAGTGTCTGACAACCAGTCGACTTCCTTGATCTCCAAATGCCTTTTAGATGTCTTGACGCAGTCACAAGCTGAGGCAAATGACCAGTGGAACCCTAATTTCCACTTAAATTATTAACACAATGATATAATGGCCTCACTACGTATAACAGCTCTGTGAGACTTACTGACTTTTTGATTTGTTGCAGCTATTATTAAAATGGTGTAAAAAGCCTCTTGTTTTTTTCTCATTCTAATAGAAATAAATGATGTGAAAATCCATGCATTATCTTTTAGGTAAAAATGAATGATACCCACCTTTTTTTTTTTTTTTTGCATGCACCCATGTTGAGATGAATTTTCATTTCACAGCAGATAAGTAGATCTATTCAAAATATTTGTGCAGGTGTAATGGATTCCAGCTCTTTCAGTGATACTCCATCACTGAATTTTCATGAATGATGATGTAACCATCACTTCTATTAACTATTATAACTTCAGTCAGAATTTTGACTATTTGACAAGCATGGAGGTTGACCCTAACTAATGAATTTGGTAATATTAGGTCCGTTCATATATTACTGAATTACTCATACAGTATGCTGAAGCTACAGAAAGCTGTCAAAAGGTGCTTGTCAGCCGTAATCATCATTTGTTATTTCCCCCAGAAATCTAATTCAATTACACCTGTCAAGAATAAATCAGGACTAACTTCTGCAAAATGAATTTTCCTTTGTTTCACTCCCCGTGCCTTGAGGAATCTTTATCTCCCTTTTGTCTATATTTCAACAATTTACTTCATCAGGAGGAAATGACAGAGGGCATGGCAGGAAAGGGAAAGAAAAAAAAAAAAAGTTGGATAGCACTCCTTGAGATAAGTTAGTTCAAAAAGCTGAATTATTCATACACCAATAAAGTCACACCTAGGGAAGTGCAAAGTAGCTTATCACAAGGAGAAAGGAGGAAATAATTCGATCTGTTTACTAACATGTATAATGCAGCCATTCACTTAATTCTGCAAACATTTTCTTATCAAATTGCTTCTTAGAAAATGAGAAATAAATTGCTTGACTGTATTTATACATTGCTTATATAGCAATTTTCCTTTAGTATTTGTCAAACACTCCAAATAGCCATAAAGGCACTCTGTCTGCCTTGGTTATGTAGGGAAACAACAGCACTACAGTAATGCCAAAGTCATATGGTTCCTCAGAGTTTTTAAATAATAAGGTTAGAAGTACAAGTTGGCATTTTTGTGCTAATCTGCTGGATAGTCTCATCCAATTAAAATGCAAACATGGAGATATGAAGAAAATTCTGAATTTGAAATGCCAAAATTATAATATGAAAAAAAATGTCCTATTGACGTATAATAAGAAAAGACAGTTTTCATTATCTAAAAAAGTAACTTCTCCAGGAAGCTGGAGTTAGAAATTAATCTTGAACTGCTGCTTCTAAGACTCTGCTACATTACTCGTGAACTTTTATTTGAAAATGCAAGTATATAAATAACTTTTGCAAGTATACATCAATTAAGCAAAAAACCCACGGTCAAGATGCACAATTTTCTTCCACTGAAAAGATGGGGGTTTTTGGGTACTGGGAAAAAGTGCTGATGGCAACAGTCTAAATAACCCCTTGAGTTCAAAGGACAGAATATCAGTCATGTATGTTACTAAGAACCATTCATTCAAGGAGTTGATAAATGCATGGAAAATATTATAATTGCTCCATAGAAATATTTATATATAAATTTATGCCAACACAAATTTAAACTACGAAAAACTAGTGTTCTTTCTGTTTCAAAAGTGCTTGAAATGCTTTTAAAAGGAGGAAAGACACAGCAGAAAAAGCAGAACCTCTCCTGTTTCTGGATGTATGTTTAAGAGAGTCATTCCAGTTTTCATTGATCTACAGTTAAGAACACAGATTTGCAAAAAAATTCTGGGGAAGAGATAATTCGGAGCATCTCAAATGGCACTGAATGCTTGTCTTCAGGCAACTGAAAGAAGCCTCAGTTGTTCATGGTGGCTGAAACCTCTCTACACTTCCCTGACAGTGTTTTCTGGGGGCTTGACTGAATTGCCCCCACCTTAGTGAATCATGCCATTTGAGAAATGTTGAGAGATCATGGGTATCCTGTAAATACCACGGCAGAGCAGTGTGGATCTCTTGGATACTGTAAAGACCATTAGAGACCATTGACATTAGCCTGTTGGGCCATTTTGGGTGCTACAGAAATAGATATATGTATATGTATTACAAATATATATATCACAAACATATATTAAGCACAGAGGTAGAAAACTACATGCATGAACCTAAATATACTGTCTTAATCAGGAACTGAATCCTACCCCCATTGTGTACATATATATATATATATAAAACTTATATATATTATATATAGCCTATATATAATATTACATATATAAGTATAAACATATTTCTTGGCATTAAAGCTAGAAACCAGGCTTTATAAACTTGGCAATTAATGTTATAATAATGAAGGTGAAAGTTCATTCTTGAGACAACTTCATACTACTGAAATGGGAAGAACCGGGTAGGCAGAAAGAAAAGGAGAGCACTTTTCAAAAGTGTGCTGTTACAACTCAGAAGCAACAATCTTAAATTAATTTAGCCAATTAATTTGGCAACCGACGATTAACTGGCATAGATCATCAAATTGCTCTGGTGAAGAGGGTGACTGACTCTGTAACTGCTAATTTACAGCACTTGGGAAGAAAACTTTGTCTTGTGAAAGGGGAATTTAGTGAAGCTTTCAAATACCAGGAATAGATCAAATATGAAAGTAAAATATTAATTGAAACTAGAAAAATTATAAATTACAACTTCCTTACTCAAAACCTGTTAGATCTGACACAGGAAAAATGTATTAGATCTTGCTTTCATGTGATTGTAGAATCAGAGAATGGTTGAGGTTGGCAGGGACTTGATGTCTTCTGGTTCAATCCCCTGTTCAAGTAGGGCCACCTGGAGCTGGTTGCCCAAGACCACATCTGATGGGTTTTGACTGTCTCTAAGGAGGGAGACTCCACAACCTCTGGGAAACTCGGTCACCCTCAGAGTGCAGAAAAGTGTCCTGCTGTTCAAAGGGACCCTCCTGCGACTCAGTTTGTACCCATTGCCCCTTGTCCTGTCACTGGGCACCACCAAAAAGGGCCTGGCTCTGTCCTCTTTGCACCTTCCCTTCAGATATTTGTACACATTGATGAGATTCTCCCTGAGCCTTCTCTTCTCCAGGCTGGACAGTCCCAGCTCTCTCAGCCTTTCCTCGTGGGAGAGGTGCTCCAGTCCCTTCATCATCTTGGTGGCCTTTCACTGGACTCTCTGCATTATGTCCACGTCTCTCTTGCACTGGGGAGTCCCAGACTGGACCCAGCACTCCAGGTGTGACCTCGCCAGCGCTGAGCGGAGGGGAAGGATCACCTCCCTTGAGCTGCTGGCATCACTCCTTCCTAATGCTGGAGCCCAGCCTGTACTGATAGCCACCTTTGCTGCGAGAGCACAGTGCTGGCCCATGGGAAGAGACAGAAAGTGGTGCAATTGATCACAAAGTACAAATAATAGTATCTAAAATTTAGTGGTCACTGTGCAAACAATTATTTTCTTATTAAGCAGGCATAAATTAATGTGCAACCTAACACTAATTCTATATTTGTACTTTAAAAAGACCTGAAGAGCTGAAGGCAATTATGAGCAGAATGTAACGGGCAAGATTTCTTTTTACCGAAACACATTAATAACATGGCAATTGTTGCAAATATTTTAGCACATGACAAAAATTCATAATCACAAATCAAGAAATGCTCTGTTGCATTTAAAACAAAAATCTTCTGTTTTGACTGAAAGAGGAAATGAAAGGAGCTAAATAATTAATTAAGACATCTGTGTATTACAAATGGAAGAATACAAATCAGAAATTAGGAATTTTGGAAAACTAATGAGAAAACTAGAAGTACACATGGAGAAATATAACCAAGATAAGGTTAAAAAGCAGAAGCTTTTGTGTGTGAGGCACAAGAGAAAATCTAAGAGTAAATTTTATTCATTAATGATCACATTTACATATTTCTGTTCTATATTTATTAAAATATCAGCTGGTGTATTTAGATTATTTGACAAACAGGACACTGAAAATTGGATTAATGTTGCACAGCATGTGCTGAAGTCTGGCATTTTTTAATTAAAGGGTCTACGTAATTGGTTGCAAAATATCTGACCAATGGGCATTCTGCACTATTAACATTGATTTTCTGTAAGTCTTGGAACTCTGGGGCAGTTCTCCAGGGACTGAAAGAAAGATGATGTTGTGATAATATTCAAGAAGGGTGAGTTGAATGACCTGGGTGATGTTAGACCTGTCAGTCTGACATTGATCTCAGGCAAACTAATGGAAAGAGGCCGATAGAACTCTTGATTAATAAAGAAGTAAAGGAGGTAAATATAATTAATGCCAATCAAAATGGGCTTATGGAAAATAAATCTCATCAAACTGATTCGATCACTTTTTCAACAACACTACTAGTTTGGTTGATAATTAAAATGGGATTGATGAAATACACCCATTGCATCACAAGCTTTTGTCCTGATACTGTGCCACACTTTGTGTAATAAAGAAGGAAGATAGAAAATCAGTGTCACACAATAAATAGATGAAAAGCCGTATGAGTGGCAGGTTTCAAAATTAGTTGAGAGTCAAAAAACATCATGTAGCAGATAAGTTTCCAGCAGGACCCTGGTGGATTTTACATTTTTTTGAATTTTACTGTTGTTTGTTATCTGTGTCTGGTAGGAAAGCATTACTTTTCATTGAGTGTGCTGATAAGAGAATGGCTGAAATAATTGAATGAGAGCATTTACTGATATTGTAAAGTTTGATTTTTTTTTAATAAAATTGGGTCAGCCCAATGAGAAATGTTAAATACAGCTAAGTATATGGTCATAAATCTATGAATGAAAAATTAGGCTGCATTTGCAGCTGGGTGGACACTATCATGTGAAGCAATGGGCTGAGAAAGACTCAGAATAAGCTGGATAATTAGTTGAGAATAAAATTTCACTGTGATGCTGTAACTCATAGGAATAATATAATCTGGGGAATACATAAAAAAAACCCAATTGTGACCCAATGTGTTTGGGAAATCTCTGTACTTTCTTAGCTCAGTTCTTAGACTGGTGTAATTTTAAGTCAGTAACAGCTAATTTTGGAATTCGCATCAGACATGGCTTAAATGGAGCAGGTTAAAATAAGAAAAGAAATAGAGAAAAGATTGGAGATTTTTTTCTGTTAAGGAAATAATCTAAGAATCCTTCCAAAAATTTAGGATACAATTTATGTTGTTAGTAACTAATTTTTATATTTAAAAGGGACTGAAGATTGGCAAGAGAAGTTTCTTCAGTCTATCTGAAAAAATACATAGCGATACACCTGAGGGCTTGTAGTTGCAGCTAGATATATTCAAATTACAAATAAGAAAATTTTAAGAGTAGCATAAGAGATGCTTTGAACAAGTGATCAACATTTGCTGTTCTTAAATTCTTAATTCTTAAATGCAGGTTGGTTCCCCCGTGCTGCTCTAACTCAAGGAGGAATTAATTTGGAGTCTTACATTAGACAAAAAAACCCCATGTTGGATGATTGAATGGCCTTTTCTGGCTGCAGTCCATGAATCTATAGCAACAGGGAGAGCTGATTCCTTTGCTCCACTTGCCAATAAACTGAATTAAATCCGATCTGTATAGAAAACGTTCACTAGCAGAATAGTAATTGGATGGTATGTGATTTTTTTGACTAAATGATTATACTGATAAAATCTCTAGTGTAAATTCACCTATACACAGGGCAGCTTAGTCTGGTTTTAAACCAAATAAACATACCGTTTTACATTGGAATTACTGGACTTTCATTTAGAGACTTCAAGCAAGCTCGAAGTGAAAGAACTTTTACATTTATGCAGTGCTTAACATTTATAATAATTGATGGACTGGCTTAAACTTGATTAGAGATCTTGACCAAGCTGATGTTTTGACCAAGCTGAGAAATATGTTTTGACCATTTTTATCAGAAAATATTCTATGCCAGGTTGTTCTTTATACCCGAACTCCTGAATATGACCACAGGAAAATGTCTTCAGCAGTATAAAATGCATTTCTTAATGAACTGGGTTTGCATGGCAAGGTTTTGGTAGCGGAGGAGCTACAGGGGTGGCTTCTGTGAGAAGCTGCTAGAAGCTTCCCCCATGTCCAATGCAATGTCAGTCAGCTCCAAGACGGACACACCGCTGGCCAAGGCTGAGCCCGTCAGGGATAGTGGTAGCACCTCTGGGGTAACATAGTTCAGAAGGGGGGAAAAAAAAAACAAATGGGGCAACTGCAGCCCAGGAGGGGAGTGAGAATACGTGAGAGCAACAACCCTGCAGACACCAAGGTCAGTGAAGAAGGAGGGGGAGGTGGTGCTCCAGGCATTGGAAGAGAGATACCCCTGCAAGTCGGCAGTGAAGACCATGGTGAGGCAGGCTGTCCTCCTGCAGCCACGAAGGTCCACAGTGGAGCAGATACTCACCTGCAGCCCATGGAAGTTAACGGTGGAGCAGATATCCACCTGCAGCCCATGGAGAACCCCATGCTGGGGCAGGTGGGTGCCCAAAGGAGGCTGTGACCCTATGGAGAGCCTGTGCTGGAGCAGGTTCCTGGCAGGAGCTGTGGCCATGTAGAGAGTGGAGCCCACGCTGGAGCAGGTTTGCTGGCGGGGCTTGTGACCCCATGGGGCACCCACACTGGAGCAGTCTGTTCCTGAAGGACTGCACCTCATGGAAGGGATCCACACTCGATCTGTTCATGAAGAACTGCAGCCTGAGGGAAGAACTCACACTGGAGTTCATGGAGGACTGTCTCCCATGGGAGGGACCCCATGCTGGAGCAGAGGCAGAGTGTGAAAAGTCCTCCCCTGAGGAGGAAGAAGCAGCAGAGACAACGTGTGATGACTACAACCCCCATTCCCTGTTTGCTTGTGCCGCTCTAGGGCAGAAGGGAGAGAAATTGGGAATTAAGCTGAGCCCAGGAGGAAGGGAGGGGTGGTGGGAAGGTGCTTTAAGATTTGGTTTTATTTCTTATTACCTTACTCTGATTAGATGGGTAATAAATTAAATTAATGTCCCCAAGTTGAGTCTGCTTTGTCCATGATCCAGGGATGGATCATGCACCTTTATCCAGGAATGAAGAACAGATAAGAAATAACAATCTAGCTTTGAGATGAGAAGGAAGGCAAATCTGGCATGTCTTAACGCTCTGGATAATACATAAAAATGGGCACAGTCATTTCCTTTCTCTTGGATGTCTTTTCAAAGAAAATTAGGAAAGAAGCATTTTAGCACACAAGCAGAGAAAGAAACTTGGACAAGAGATATGTAATTCCAGCTGCTGGAATTTTTAGCAGCAAAAGTTGAGGTGTCAGAAAAGATATTAGATATATTTCTCTGTTAGATGTTTCATATTTCTTGCTAGAGGCACCTTATTCCAAGCAAACAGAGTAACATGAATGCTATTCTGAGGTACTTAACTTCGGCCATTCATTAAATAGAGAATTTAAACATACACTCCAATATGTTGAAACTCGCTTGCGGAACTGATTATCATGAAAGTTAACTGCTTTCATTGGTCCAATACATATTTTTTTTTGGTTGTTGATGAGCAATATGGTTCTGTTTGGGGGTTTTGCTTGTTTGGGTTTTTTATAGTGGAATATTTTTGATGTTTTTTTGACAATTTAGATAAAGTATATGATTTTGATTTAAAAGTGGTCCTAACATTAGCGAAAGATACTGCAGGAACAGACTTTCTGTCTGGAATCCCAAAGCCTAAGAACTACTCTTGCATTCACCTTCATCCCTTTAGGAATCAGATTCAATACTGGTGCTGCTTGCACAGAAACCTGGTAGACCCATGAAGAATGGTGGTTTATTGCTTTGAAAGTCAACAGTTACTGCAGATGAACACACACACACATAAAACAAAAATTTGCAGTGTAACCAAAGGTCTGGAAACCGAAATGATTCACTGGTAGGTAGATCTTTCTTTGTCTTTTATTCTATCCAGGAGACTCAGAGGCACTAATTACCATAATGATTGCTGATTCATTTTTTCAGAATGTATATAGCTGCAGGTAGAAAGAGATAGAAGGGCCAGAAAGAAAAGAAATAATGTCCTGGAAAAACAACATTCACTGAACAGCTACATCAACAGGGAAGTGGAGCAAAGGATTATGACACTACCCAGGAGACAGGCTTAGAAGTTTAAGGGGATGAAAACATGTGGCCAGGTACCTCTGAGATGGCTCTGCATGAATTTATAGAATAGAATCATAGAATGGTTTGTGTTGGAAAGAACCTTAAAGATCAACTTGTTCCACCCCCCTGCCCTGGGCAGGGACACCTCCCACCAGCCCAGGTTGCTCCAAGCCCCGTCCAAGCTGGCCTTGAACCCCTCCAGGGATGGGGCAGCCACAGCTTCTCTGGGCAACCTGGGCCAGGGGCTCACCGCCCTCACAGCAAAGAATTTCTTCCTGGGATCTTATAAAAATCTATCCTCTTCAAGTTGAAAACTCTTACCCTTCGTCCTATCGCTCCTGATCCAGAGTCCCTCCCCATCTTTCCTGGAGCCCTTTTAGGGACTGGAAGGGGCTCTAAGGTCTCCCTGGAGCCTTCTCTTCTCCAGGCTGAACCCCCCCAACTCTCTCAGCCTGTCTTCAATTTGCCTGATATGAGATGTGTCTACCTGAATGAAATTTGGCACAGACTCAGCTGAATAGCTAATTGCAGCAGATCAGTTTTTGTCAGCCAGGTAGACATTTGTTTTGGATCTGCACTCTCACACCAGCCTTGTTGACTTTCTAAATTGTTTTAAGTGTGACAGCTGCTATCAGTATTTGTTTTATAGACATTATTTCTCCTAGACCCAGTACAGTCCAGCGATCATGTCAAATACTTAGATCTGGAATCCAAATCAACAAATGGCTCTATAGACGGTGGTACTGCATTCAAGTATAGGTTGAACCTCCCCCTCCCTCCCCCATGGCAGTGTTTCGATAGATAAGAGAATTTCTACTTTTTAAAACCTGGCAACGGGCTATATAGTCTTTAGGTTTTAACAGTTCCCATCCTTTATAGGAATATTTCTCTCTTGATAATAATAATGGGGACAGCTGCATAAACAAAACGTTTGCAGCCACCAGCGTTAACCATACTGAAACTCCTCTTAGTTAAAAGAGTTAAAATATAAAAGGTGGTAGAGCTCTAATCAGCCCTGGCTCAAGAGTGATGAGTGGAAGTGGAGGAAAAAAAACACAACCTCAGGAGGGAGAATGGGCAGACAGACTTTTTCCAGGTAAATCCAAACTTCTCAGCATGTATCTCTGGCCTCTTGACATGATCAATGAAGATCTCTTCTCTATAGCTCTGCCTGCCCTTTTTCATTCCGTGCTATTAATGAAATGCTGATCCCTGTCAGAAAAATGAACGTGCAGGGGATCATAAGAAAAAATATTACAGGTATAAAAGTCTGATGTGAGGCAACAATAAAACGATTGTTTCAGTTAGACCCTATAGAAGTAATAGAAACTATAAACATACAATGAGCACCAAGAAAAACAGATTTTGGGTACTACTTAACCTCTCATCATAGCTTAAAAAAAATCCAGTTAAACAGAAAGGAAATGAAGTTTAAACTAGCGGCATAAAAAGTTTTCTAACAACACAACAAAAATCCTTGGAACTCACCGCAACATATGGAACGGAGAAGCTGTGTGCTAGACATATTTTCTAAGTTATTAAATTGTTTGGAAAATAACATATGATTCCTTTGCAACTGAACATCCCTCCAGAGAAAAATATGCAGTTCTTAAAGAAAGGTCTGTGCACTTTTTTGATGCAACTTCAAGAACTTGTGAGAAGAAATCACTTCTTAATCCACATCTCACGTTATTACCCAGAAGTTAGGAATGCTGTTCTTTCTAATACATCTAAGGGATCAATAAGAGGGAACTTACTCTCTGGAGTAATTTACTAGGTGCAAATGGTATAAAAAATTATATTTTTTTTGCTGTGCATGGATATCTGCTAGCCCTTGAATAATTTTCTCTCTGTTAAAATAAAAACCAAGCCCAAGTACAACTTCAGGTACTATATATAAAAAGTTGCACAAAATTGCCAGCTCAGTTGCCATATTATTCTCTTATCTGTAGCAAGAAAACCAAGTAAGAGGCAATTGAAAAAGGTTTCAAAGTGCCACAATGTTTTTGACATTTTAGTAATGATAGGAAAATATTTGTTTTATGTAGATATTTTGACCTACCAAAAAAGAGAACAATGCAGCTAATCCTAGTGATATCTGACATCTCAAGTCAGCTTACATTTCCACGGACAGCCATCAACATTCATATTATTGCTAATATGACTTCCTGGTTAATTAGCATCTGTTACATCCTTCCATTTTGTGACTACAGGTTACTGAAAACAAATATAAGCATAACCAATCATTCTTATTTTCACTTTTTTTATGACTAACCCCGAAATCTGGGCTTTTTGATTTCATCACCCATATTGACATCTATTTCTGAACCAAGTTATCCATCAAGACTCAGTTTGAACACTACAGTAAGAAGAAAATCACTTTAAAATTTACAAGATAGCCAAAGGGATGATGTTAACTGATAGCTGTCAAGCAAAACGCTTTTTGAGTAAGTATATGCATGTCTTGTATGAAATCTTGACTGCTCTTTTGTGAATAGTTTACAGGGTAAAAACCCATTTAATTTGGACTGGTTATGTGGCATTGCTTTCCTCTTCTCATGGCAAGTTATGTTTAGGTATTTCTGGTGGCAGGTGAAATCTTGAACTAATTTTTGCTGATTCTTTTCATTTTCATCCATGCGTCATGGATGATGGTGATGCACTTGGTTGTTCTTTGAGATGCTTGCTTTTCTAAATAGTAAACCTAAGGCATTTATTCACTACTGGCATCTTTAGGGCTTTTCATGAAAAATATCTGTGAAAAGTACCATGCAATTGGTGCATAATACTGTGGCAAATATATCTCTGGAGGCTACAGATATGTAACATATATTGTATATGCTGGTTGCTTAACTCAGTATTCTTATTGGATAAGATCTACAGAAGATGGTAAAGCCTCCGATAGGTTAATTCAAAACAAAATGATATCTTAAAATACACACGTTAAAAATCAATGAGCTTCAAAGACTGACAGAGCCCAAGATCTAGTCCCAGTTATTCACGTGCAAGTAATAAGAGGCTTTATCCTAACAGTTCAAGACAAGTTATTTGATAATAGTCTATCATAGCATCCAAGTCCTTATGTAAACTTGTAATACAATCCATTACAAATAACAGATACTATTGAAATTGGAAACATCTGAGTACAATAGTCATGTATTACTGAAACTGGTCAGTTTTGAAAACATAGTCAAGCAAAAAGCTTAAATTAAAACTCCACAATTTTTGTCATGAAATGATGGAAATTCAGGCACTGAACTGTAATAACTAAATACATGATGGTTTCAGATTAAAAGAAGCATAGTTTGTGTGAAAAAAACGATCTCATGTGCAGTAATGCTAAAGGTAGAAATTATGACTTGCCTGATTTGTAATAAAATACATAAATTATTTCTACTAGGTGTTGCAAACCAATATAGCTTCTTCGGTGACAATGTAATTGAATCTAGCTGTTCTTTTTAATCACAGCCACATTATTCTTTAAGCTGTATTTGTATATCTATAAGAGATCACTGTGTTTTGAAACACGCAAAGATCCCCATCTGTGCTGACTTTGACAAATGTGCTTGAGTTTCGGTTCGTGTTCTCTGAGCCAAAGCCTGTGTCCATAGGAGCTCTGTTCCAGACCACAAGGTGTGTGTGACTCCTCCTGATCCCACCCACACCACACCTCAGCGGGAAAGAACTTGGACTTGCCAAACAACTCCAAATGCTTTGCCTCCCGCACTAATTATTGTTATAATTAATGGTATATATGAGGAAAAGCTTTTTTTCTCTGAGAAATGATGTCTGCTGTAGTTGGTGGGACAGGCGACGACAAAGAAAGAATGCTTTAGTCAGTGATTTCTGTAACTGGAGGTAGAAATCCCAGCCTGATATTGGCCCTAATGCCTGACACCTGCAGCACTGGGAGCTCAGACTTCTCTTACTGGTGCAGCCTAGCAAGTCTTTCCAGTATTAGAAGATACCAGGGTGCAAACATGTACTATACGTTGTACCTTCCACTTTTTCTTCCCTTGTGTCCTGATTTGAGCGACACTGGGCTAATTTCTCTTCTAATGCATGGGAAAACTGTACTTTTAGAAGACTAGTGTCTGAATTGGTGAAAATATTTACTTTGTAGACAGGTATGGTACCTGGGTTTCAAGGTCTCACTGTTTTCAAGCTCGCCATGTGCAGGGATGAGGAGCAAGACCCAGGCACTTGACCCAAGTTGGCCAACAGGATTGTTTCATACCATGAACGTCACATTCAATATAAATTGGAAATTTGCTGAGGAGTTCTCTCTGTCTGTCTGTCCCTTGATGGCTGCCATCCTGGGAACTCCTCACCCCGGTGCTGGAGCCCTGAGCCCTTCCCTTCCTCCCGCAGGCGCAGCGCTCGCAGGGTCCCACATGGGCTGTCCCTGCTGGGAGTGCACGGCTTCTGCTGATGGAATGGGCTGGGTATGTTTTATATGGGTATCAGGATCAGTATTGGTTCTTTAGTGTTATTAATGTTAATTCTTTAGTCCTATTCTATTAAATCTGTTTATATTTAAACACTTGGGTTTCCTTGTTTTTTTCCCTGATCCTTCTTCCCGGGTGGGGAGGAGTCATCAGGTGAGAGAATATATGTCTAAATGGCAATAAATTGTTGTCGGTTTCTCAAACCATAACACCTTTCTTCATGCATCCCAATCTGAAGAGCAGCGCACCTCAAAAATGAGTGATTAGGCTATTTCAGGGCGATCACGAGTTCAGAGGGTTAAATCTCACTGAACTGGAAATAAGGAGTTCATTTTAGTATGCTGGTGTGTTTACTAACTCCAGTGAGGACACAGAAAACTGTTCCACGAAGACAAGGGATTTTGGATGTCACTTGTCACAGAAATATTTCTGTGGGCTGAACTTAAAGTGAAAGGGCTGCCTCTAATTTGCAATCACATGTGCCAACTTGTCAAACCGCATCATGCACTAAATTGCTGTACCTAGGAGCCACGGGCAGGAGTACTGTTCCCTCCAATAAATCTGTAATTCGCTCTGGCCTTCTTTACATACAGAGCAAACAGTATCCCCTTTTCCGTTCTTCCAAGCAGTGGTCTCTCGGACTCCCTTCCCTGACCCATCTCACCCAGCTTCAGCCTATGGGCAACCATCAAGCCAGGTCATGCAATGTTATATGTCCTGGAATCCGGGTTATTAATCAGTGCTCCTCGGCTGCCTCTCAAAAGGAAGTTTCACACTCATAATAAGCTCTCCCATGTGCTCTCCCTCCTTCTTGGCACAGAAGATGTCCCTCGCATCCTGGAATGTCACTTAGGTTGGCTATAGAATCTCTCCATTCTGGTCTTTCCCTCAGAGGAAGATGCAGGGGAAATGAAAACACAAAAGCTCTGAGAAAAGTTTGAATAGTAAGAGATCTTCAAAAGGCCAAAAACATCTGTTTCTTCATCCGCATTTGAACATATGTCTAGCATTAAGCAATAAGGAAATGTATGCCAACAAGTGCATTACGTGCCAGAATAAAATTGAAAAAGCAGCAATATAAAGCTAATTTACTCCTTTAGGGGACCCTGAAATATATGTTCCAGGGTCACTTTTATGCCAACGTGTGGCCTTCTGTAGTCAAACAATTCAATAATGTTTATCTAATTGAGGGGAGCCATTCAAGCTTTGGAAAGACTGCACTTCAAAAATAAGTGAGTGAGGGTTTCTTGTACTGAAATAGACTACTCAAAAAAAAGAAAAAAAAAACAAACAAGGAAAGTTCCTTTCTGCCCTGCTGGATACAGGGTTGTGGCCTGATTGTCTACCAACATATAAAGAAATTGAAGAAGTAATCTCCTCTTTCGCATTCCATACATTCATAAAAAATATTGGTGGGGAAACCAGTGACATCAGTCACCCTATTTACACATTTGCCTGCAAACTCTTCTTCCCAGCAGATGTTTTCTCCTGCCTTTTTGGCTTGGTCTGCCACCCTGAAATGATTCAAGTCAGTCAGCAGAAGATCATTTCTGTACGCTGACACTACCTTAAGGCTTGGTTTTTGTCTCCCCTTGCTTCTCTGGAAAAGCAGGGGAGAAATTCAGAGCAATACGTCTGCCTGAGCCACCAGCCACAGGGATGAGTTTGATCAGTGAGGGTTGTTGCTCAGGCATTGACGGGGGCCTAGGGCTGAGAATCCCTCACAGGACCTATATGTCTGCCTTGATGTTCTTCTTCAGATGTGTCAGCAGAGAAAAAAGAAAGAAAGATATATTATAATTTCCCAGAATCTGAAGATACAAGATATGATTCAAACTGAAGATACAAGATATGATTCAAACTGAAGGAGGCTAGATTTAGATTGGATATTAGGAAGAAGTTCTTTACTGTGGGGGTTGGTGAGGCAGTGGAAGAGGCTGCCCAGGGAGGTTGTGGCTGCCCCACCCCTGAAGGTGTTCAAGGGGCCAGGCTGGACGGGGCTTTGAGCAACCTGGTCTAGTGGGAGGTGTCCCTGCCCAGGGCAGGGGGTTGGAACGAGATGATCTTTAAGGTCCCTTCCAGCCGGAACCATTCTATGATTCTATGATTCTGTGATTCACTTTTAGCCAGCTGCAGCCTGCTGATGTCTTCACTTGTGGCCATGTTTTAACTTGCTGTCTGTGTCCTCCAGCAGATCCAGCCCTTTGCAGACCCTTCCTCAGGAAGTTCGGTGAGCAGCTCTGGACAGAGTGGTGAAACACTCATGTAGAAAGGTTAGGAATGTCCCAATGATCTGATGAAGATGAAGGTATTGAAGATAAGCATTGTGGCTCCTTACAGACCTCTCCTTGAGATGCAGCTTCATGGTTCAGGACCACGTCCCCCTTAATGGGTCATGAGACAGGAGCAAATCCCTGCAAAACAATGTATGATGGAAGCACCTTGTTTTCATGTGAGTGAAAAAATCTTCCCACTCAGGTTTTACACAGAAATAACAATTAACTGTTAAATACCACATTTGTTATTCGGTTTTAGATCATTCATTCTGCACATGACTGTGTTCAAGGCTCTGCTCAATCTCTGGGATCTCTCTGGGCAAAGGTCTTTGAAAGAACTACTATACCTCACCAAAACACATTGCAGAACAAATACACATTACCCCTAACAAAGCGTTTTAAGAAAGTAAACTTTCGCTTTCACAGAGTTTTCTTCGATTGTATAAACTTTATTTGTTGTAGACTATGATTATAAATTTCCTGAGCAGCAGTTAAACAGGAAAGATTAAAGTTAGTAGATGAATGTGAAATAAACACTTGTGAGGTATTTCTGCTCTGACTTTAAGAAAGGCCTTTTTGTAATTACACAGTGATTAACAACTGTGTTTGTATTTTCTTATCTTGGTGTCATAAACATCCCCCTTTTTGAAGCTGGAATTAATACGAGCTTTGAAAAAGAATACTGATTTATACTCTTTTTGAATGTTGAACAATATTTTCTTTGAGGATTATGCAAATTAGTTTTAAAGTCTCATTAAATGATAATTTTTAACCCAACTCTAAAGCCAAACTCAAAAATTTCTTAGCTGAAATTCAGATCAGTGAAGCATGAAGTTGGTAGGTAACACCTTGCTAGATATGTCGCTCACTGCTACATTCTATAAGTATTTTATTTGCATGTAATATTTTCAAAGGACTAATTGTCTAATATGTACTTCAATTATTTTCACAATATATTTATGAACCCATTTACATATTCTCAATATTAAATACAATTTTAACTTATTTTAGGCAAATTAGACTATGCGTGAAGAGGACCTTTAGCCTGATAGCCAGATACTGACAGAAATATAAATAATTGGTTTTTAAGACAGTGTAGTGGCGTTTAAAAGATAATTAACTATAAGTTGGATTCTTTAATCATCTAATCACTGCTTGCAATCCGAGTCCTGCAATAATAATGCTATGTTTTTCATACAGAACAAAGTTTAAACAGCTCATAAGCTTCTTTTCTTATCATGTGATGTGTTAAACACGTGTGACAATTGACTATGTCAAAATGTGTGTCAAATTAGACAGCCACTAAACAGATTTATTGTAAAACCATTTAAAATATCTTTTAAAAGAGCCAGGAGGGAACTGTGGAAATCCTTGATAAATCATAGTAATATTAAAGAATGTCAGAAGTAAGCTTGTGGGGATTTGAGCCTTGGTGTCTACTCACTTATTATCAAAACACAGGAAATTTCCTGCCACATCTGAGAGGGAGAGAAATTGCACTAGTCAATGCATGTATTAAAGGAAATAAGAAAGCAGCAGCCCCCAAAAGGCAAATAAAGCTGAGAAAGAAGTTGGGAGATGAAGATAACACACTTATTCCCAGATGAATCTTGCAATATTTGTTTTCCATTCATTTTTATTTACTGAGAATTGGGTTCCTTCATAAATATAAAAACAAAATTACAAATAAATAAAGAAAAAAAAAGATAAATAACCTTGGACACTTTGTAGATTGTTTACAACAATCTGTTTCAACTGAGTAGTAAATCAAAAGCTGCTTTGTTTAATGTCAACAGATTTCAGGTTCTGAATTTGTGCTTCAGCCTAGAATTTATTGACTGTGTACATATCGCTAATTGTAAATGTATTATTAAGTAGAAACACTAGATAAAGATTCCTGTGTTCACATTTCATTCTTCTTTGAAGATCCATATATTGTTTGTCAGGAATTACTTTTCTTCTTCGGAACATTTCAGTGATGAGCGACCCTTTCAAAAAGAACACCAGTGCTTTGATTTATTTTGAAGGCATTCTCATTAAACTGTGTGCAGCTATATTGAAATACATGATTACTCCAAAAGTGCTGACACAAATATTTTTTCATACTACTCTTTAAGTCGGTTGATTTTCTGTGAATGTTAAATCAAGGACATGAACGTACACTTCTTCATCTGCATAGAGATGAACATGCTTCATATATTCATTATTTCTTCCTCTGCAGTCAGTTTCATGTATATAGATTTTTTTTGAAGAAAATGTACTAGGCAAGTGTTTAATAAAACTACCAGTTTTATAACTCATACAGAACTGTAATTTTTTGAAGTTCAATTATAGGAATAAACATATCTGTTAGTAACAACTGTACTAATACACATTTCTACAAATATTTCAGGACAATTGAATAAACTAATACTAACATTTATTTGTTTTCATTTTTATAGCCTCGCTGTGACTAAGTTATAGTCGAGGAGTTGTTCTAATATAGCACCTGTTTAAGCCAATCCTAATTTTCTATGAAACATTTGGAACAAAGTTTTTTAGGGTTTTTCTCAATACAAATGACTTCTTTTTTTCTTTTAAAAGGTGTACTATTGCTTTTCAGAAGGATTTGAACTTTGCAAAGGACTTTCTGTATTTTGACCATCGACTGTAAACAAGTTTAGAGTGTGTTAGAAGTATGGAGACTGATTTTAAATGCATTTTAGCAGCATTTTGTTGAGACATTTGCCTGTTAATGTTTCTAAAGCCAGGTACTAGATGTATTTGTGGTTTGCATATCTGATTACACCTAGAGTATTTGCTAAATAACATTTGTTTAACTGAAATACCACATCCTGATTATGTGAATGAGGTTGGATTTTGTGATGAATATTCTGGTCAATGCGCCTGTTTGAGCATTTGCATAGATGAGATTTGTTCATTAAATGCAGAAAGAAAAGGAGGACTATTTCCACGAAGTGTCATCTGATTGTTTAACATATTTTTTTGATTAAACCTACAAAAAAAAAAGTATCAGTAAATATATTTGGTGAAAAATTTCAATACCCCATAGGAATTACATTCAGTATTATGATTTCTCCAGTGTCTTGGGTCTCCTTCGCGTGCCGCAGAACATATAAGTGGAGAATTTCTTCAAAACTTACTCTGCTTTTGACCTCTGAATCATCCATGCTGTCATACTCTCATGAGGATTTAGGCATTTTTTTTTTCAGATTCTCTAAATTTGTTTGATGTCCCTCATCAACATAACAAAAGTAATTATCCAATTAGTTGTTAGAAATTATTTAAAACAGGTTTGGGGAGTTTTGGCTTTTTTTTTTTTTTTTTTTTTTTT
>VYZM01000885.1:243395-271247 GCA_013398915.1 Dromas ardeola | reverse complement strand
GTGCCATTTTTATACTATTTTTTACCTTCAAGGTGGAGTTTGGGTGACTTTAGTCATACATACCTTTATTGTGATTGGTGTAAAATTTTCTCGCCTCCGTTTAAAGGTATAGCTTATGAAAAATTCAGGGCGCAGACTCAAAGAGGAGTGGTCGCACCTTGAAGGCAGGTAGCCTTCGGGATGGAGGTGTGTTTTGGTATTGAAATGCATTAAAATGACATTATAATGAGCAAAGTTCACACAAAGGACAGCAATTCATCAAAATTTGACAGAGTGTTGGCTTTGGGTCCAGAGTGAGCCGCGTTATCTAGTCCTGGTACCTTCTTATTCCCGCTGTCTGCACAAGGCAAGGCCACGGAACCGAGCATTGCGTTCCATCCCCCGTGTAGTTTGGTCTTGGGAATCGTAGATGTTGCATTCCATGCATGCCAGCTGCGGCAGTTTCCCCTCAGAAACTTCTCGCAGAATCTTCTCGATTTTATGGTTTTCCTTAATGTCTGAACAATGCTATACTTTTATACTTTCTGGCCAATTTAGGAATTATTACTACACCACAATAGGGGAGATTTTAGAGCACCACTGGTGACTATTTCCAGCACACGTACCAATAAGACTAATCTTCCTTTCAGCTCTCTTCTACCATGTATGTGTTGCCCAAGTATTTTGGGAAATAGATAAAAATGACAGAGCAAACTGTCAAGTCTGTACGTTAAAACTCCTTAAATTATTTGAAGATTTTTCTTCGTTATTTTCTTTGCAGAAACCTAGACCTTTACATCTTGAGTAATATAGCTTTGGAGAAAAAAAATAGTCTCCCCTTTAGCAAACAGGAGGTCTCATAAGTTCTGCAGCTACAAGTAGCAATAATTCCTGCACTAACAATCTGCATATAATTTGTGCCTCCATCCACATGAAACTTTTTTTAGATCCTAGATGAAGGCGCCTGAAATTTAAAGGCTAGTAAAGTGGAGATTTGTAGACTGCCACAAGGAAAAAAAACCCACAACAAACAATTAAGGAGAAAAGGTAAATGAGAAAGGCTGTAAAAAATGAGAGGGGAAAGAAGTGGAGGCAGAATTAGGGGAAAGCCCGAGTTATCACTTTGACAGCGATAACTTCGAGAGGAAAGAAGAAAGGTAATAGACAGGGAAGACAGAAAGAGGCAGAGACAAGATGGATTATGCAGCACAGGATTGTCTTTGAATGTAGTGCAGAACAAAAGCATCTAGCTTCTTAAGTGGAATATCTTTCTTTAATCACAGAAAATAGCTGGATGCTCCAAGACTGCATCCTGGTTTTTGGTTGAAGTTTATGATATTGGTCCTAATCCCTAATCCTCAAGTGATGTGGGTTCTGTCTGCATGAGAGACTCTTCTTAGCATGACGCTGCTACAGCTTTTATGTGAGTTTATCAGCTTTCAAGGTAATTAATTTTATTTTGGAATGAAAACAAAACTTTTTGCGAGTTTCAGCGAAACAGAATCAGACTAGGCGAGCCTCAGGTTTCCAGTCAGTCCTTCTGGTCAGAAGCAATCTGGCAAAATGTCAAAAATCTCGTTACAGAAATCTTCATAAAAATCAATATATCACTGCAGAACGTCTTGACTTTGAAAAACAGTGTATTTTGACAGATTACTTGTTGTCAAAAATATTTTGACCGGGTTTAACTTGTCAGTTTAACATTTTCTGTAGGGTTGTGAAACTCACTCCTCCCTTTGGACTGTAACATGCCAAATCTGCTGCCCATCATTTCAGAGCATGATGGGGAACTGCTTCCTGTCATGGATTTCGTGGCAAACACTAAATAATTTCACAGGGTTGGATTCTAGATGGGATGTGTGGAAACACTTTTTCACTTTTATTTAGTTTGTCTGGTTGGTTTTCTATATATGTTGAGGTAGACACAAAAGAAATTCAAGCTCCATAAAGCCTGTAAAACCATGGTGCTTGACTCAGCGAGGATCCAGAACCCTACAGAGCGAGGTCAAAGTATTTTACGACTCAAATGGCAGAAGTTCTGAGTGACAAGCCTGAGCAGTCAACAAAAAATACACCCCAAAAATCAGCCTTCTTTATCTTCCTTACCCAGTACTACATGAAATAATTTTGCTCTTGTCCCAGTCGTTGTGTATGCACATTTTCTGATGACTTCTTTCTGTAAAAAAATATGTGCAGTTCTTGCAGGGTGGATGAGTCAGGTTCTCCCTTCTTAACAGATGACTTAAAAAAATACCAAAGAGGTTGAGTAAATCAAGAATGCTTTAGCACAGTGGACCATAATTGGCAGGAAATAGTGAAAATTGCCTATAACTACAGGATAAAACATTTCAATGGGAGATATAGGTAAGGAAGGTAAAGGAATGTAGGTAAAGAAGGTAAAGTTGTATGTACCTAAATTTTCCATACTCTGGGTGACTCTTCATAGAATCATATAGAATCATAGAATGGTTTGGATTGTAAGGGACATTACAGACCGTTTAATTCCACCCCCTCCTGCCCTGGGCAGGGACACCTCCCACCAGCCCAGGTTGCTCCAAGCCCCGTCCAACCTGGCCTTGAACCCCTCCAGGGATGGGGCAGCCACAGCTTCTCTGGGCAACCTGGGCCAGGGGCTCACCACCCTCACAGTAAAAATTTCTTCCTAATATCTAAATTTCCGCTCTTTCAGTTTAAAACTGTTCTCCCTCATCCTATGGCTACATTCCCTCACAAAGAGTCCCTCCCCATCTCTCTGTAGGCCCCCTTGAGGGACTGGAAGGCTGCTATAAGGTCTGCCTGGAGCCTTCTCTTCACCAGGATGAACAATCCCAACTGAAATCATGGACCCATTTTATGAAGAGGGAGGAAGGGGAAGAGGTATCGTATAAAAAAGAAAGAAACAAATTTCATGAAGAATATTCTCATTCCAAGCGAAGATTCTCAGAGGGAAAGGGTTGGGGAAAAAAGTCTGTCTTCTGAATCTTGACTATGTTTGCATATGAGTTGGGTTACAAACTTCCAGGTCAGCAGATAAGCAGAGCACTAAAGGCCTAAATTAAAGACCAAAAGCAAAAGCAAACTAACCTGTTTGAGGTATACAGTTTCAATGCCTCCAGAAAGAAATGACCTGTAAGCACTCATGACCGCGAGACCTCAATTCTGAACACAGGTATCTAAGTGTTAGTCTTCTGTCACCTCAGGAGATCTCAGATAACAGTCTTTGTGACTGGATCCTGAAGAGAAAATGACAAAAAAAAGTTTTGTGAGGTGATAAATATAGCAAAAAGAAAAAGAAACGTTTGGAAAATGATTGCCTTCAATGAAACACTGCCCTGAAAGATTTAAAGAGTTTTCATTTAGTGGCTCCTCTAGCCTGCTTCATTCCAATACATGGGAATAAAATGTAGACCACAGATACCTTTGAACCTAGTATATAGGAATACTGGGTCTTTACCTTGCCTAAAATCTTTGTGGAAAGAGGAGTAAAATGCATAGATATGCACACACACACATTTTTATATATGCCCATATATATTTGTGTGTGCGCGCTTTTAATATTTTCGGTGAATTTTGGTTTTACTAAACTCTGGAGCTAATAATAATAGATTGATATCATACGATACTTATAGATATTGCAGAAGCTTTCTGCAATATTTACAGCCTATCGACATTAACTGGCAGATAATGAAGCAAATATTTTACGTGGGGAGTTTTGATGGACAGCACGGTCTCTTTCATCGGAACCTAACACTCAGGCAAGTTAGGACTTATATTGCGGGACCAGTAACAGATTTCTGTGCCGAAAGTACTTTTCATATGAATTTAAGTTTCCAATTCTTATCTCTGTTATTCAACTGTTGGAAAAATATTATAATACTCCACACAGCATATAGATTATTTACTAAATTGCCTATGAATAACTATTTATAGCACATGTACCCAAATATATTAGATGGACTGTAACACTATTTGCCAATGTAATATGCATACATGCACACTTATTTTTCTACTGAATGCCAAAAGCATGTCCAGAAATGTAGAAGGCACAGAATATATTGTTCCTTCCTCCAGGCTCTCATAATTTAAATATCAAATCGAATTTTTATATGCATACTCCTTAGCATAATTTTAACGTGATAAATGTATATCTAGAAAAAAAACTTCTGTAGCATATTACATCTTTTTCTTGGGCTTTCTGTATTGGCTTTATAGACATTTTCTTGGTTCATTTTTCAAGAAGGGAAATAAATCCTCAGGGTTGGTTACATAAAAGATTATAGGGAATTAGGAAGCCACCAATGGCGTTTGTACAAACTTAACAAAAGATGTCAATTTATCTTGCAAAAATTTAAGATCAATTACTATTTAATGGTATGCAATAAACTTATTTAAATCATTTTAGGAATGCTCTAGAATGTTTACATTGTGGACATTAAACAAATACAGACGTACATGTGAACCATCAGCTGTGATAAAACACAAGAAATAATATCTCTCTCCTCACTTATAAACAAGCAGCTTGGACTTCACTCCTATTGATACTTATCGCAGGAAGTCACCCACAAAATCCATCAGTTTCCATCAGTATAAAGGTAAACTCAGGTCATAATGAGGCATTGAAAGGCTCTGTTATCGCTTTCCAAAACATATAAAAATGGAGACACATCCTTTAAGACCTTCTCTATTCCTTTGAATGCTTCATCACTAAAAATTTATCCTTCTAGAATAAAGAACAAACAGCCCTTTTGTGTATGTGATTGCTTATAAAAATATTTTTGATATTATTTTTAATATAAATGCACTAATATTTAAATAAATTAAACTATTTTTCATAAATATAAAATACACATTGGTTGTAAAGTTTTATGAGAAATATAATCTCTTAATAATTTATTTACAAAATATTTTCTTTTTTTTTTTTTCCCCTTTAATTGAGGTTTACACCTCATACTCTTTTTTCAGGGAGAAAAGAAAAAAAAAGGCCTAAAGGATGTAAGAAAATTGCTCTTGGGTTGCTCAGTGAAATAGTGAAAAATCCCTAACCAGGACTGACAAAGAACAAGGATTTCTTTGGATCCAGCAGAGTAGTACGGGGGAGAAATATCTGTTGGCAGTAGTCTTTCGCCTTACCCAAAATTTTTGTAAGGTTCTTCTCCTTGACATTAACATTTTTTTGACAGGTTGAAATCCAAAATAGAACTCACTAACCCTTGATCTTTAGATGATGCCTTCTACCTGAAGAAGCTCTCTGCGATAAAAAATGTCTTGCGTTTTCTTGGTTTGTGGTGGTTTTTGAAAATTTATTTGGTTTTCCTAGAGGTAAACCCAGCATCCTTAATAAATATTATTTCAAAATATAAAATTTAGGCATCTAGGGTACAGAAATTATAACTATATCTTATCCAAGGGCAAAAAACCCTCTTTTTGTTACTTTTGTGGAACCAGGTAGTGTAAGATATACCTAATGTCTTTGGGGCATCATTTTATATCAGGAGAAACGCGTTTCCAAGGGCATCTGGTTTTAAAGAATTTCTCTTACTTCTCTTTCAAGGTCCACGTAGAGGTCTGTTGTATGAGAACATTAGTTTGTCCAACAGAAAAATACGGCTTTGGTACATAAATTTATCTTTTTTTGCAGCCATCTTTGCCTTAGGAAGCCCCAAGGCCATGCAGCTCAAATAATATCTGAGAGCATCACTTTAGTTCCTTAAGTTTCAGCTGACAAGGTGCCCTTGGTGCAAAAAAGCTTAGGGCATCAGACTAACATACAATTTTAGAAAACTGTGTCTTTGAGAAGAGAGAAAGAAGGATTTCTTTAAAAAAACTCCAAGGCCGTCAGACTTCAACTCCCATATTAAGTCAGGTAATTATATCAAACCCCTCAGTTATAGCCAAAGAAATGCGTACTCCAGGATGCTAATCTGTGCCAAATAAAAATACAACTAAATGAACGAACAAACAAACAAGCAAGCAAACTTCCCCAAAGATGCCTTAGGGCATCGGCTTTGTTCAGGTTGTTTTTTTGCTAGGATAGCCCAATGGCATAAATGAATAATAAAATGCAGTAGATAGACCATATCCCAGGCAGACCACACACACACCAATTGAAAGATAAAGGAGCTCTATTTTCACCTAATTTTTTGTAAGAAAAATGTGACTTGCAAAGGAAAGAAGAAATGGATGTTAATACATAAAGACATCTTGAAGTGTAAATGAAGAAGGCAAAAGGCCCAGCAGAGGGTGAGGATGAGAGAGAAAATAAAGAATTGGTTGAATAGAGAGGAGGAAGGAAGGTAGATGGTTCAGCAGGGAATGACATCAGGTTCTTTACATGTTATAGTATTATACACTATAGTAGCACTGTATTGTTGTTATATGCTATATTATGTGTTATAGTAACACTTTTACAGACACATTTTTGATATAGGCCAGACTAAATATTTTAAAGCAGAAAGTAAAAGAAGTTTCATCTTTAAAAAGTTACAATTTTACTGAGACACAACGGGAGTATGCAATTGCAGATCAGCCAGAGCAGAAGAGCAGTAGGTATGAAAAAACAGGAAGGAAAACCAGCTTTTGTTCAGCCAGGCCGCTTGTATAAAATGAATATACAAAATACCTTCAGAAGAGATTCCCATCTTTTATATTTGTTGATTCTTGTAGAAGTCATGGCAAATTTTTGTACTGAGAGTTATGAGATATATGATAGTAGAATAGAGGGAAGAAAGAGGAAAAAAAAATTACTAACACAATAAAGGCATTAAGTCACTGTCTCTAGTCTCCATCTTTAAAATACTGATAAAAAAACCATTCCTTCCTCCTTTTTGTATTAAACTAAGTAGTGATTCTGCAATAATGTATTTCAGTTTAAGCTATGAACTTTTCCAGCAAATGGTTGTTTATGTCCCAATGATGCTGTAAAGGTTTTGCAGCTGATGTGGCCCACCTCTGCCTTTCTAACCCAGGTGATCCTATTTATTTAATTTGTCTGAAGAAATGAATGGGGACGACACCAGGTTTTGATGTCTAACATTTTGTCTTTATACAAGGTAGAGCAATTCAGCCCAGGAACATCCAGAAGTAATTTGTAGTGACTATGGAATTTGCTTTGTGAAACACATGTTACGTATTATTTAAGGTCTATCGGAAAGGGTCCTTGTCTACAAGTAGTAAGTATATTTATCCCACAGATATTTATCACCTCAAAGCAATGCCACGAGAGCTTGAGCAAGAGGGATGAAGGGCAGCTGTTCACAACCTGCAGGATCAAGCCAGCTGTTAATAGTAAAGGCTGGGTTAAGCACTTGTGAAACAGAGGATACGGAAATGTACTGTCAGCCTTACTGGTTTTAATCATCTTTATTGATTAAGGAAACGCTCCATATAAAAACTCTTGTTCCACAGTGATATACTTAAAAGTTTTATGGAGAAGAGCTGGGAGTACCCCAAGTGCCCCATGGCTTGCAGAATTTTTATTTAGCTACAAGCTAGTTGCTTTAAATTAGAATTTAGCCTCTGTTAAGGAGAGATCAAAGCAGACAGGAAGAAAGAAGGGCATATGCCTTCTTAATTGACTTTGCTGAACACGCGAGGAAATTAGGTCTTTTGAAGTGAGAACCTTAGAAAAAACCCAGAAAAATTCTCATACGTTGACTCTGTATAAGCTATTGATTCCTTATTTGGTAGCAACTGAGGCAAGTTGAATGTTATTCGAAGGGCTGGATTTCTGCTAGCTGCTGGAAACCTTGGACGGTTAGTTTGCCGAAAGAGTTCTGAAATGCTTAGAGAAGAAGTGATCTGCTGCCGTCCTTCTTAAAACCATCCATGTGATGCATGCTACGTAATACTATTGCAGTAGGAATAAAACAAAAGGAATTCATGCGTGTCTCACTAAATCTGCCATCCCTGTCATATTGTTAAAGCTAAAACCGTGCATTTAAAAATATTAAAAAAGAGAATGCAGGTGAAGAAATCTATATAAAGAAGGTTAGAGTATTTGTAGAGTATAAAGAACATTTGTATGTTCTTTATATAAATATGTGTGTATATATATATATGCTATATAAAGCACATATAGAGCATAGAAGAAGGTTATAGTATTTACTGATTTATAATATATGTTTAAAAAGCATTCACAGAATTCAAAATATAATTATAAACATTTTATACCACTTTCAGTGCTTTGGGTGTACATTAAATATTGAGTATCAACAGAAATGGAGATATTAAAAATTGAGCTTATTAGAATGATTATTTCTTATATGTGCTTTTCACACATTTTCATAAATAAAAGAGCATTCAGTTCAACTTTTAGATTATTTTCAGTCATTATTGTTTTATGGCACAAACATTTTCAGGGTTCTATACTTCAGTACTAGAGGAAAAATACTGACCATTTCTATGTATCTATGGGGGAAAAAAGAAAATTCTGGGTTAATTATTTAACTGTCATTTAACATTTCTAAATCTGCAATGACTTGAGGGATCACACAGAACACAGAAAAAAATGCAGAGACCTTTACGTTAAAATTGTTCGTACAGGGAAAATCTATAGTCTTTGTGAAATTATGCATTATTCTATTTAAAAAAAAATAAATCTCTAATACTTAAGCTCTTTAAGAAAATATTCCTGCCAGACAGATAATCAATCCATATCCTTCTGTGATCCTGTTACTTATTCCTCTAACTTTTGGTCAGTGTGGACTCTAGAAGCATGAAATACCATTTTTGCTTTAGTGTTACAAAAAACATCCAATTTATGCCGAAGGAAAAACAGGAAAAAGAAGAGGTGATGAGACTAAGGTGGTTAGGTGAAGCCTCTATATTCAGACCAGTGAAGAGAATTTAAATCCTGGCACCATCTGCATAAAAGTGACATCTGAGTGAGATTGAGAAAGGAAGCGTTGAAAGACTGTTAGATACATGAGGGATTAAGAGAAGGATTAAGTCTGGGAAGACAGATGGCATGAAAATTCAAGTACATGGTGCAGGTCAGAGCACCCTACAAAGTTGTCGCTTAATGGGAAAGGGTTAGTGGTAACAGATAACTGCCAGTCACAAGACAGACAAGGACTGATAACAGGACAGCAAGTGTCACAACACTAGAGATGTAACATTGAACCTGGTTTCAAATGTTTTGTACAAAAAAATTGTGAAAGACTATGTTCTCTTGGTTACCTTTTATATACCACAACAGTGGCTCCAGGTATTCCTTTCCCAGTGGAAAGTTTCCTACTAAACTCAGAGGCAGAATGCAGTTCTTCCTAGCTTTTCTTCTGGGTTTCTTCTGGGGTAGATTCACTGGAGACAGGAGGCCGAGGCTGTGCTTCGTGGCTCCGTGCAAGAGGTGGACGTGAATTAGAGGTGAGAAACGTTGTACCTCATGGTGCCAAACACCCACTGCTGTGGGCAGTGGGATGTAGCACTCTGGGGACATACAAGAGGTGTTGGGGGAGAACTTGGGAGATGAGAGAGCTGGAGGGACAGTCATAGAATCATAGAGTTCTTTTGGTTGGAAAAAGATAGAATAAAATAGAATTTTCCTGGTTGGAAAAGACCTTAAAGATCTTTGAGTCCAACCATTAACCTAGCACTGCCAAGCCCACCACTAAACCATGTCCCTCAGCATCACGTCTACCCATCTTTTAAATACTTCCAGGGATGGCGACTCCACCACTTCCCTGGGCAGCCTGTTCCAATGCTTGACAACCCTTTCGGTGATGAAATTCAGTGAAGACTTTCAGAAATCAGGGGCCTCGGACCAACCCAGCTGGTTGTAGTCCCTCCTGGATGGTGCTGTTCACCCACGGGGGTCGGCAATGCATGGTGACAGCCACCACACTCGTCCACCCAGCCTTTTTCCAGGGGGGTAATATTGGTCCCACAGAGCAGGGAAGCTGTGTAAAATCCTGCATGGGTATGTGCAGTTCAAGTGTTTTGGTTTCTGAGTCTATTGAGTCTCCTCACGTTCTGTTTGGTCTTAAACTGTGATGCCCACTGCAGCTCAGGAGTTTTTCACGGGTGTTATCTTGGGATTTTGGGTCCGTCCGTGTTTTCACTCAAAACTGAGTTGAATCACAAGAGAATGGGGATGCAAAACTTCACAGAACTGTAGAAAGGAAAAAGCACGGAGGAATCTCTGCAGAGAACAATTGTCTAAATTGAAAAATCTCACCTTCAAAGTTTTAAGAAAACATCATAGACTCTAAAGACTGCTGTGCAAAAAAGGGCACACACACACTATCCAACCTGGTTTTGCAGGTGTGTGATTACCGTACTCCTTAATAATATAGTTTTGTTTCCATCTTCCTCTTCCTTACCCTATATTTGCCCCACAGAAATTAATATCAGGTTTTTAGAAACAAACTGTCAGGAATAGAGGTGTTGAAAGGCAAAACCCTCTTTAGTCATTCTGAGGCCTACAGATTTACTGAGAGAAAAATAAAAATTAGTCTTGGGTCTAGAGATCCTTGGCAACAGAGTATCATATAAACTACTAAGCACACGGTATTTCTTTCCTTGTTTTCGCCTTCCATCTGTTGGTAAACCATACCTTAGAAAATAATATTTTCTCTCTTTAGGAACACCCTAAGCAGTCAGATACAGTTTTATAACTGTATCTACAACTGAAATAACTATTTCTTCCTGTTTATGTTAGTTTGATTGTGTAGTACTTTCTCAAGTACGACTTCGATTCTATGATTCTATGATTCTGTCCACTAATTGTGCTTTGTTACATATTGGTCATAGCATGACTGCTATTAGAATAACTTGGTTTTTGAACATGGCTGGTTGCTATTAAGTGGTTATATGGCTCCTGAAACCATAAAATAACAGCTGAGACATAATTTTTGCAGTCAGTAAATATAGATGTCCCCAGGTAGTCATTATAGACACCACTTGTTTATTCGATGGAGATGGCTTATTATTTGTGGCTGAAGTGTCTGGGCAAGCACACTTACGAGTACTTGAGAGTTTATTATGAAAGTATTCAAATGTTATGAACCATATTTCTCCCTATAGATGGAGATGGTTTCCTTAGGAGAGCACAGCAGCTTTTTGCTTTCTGTTACATAAAATGGCACTTACATATATAAAACAAAAAAAACCCGGTCATTGGAAATCTATGAGAGATGTTGAACTTTGTAATATATTTTGGGTTCCATTTTGTAAAGGTTTGCAAGGGGATGGGTTAAAACATTTATGGCAATAAAATTTTAAGGACTACATGAACACAAAAGCAGCTTTGTATGTTTTTGCCGTATTTTATTGATATTTAACTGGAGTACTAAAGATGTACACAATCTGATTACTTATAGACAACAATACATAAGTGTAATCCTGCAAACATTTATGCATGTGCTTGCTCAGGTCAATGAGACTATGTAGGAATTACAGCCAATAGGTCTTTTTTTTTATAAGCACTTACTGCCTGGCATTATGCTCACTACGCAAAGGGTAATGGATTATTCATGGCAACAAGCACATAACCTGCTAATAAATGTTTGCAGGATGGGCCTTAAGAACATTTGCAGGATTCATGTTGTCCGATACTAAATTCTGTCTGCAAATAAAATGAACTTTGTAATAAGAAGCGAGTTGCATAGGTGTGGAGTAATCAATGGGTTTTGTAGCTTATCGTTTTAACATCGCATTAGCCTCTCTGGAAGCCTGGGCTTCATTCCCAAGCAGTGCCTAAGGCACTTTTGAAACTAGAAATGTGTTTATTTTTGAGTGCTATCAGCAAAATGAAGTTGAGTAAAAGTTGAAAGAAGTGTTGAGTTAACATCGTTGTCATGTTTAAATCAATTCACTTCGTGCCCTTTCAGTTTTCCACATGCACCACAGTGAATAGGTCTGTTGCCAGAGCAGCTTCTCATTATAACATCAAAAAATGAAGTAAAATCATGGGAAATGTGTGTAATTCAACAGAATGCAGATATTTGGCTGGTTGGTATCGTGCCGTGAACATCTGGTTAACAAGAAAATGAAACAAAGTTCGTATTTACCTTGTTTTGCTAGTGGCAATGCTGTACTTATAGCTATGATGGTCAGAGTGTCCTTAAATGAGGTAAAGTTTGTAGATAAATGTTTGACCAATTTTTGTTAGACCAATTGATTGTTAGACTCATTGAGAGAGCTTGAAAAAGATGAGGTAGGGTTTTCAGAAAGAGCTTCTTTGGACCTGTAAGCCAAATCCTTTGCTAATTTTCTGTGTTGGTAGACCAGCTATTGACTATTATTACGGCATTATAAAGTTATGGAGTTATTCAGTGGGAAAAAATGGAGGATATGAAAGCGCAGAAGGCCATCAAAAGGATGAAGCTGTTAAGGATGCACCAAGCTGTGGGTGAGAGAAGCAACTGAGGGCCTTTCAAACTACACTTCGTGCATTTGCTTCATTACAGCTGTGCAAAGGAGCTGGAGTTGATAAATCACTTTCAAGCTCATTTGTACCTGGAAATGTAAATCCAGTTACACCTTCCATCATCATACAGCAATGTATCAACTGGCTCCAAGCAGAATTTTTTTAATCTTGACAAGCCACTTTCATCAACAATGTGCAGAAAAGAATGTCTATTTCTGCATAAAAAAGAATTTTTCAGTAAATTTACAGTGCATTTCTGAAAAAAGAAAATAGGTAAAAAATATTCTGGTAGGTTATTTGTTCAAAATTATTTTCACAGTCCATGAAAAAGCAGCTGCTGTCAACAAGATTGTTAGTGGAAAGAAAATCCATGCCTCTCAGAAAAGTGTGTGCAGCAATGCAAGTTCCTTTCTACCACCTAAATTAATATCCACCTGAGCACCATCGGTCAAAACCAGAAGCCTGTAGAATGTACACATCTGCAGGTTTATCCCCTGCAATTTGTTAAAATCTCTTCTGGAAGTACAGGTTTTCTTTTTTTTTTTTTGTTCAGGATAAACAGGGTATATACAAAGTCCTAAAGAGCAGTCAAGAGACTCATGGCTCTATGTCCCAAATTCAGAAGCGGTTTAATCCTTTTGGAACGAAGTCAAGCACGTTCCTACGTTTTACCTAGTCCTACTCCATGTTGTACATGACATTGAAGAAGACATATGGCATTATAAAGTAATGGAGTTATTCAGTGGGAAAAAATGGAGGATATGAAAGCGCAGAAGGCCATCAAAAGGATGAAGCTGTTAAGGATGCACCAAGCTGTGGGTGAGAGAAGTAACCGAGAGCCCAAACACAAGCCCCCTCTCTTACCAAGAAGTTTCCAGGTGTAGTGCAGCGATGGGAGAGATGCAGCCTGGAGGCACGGGGACCACTGGCTATCCCTAATCAAAGCGAGGAGCAGGTGCTCTGCTAGAATCCCCCCCCGGCTCTAGGCAGCAGTGCTCGGAATCTTTGCAGCCACAGTGTACCCTCAGCCCACGGGGAGGGATTCACCCCACATGTGTGTTTTGGGTAAGGGAGTGAGGCGAATTTGCTTTATAATTCCCTTTCTATTTTATTTTATTTTTCTACATAAACACGAAGTCAATTGTTAGATACGTCAAGAGGTGGTGCTGGCAAATTGAAAGTCACGTGAGAATATATTTGTAAAATGTGAGTTTATTCATACCTTCAGCTAGGGAGACATGAATTATCCCTGTCTAATGCAGCCCCAGACTTCGTTCTACATATTCAGTTTCGAACGGTGCTCATCAAGATCTTGCGAAAAGTCAGTAGAAGTATATAACGTTGTTTCTGAAGACGAAGCATAATTTCCTAACATCTTCTATGGTGCATCCACAAGATAAATTGCATACATGTAAATACACATCTGGGGTTCCTGAAAGCTTTAGGAATGTGTTCCGCAGAACGCTGTTTGCAAAACTATCGTTATGTTTCCCCTCACTTTAAATTCAACCACTTTCTGATGAAAGGTGTTTGTAATTAACAAAAATGGACTGGGAACTAAATGAAAGCTAACTTTATGTGAGCCAAGGGAACAACATTAAAAGTGCAAAGTTAGCAGCAGTAGCAGAAATACAGCATAGCACCCACAAAACCTGCGTTAGTTTTCTAAAAATACATACCAGCGCACTGACATTTATAAAATAGGTTTGAAAGCACAATGCCAGCACCAGCACTACAGAAATGTACCCGGTTGCACGCTGGAAGCTGTGGTGAATGCCATAAAAATACAAATCAGGCCACACTCAGCAGCAACACCGTAACATTGCCTTTCAGATCTTGCACAAGTCAGCATGAACATTACACAAATTCATATCAGGGTATGTTCAAAGCCATATCTTGGACTCTTACTGTTGTAGCTGGTGCTTTTCTTTTATGCCTCCTACCTTTCTTCATAATCTTTTGCCATGTGTTAAATTTTTAGTTCCCATAAAACAGAAACTGGTCCTCATAACTGATGTGTAAAACCAGGTTATCCTATGGCGAAATCCAGTTCATAACAGATGTTCACATAATAATGCACACAAAATATGTGTGAAATCCATATGAAAAAACCTGTATTTACCAGAACTCTAGCTACCCTCAAAATGTGTATTTAGAATTAACTTCTTCATAAGAACTTTGACACTCAACAACTTGTTATTAACTTTCAGTAGCGAGGGTTTAAACTAAATGTTCTTCTTCTTGCTGTTGCAGCTTCATGGAAAAGCATATATGCATGAAAAATTACACTAAACAGAGATTTTGTTTCCTTATAATGTTCTTTACACTGAAGGTGGTGAGACACTGGCTCAGGTTGCCCAGAGAGGTGGTGGAGGTCCCATCCCTGGAGACATTCAAGGCCAGGCTGGATGAGGCTCTGAGCAACCTGATCTAGTTGAAGATGTCCCTGCCCACTGCAGGGGGGTTGGACTAGATGGCCTTTAGAGGTCCCTCCCAACTCACCACATTCTATGATTCTATGATTCTATGAAGTTGTGGATCTTGCACGGCAAGATTCTGATCTCTAGAAAGGACTAGGTTTGTTGCGACACATGATTTGTCATGTGGATGGTATACACACAGCTAACACATTGTTGGCATGGATAGGAAAAAAAAAAACCGCATAAACCTAAATTCTTTCTTAAGAATAGAATTTTTACAATAGCATTTTGGCTAGGGGGAAGCCTCGTATAAAGAGTATCTCACACAAAGAAGTGGTGCTCTGCACTTGGGATGGGTGCTTCAGAATAGGGGAACAGTTCAGGAGGAGAGAGTATCTTTCCAGTTATGTGCCCTCGTGTCACACACAGTTATGTGTCTTAATAAAATTGCACCATCTGTAACAAATCTGTCAGCTGCATGCGGACCCCGACAGCAATCAACCAGGGGGATCAGGTTGTGGCCTCAGCTCCTGGTAGAGACTTCTTCTCAGCAACACTACAAAAAATATGAAGTCCAGGTGAGTAATTGGATTTAAGTCAGCTTGAGACTTTGTTGCTTTGAAGGGGATTTTTGAAGACATATAACTGGATTCTGTGATCTCTGCATTGCCTGTATAGTCCAAAGGAAGAGAATCATTTTAGGAGGCCTGTTGCTTTGGGCTGTACAAAGACAAGGAAAATTTCTGACCCAGTGTTGTCTTGAACTGAATTAACTCGATCAGTATCACTGTAGAGTCTCATATCACATATCTTGGGGTGTGGCAATTTTAATGATTTAACCCGTTTATTTCATGGTTACAGCTGGCTGCTGGATTTTAGAGACAGTAGCCTCTAGAAGATCGTAGCCTTTTCCTGTCTTTGCTGAGGAGACCTACCTGGAAGTCTGGAGCGCTACCACAAGTTGGTAAAAGTTTGGGAGCCACACTAAGAGCATGCTCGTAGTTCTTATGGGTTCTCTCACGGGATGAACAACTTGTTTGTCCTTTGCTTATTTTAATTTCTGTCTCTTCTAGGCAATTTGAACCTAGGATGACAGGCTGATATTTCTACTCCTAAGAGGACTTTTGTAAAAGAACTCCTGGGAAACCCTCATCAAGATTGTTGCTTCTTATCGGAGTATAGGACACTTACATGCTCCAATTCAATACCAAAGAACCCTCAGAGTGCCCTCATATGCAAAAGATCATAGAATCATAGAATTGCCTAGGTTGGAAGGGACCTTTCAGATCATCGAGTCCAACCATCAACCTAACTCTCACAAAACCACCACTAAACCATGTCCCTCAGCACCACGTCTACACGTCTTATAAATACCTCCAGCGATGGTGACTCCACCACTTCCCTGGGCAGCCCGTCCCAATGCTTGACAACCCTTTTGGTGAAGAATATTTTCCTAATATCCATTTGAATACTCAAATAAGAAAAGTCTCTAGCACAATTCTGGGGGGGACTAGATTTTTTGATTCTCACTGATATGTAAAATGTTTCTCCACCAGGCACAACTCCTTGTAAAATCTGAAAGTCCTGTAATGCTCTCTCAGAACAACCGCTGCTCAGCTAAGAAGCATCAACGTTATAAGCTTGCTAGCATTTTTTTTTTGTTGAATAGTTCAGAAATAAATAATAGTGAGGCTTGTTATAAAACCTGAAACTCAGATATTGCTTTTTCAGATCATTTGCTTTCTCAAGCAAGTAGCAATAGCAGCACTGCTCACCTCTCCTAATGTTTTTCAGACATAGCTGCAGAAAGTAAAGCATATACTGACTGCAGTGACTTGTTATACATTTTGAGGTACAAATGCCAAGAATGGAAAACCTGGGCTTGTCAAATTATTGCCTAAGTAATCTGTATGTATCAGAAAAAAACAAAAAAAAATCAGCATTGAATGGCACATTAAAGGAAAACAGAGAAAATCAGATATGTGACAGGGATGAACAGTATCTGCAAATAAAAAAAAAATGTTATATCCAACTGTTCATGCCATACAAATATTTTATTCAGTTCAGAATAAAACCTGCATTTTATATGGCTGGTCACTTAACTTGACAGGCATGTACCAAACTTTTTTTTCAATGGCAGAAATGGAAATAGAAATAAAAAAACCACCATCTACCAAGAGTATAATTGATTCCAAATAAAAAAAAAAATCTGCCCTTAGTGCTGTCTGTTGACTGATAAATCATAGATCAAAATCCCTCCTATAAAATATTGAAGCAAACGTTATACTCCTCAGGCATACATTGGCACTTTAATGATTTGCCCGTACTAAAGACCATTTGAATCCAAACTAAATTCAGAATGCTGTATTGGTGTCTGATTTCATCTCAATTTTATAGCCATCTGCTTATGACAATTCCAATTGTGATGGTTTTGAAAAAGAGATGGACATTCATTAAGAGTTCATTTAAATATACAAAGCATGGGAATGTTCACTGTAACAGAATGCTTAGTTTTTCTCCCTTACAGACTTCCAGATATAGGCCAACATCTAATGGACATGGTCAGCAGCTCATATATTTAACCTTTTCAGCATACAAATCGTCTTTAATCTTCAACAAATTTTTTTTTTCTACTTTGTTTTCCTGAATGAGATACTTGGTTGTTGTTTTTCAGATTGCAAGATTATGTTTCTTCTGAAGACGTTCCTTCTGTAAACAGAGTTTCTTCTCCTGTTCACAGATGACATGCCTCATTTTTCCTAATAAAAAATGTACAAACTGATGCAGGTAGAACATACCAAGAAGATAATAAAATCCTGTCAGGATTGGCTTGCCAATGCTAAGAACTATAACTAAGGTTGCGGCAAATTTTCCTGGAGGCCTTAATTGTGTCCTTACATAGAAAGTCAAGACAAGTTTGGGGTTTTTTTATATAGGTGACATCTGCAAAGTGTTTAGTTGTCCTCTACTCTTTCAGTGAATTCTCTTTGGCCTCAGAAGATACACGTTCTTTTTCATTCTTTGTTCACTTGATTAAAAGACAAAAACCATCAACACAATTAAACTACAATCAGGCTTTGAACTAAACCATATGTTCCTTTTTCCTCATTACATAAAAGAAATTGCAGGCCATTAAGTACCAAACCTTTGCCCTTAGACCTGCTTTTACACTTTTAGGAGACCAACTGTTTTGACAGAGCCAGAACTCCGTATGAAAACCCCGTGAAATGCAATAACTCTTGATACTTGATAGCATTTAAAAAATTTTCACAGCCATATTCAAACTGTTTTGAAGCAATGGCCTTAAGGGATGGATTTTTCATAATTTAAATTGATAAGTTTTCTTCTACACAAGAAGATTTTGGTGTAAAAAAAACCCTCTCATTGTACGTAGTACAGCAGAATGAAGCAATAAAGTGTTTTAATGTAATTTGAGCCCCAAAATACAGGAATACTTTATTAAAAATTCTACAATTATTGCATGGCAAAATTAGCATTGTTCAGCTGTCATAACTGCATTTATTACAGCAGGTTGTTTTAAGTTTAGTCGTAAATCCAGCTGTCCTCTCTTCACAATATTTGATTTCAGGATAATGGCAACACCTTCATAGTTTATTTATGCTCAGGTAAGGGATGGCTAATTTCAACCATAACATACTTTTAATGAGATTTTTGTCATGGAGTAAATTTGAGGCAATGTTCTGTGCTGGGATAAATTGTTCCAGTGCCAGCTTCAGACAATCTGTATTCAAAAGTTATGGTAATACCGGAGAGGATACATTTTGTATCTTGGCAGGTAAACTTTCATAAGAATTTTTCAAGGCTGAGCTATATGAAGCAGGACTTGCTAGAAAGAGCCATTGCGAGCTGCCAAGACATTAAAGAATACGCATTGGCAAAGAGCACAGTGGTATCCTGGAATTATCCATCAAGCACTGGTGCATTCCTTGCTTCATCTGAATCCTTCTGGAGCTTGCAAGGTAAGTCTGACAAGTTCAAAGAATTGCTGGCTTCCCCACAGGGACATCTCTTCATCTGAATCACTGTTTCCCTCCTGATGTGCTCTTTGAAGAGCAATGTTATGTGCCCAGTACTTGGATCGTGGCCATTCTGAGTACCGTCATGTGTCAATTAGTCCTTTCTTTTGCCATTGTTTTTCCCTGTCTCTGTCAGAAATAAACAATTCTGTCCTTAAATCTGTGGCCAGTTTTATAGCCTGAATATTGGACATTGTTTGTATATGGCTAGTTCTCTTAATTCCTCCCAGTCACTTTACTGTAATACAAGCCTAAACGTTGTTAGCTTTGTTGTTTCAATTTCTCTTTCCGGCAGACAGATTAATTGATTTCCTTGGATAATGCCACCATCCCTCCCTCAGAATCATCAAATGACCCAGGGATGTCACACCAAGTCATTATTAGTATTCTCTATCAGTAACTGGTAGAGGTTGGATGATGTTTTTGGCTACTGCTTGTAAATAACTGGTCCAAAGATGCTCTTTGTTCACTAGCTCTCGTGTTTTGGTGTCAGGCATTTCTCTATGTAAGAAAACATCACAAAAGATTTTATTCTGTAAAGGCGTTTCTGTATATCCAACTTTCTTTTCCTGCCTTTTTTTTTTGTATTTTTAAAATCTTTCTACTCACAGCTGGCAACTATGTGCTGTATTCAGCAGGTGGGGGGATTCCAAATACCGCAGCTTATGGTTCCGCAGCTTATTCCCAGGACTGTGCTAATGCTTTCCTTCCTCATATTGCTGAAAAGGTTATTTATTGCTAACGCTGACATGAGCACTAAAGCCAGACTTTACATCTTAGATGAATATTGCTATTCTTCATGCAGAGTCAGATTCCAGATTATTCCTCTTTCCAGCACCATTTGTAGATGCTTACACAGACAAAAATGGGTATGGTCGGACATGAAAGAAACACTTGTAAATTTAATGTGCTTTTTCCTCTTTTCCCACCCCCACGGCACTCTGATATCTGACCCATCCTGGAACAGCTACAGCGGTACGCGTGGGTGTGCCACTATAGCTGCTAATGGCATTGTATATGTTTCAAGGGGAAGCATTAATATGAATTAGTAGAGCTGTCATGGTTTTAATTTCTTAAACATGACATGACTTCGAAGCGCTTCTGATGAGGAAAGTAGGTAAATACCATGAAGCCTGAAGAGCCTAAAGGCACTTAAAGTAGTTTCAGACACCATCACTATTCCTTTACCTGAGAT
Source organism: Dromas ardeola (assembly GCA_013398915.1). Lineage (NCBI taxonomy): Eukaryota > Metazoa > Chordata > Aves > Charadriiformes > Dromadidae > Dromas > Dromas ardeola. The sequence continues at coordinate 251,249 of VYZM01000885.1, read as the reverse complement.
AATCCTTGCTACTATGGTACTGGTATGCTTTACAGTCTTTAGCTTCACAACAAAGTGTTGTGATGCCAGCCCTTGCATGGATTAGGATTAATTTTAGGATTGGAAACATCAGGCACAAAGTTATTGGGAGCCAAATAAGACTGAGATACCTCATGTCATATTAGACTCTTAAATGCAAAATGCCTCAAAACTCTCATTCAGTTGCCGTCGTGTAGGGATTTGATGTCCAAAGACATGTCTATGTTAGACCTTCAGCCGTATCCTACAGTTCTATTTTAGGAGAAGGCCTGAAGTGCCTAAGGCTTGACATAACTGAACAGTTCAATATTGAGCACATGTTTAAATTTCACTAGGATTCCCAATTTGGGTGTTTCTCTGCCAGAGAAGGAGCCTGTTCCACCTGGTATCCTTAGAGCACGTCTGCCCTGAGACAAATGTCAGATAAAGAGATCCCTTCTTTTCTTAAAACACAACTGCTGAAGGAAAGAATAATTTTCTGGTAGTGTCCTACTTCACAGAATCACAGAATCACAGAATGGCAGGGGTTGGAAGGGACCTCTGGAGATCATCTAGTCCAATCCCCTGCCCGAGCAGGGTCACCTTAGAGCAGGTTGCACAGGAACGCCTCCAGGTGGGTTTGGAATGTCTCCAGAGACGGAGACTCCACCACCTCTCTGGGCAGCCTGTGCCAGGGCTCTGCCACTCTCAAAGTAAAGAAGTTCCTCCTCATGTTGAGATGGAACTTCTTATGTTCAAGTTTGTGCCCATTACCTCTTGTTGTCACCACCTTTCCTTGCCCCTTGAAAAAAATACAAGCCACATCACCCACCTTACAAAGGAAAGGTATTCTAGGGTGTGCAGGGTAGGGGACATCTCAAAATCTTCATCCTGAAGTGTTTCTGCTTTCCATGGAATATTTGAAGGCTCGTGTAGGGTAAGAAGATGGCACAAGAATTAGAGTCTTGTATCTCTTAGGAAGAGCATCCTCATTCCAGTTCCAGCTCCAAAGGTTATTTATATATTTCAGTGGATGGTTGCAGGGGATATAAGAGACTCTTGAAGCACAAAATGGAATTCAGAAATTCTGCTTTCATGTGACTGTCCTCTTTCCTAAATGACATTAGGTAAGTGTACTGAACCCTCGTACCCTCATCTTAGGAGAGCTACCGTACAATCAAAAAGCACTGCCAGCTTTCCTAGCAGAAACATCTGTATTTTAAAGAAAGAAAAGGGATAACTGAAGAGGGACTAGACTGCTGTTTAACATTTTCCTATCAGCTTTCTTAGGTCAGTCCCTGAGCACAGTGCAATTACTGTGATTGCTGCTTTCAGGCCCCGGAGTCTCATCCCTCTCAGAGGGAACCTCACTGCCCTCATTGGCTCCGCGGATGGCATTGCAATGGGAGCTGCAGGAGGGAAACGTCTCACAGCGACCAACTTCACCACGAATACCCTTCTCACAGTCCTTTATGTCAGCACCACTACAAAATATGTTAACACGCTTTCACAAAAGTAATTGAATAGAAGTTTCCAGTTTTCATGGGTTTTCATGCATTTTGCATGGCAGTGGTCTGATAAGACAGATCTCCTGGACATAGGAACAAATTCTACTGTTCATGTAATCACAGTTTTTAATATTCTAGGTAAGGTTTTATTGCATGCTATTCTGTTATATTTCTCACAAGACGAACTGCAAATCAGGCTTGTTTTTCTAACCTTTTAAGCTACACTTTTCGTGTTATAAAAAAAAAGAAAATATAAAATTTAAAATATAAAATATAAAAGTAGAAAAGCTGTTTTAAAAAAACACTATATCTTCATCATCAGTGTGTCTTTATGCCTTATTCAGACTAAGTAGCACTAGTCCAAAAAAAAAGGTGTCAACGCAAGAAAAACCCTTGATTGTGACAATTAAAAATAAAAGCCTAGAACATATAAAAAAAAACCTAACGTAAACATGACCTATTGGTTCAAGAAAATGTTTAAGAATTAAGAAAAAGTACCCACAAAACTAGAGGCAAATACTGTTTGTACTGAGGAAAGCTTTGTAAAGGGATTAACATTGCATTGTTAATTCCAAGACTGCAGAACCCGGAATCCAGGAGCTGTTTATTGTCACTGGACGAGCATTGCCAGGTGGCAGCTCAAGCCAACAAAATAACCCAGTGGTATGTGAACCTTTTTTTTTAAAAAAAGTTAGATGTTTGAGCTTGTTCAATGTTTTGAAGATGGATTAATAAGGAAAAACATCCTCCCGTCTTAAAACTTGATGGACAGACGTGAAGTCAAGGTCTGATACCACTTCACTTTGGCAGAGAATTTTGCTCAGTGTTTCTTCAAGATTTTTTTTTTTTTTTTTGCGGTGCAGCGGGGAACCAGCTGTACAGGCAGAGAGTAATTTGCACAGTTCTTAAGTGGACATGAACTCCAGCACTGCTTAAAGCCTACTGACACCAAAATGGCTAAATGAGAAATGATATTGAATGCCTCTGAGCTCTAAACCTTGGCCTGGCAGTAATTACGCTTTCATTTTCTGAGACATAAACATCTTTGCTGTACGTCTTTGTATTTGATCCCCATACCTGACTATTCGGCGTCCAATCTGTACTGGTACCTGCTGGTAGCACGGTAGCTGCTGGATCACAATGAAACTGTAAGATGCTCCAGTTCAGAGCCTCCCTAATGCTGACAATTGATTTAGCATTGTAAGCCGCCTCAACAGCGCTGGGCTGGTTTTTGTTCGGAGATTTTCAGTAGGGAGTTATTTTAAGAGATATATTTCCTTTGTTGGGGTAAAAAAGCACAGTTTGTCTTAATTATCCCTGACGTTTCAAACCTCATACCAGGCACTTCCTCCAGGGACAGAAACAAACCAGTCTCCTCCAGAAGCCGAGTGTGAAATGAATAAATCGGGCTCTGGTTGCTCTAATGGCAGAATGCTGTTACTATTTTTACTGAGGGGGGAGGATACTGTCTAGCTTGTTTCTTTTTATCTCTGAGGAAATTCAGGGTATTGATAGGTGAAATATTGCGGACAATTAAGAAAGGAAAAAAAGCTGGTCTGAAAAAGCAATATTTGGTAGGTACCGCGTTGCCTGGTGTATTCATTCTGAGAGTGAAGTTTTTCTCAGAGGGAAGGGGAGGAACAGAGCAGCTATGCATCACCAGCACAGGCTGCTGCTCCTTCCATCTGCAGTCGGTTGAAGGTATTAGTAATTAGAAGCTTCTCTGCCTCATTTTATACCTTTTTCAGCATAGCTTTTAATGCCATTTTTGTTTATATTTCACATATATTTTTAAACGAAATACCGAGTTGGGGAGCTATTATTGTCACATCCCTGTGCAAAGCCCCACAGTCTTGCAGAGAATCTTGATGAGGCTAAGGGTAATGATTCCAATGAAGGAGATTATTAAGGAAACTAGTTATTTATTTATTTTTTTAATGCTGGTGCATCAATAGATAAATGGTAGATCTCTCTTTCTGAGCTGAACGTAACTATTAGATTTTGATTAGAAAGGCCTTAGGGCTCTTCCATGTGGTTAGGAATTCCTGTGTTTCATGACAAGTACTAAACTTCATTGAAGCACAAAAAACCAGGAAAAAAAATAAAAATAATAATAAAAAAAAAGATGCTGCGGTATTTTCAGCATGTTTTCGTGAGCTTGTGAAGGTGATGCTTTATGAGAAGGAAGTCTCCATTGCTGCTGAAGCTGCTTGCTGTGGTTTTTTAAGTGAAGTCAGCTCAAAATTGAAACCTTGGCATACAGGCTCTGATGACCAGATCCTCAACAGCCCGGTGAGGAGCTGGTTCCATGGCATGAAGGACAGTCTGGCGTCTTTCTTCTACTCAGAGTCTCAAAATGCTTGTGTCATCCTCGTGAAAGCAATGCCTGTTTGTGAATAATCAGAAAAGCCCTGTGAGTTATTATTATTCATTAATTCTATTTTATGGCACTTCATGGCCACAAAACAAACTTCGGACAGTGGCCAGCAGAAGATTCGAGTGGTGGCTGTGGATTGCTCTTGCAGAAAGACAATCTTCCACTACAGAGAGCTGAAATGAGCGGCCCTGCCTAGACTTCATGTAATTTATGACAAAACATGTGGTACAACCTGCCAAAGGAAACTGGTGAGGGCAGAGTGCAGCTATACTTCGTGGATCTGCAACTGTTGAAGAAGATAGGACCATCCTCTCCTGAGACCAAACCCCATGCTGATGCCAACTCCAGAAAACAGCAAGTATGGAAGAAAGAATTTCAAGGATTTCAGTGTGTCTTCTGCTGTGGTCATAAAATTCAGTAGGTTCCTTCTATATCCACAGTTTGCTGCTGTTAGGGCTTAATGAGGGTGCCAAATTTGCCGGTAAAGATTTGCAAAAAGAAGTAGGAAAGTGTCATGCAGAAAATCCATACCTTGCTCTGAACCTACCTAACACACTGAAATTCAAACCAATGCCCTGAGGGGATTTTATGCAAACTTTGCGCCCAAATCATGCATACTCATCTGAATTCTAAACTTAGGGGAGTATTCAAGCACTCCTAACCCCAAATAATAGAAAAGATTATCAGATGCATTTGGTGTGAAATGAATAAAATGCAAAACAGCTTTGAAAGGTCCTTGCCTGAAGACAGAATTCTAAGAACAGGTATTCATTGAAGACAGAATTCTAAGAACAGGTATTCATTTGCTATTGGGATACGTATGAGCTTAAGTTCTCTAAAGACCAGACATTTTCAGGGTCATTAAAAAAAAAATCTTACCTTTGAAACATTGCCAGTAATGTAAGACTAGCAAAAAGACAGAAGAGGTTTTAAGGGCTGCAGTGCCACTTCTGCTTAGTGTTTTATTTATAAATATGTAGTTGAATACAGTTCTGTTGTTTATCTGGTCACCAGGATTATTCTTGTCCTGTTGATATGGAAATCTTGAGTTTATAAATTTTTTTCCATACCTATTGAAAACCTGGCTTCAATAAGACTCAGTTTAATGCACCAGTTTTGCTAATTTCATCATGACTTTGATTTCCACATGGTGTTAGGTATACAGCAGAAGTGAAAATGAATTCATTGGTCACCAGTTAATCTCAATCGGAAACCAGCAAAAAATTGAGCCCCGTGGTCAACGTTTTAAAATTTTGACCATGACCTCTATAAAAATGTTGTCCAGTAAAGCAAGAACACTGTGCTTTAGACCTGAGCTCATTTAATTGCACAAAAGATGCAATACATATCAGCCTATGTTAATATCACAGTCTATAAAAATACTGCAAAACAATAATGTTACTATGTGCTAAGAGATTATTAAAGGATATTATAGAATTCTATAGAATATAAAAAGTACTGATTATCTGCTCAACAATTAAACTAGCGGGACAAGTACTTTGCTTCCATTCACAGTGAGGTCAATTAAAATTTTTATTTGTTTGTTATTTTGATCTTCCCCATTACAGACAATGGAAGAGATTAAAGGAAAATACAAAATGTATTTCAAATGACAAAATAACACCATGGTGAATTCTGGAGTCCGAAGTGGTACGGAACGAAAAGCAAACATTAGCCTTAAGCTATATTAGCTAAAATTATGTTAGATAAAAAAACATAACCAACTATCTTTATTTTATAGTAAAGCCTAAGATGCTTAGAGAAAATACCAGAAAAGTCTATGTTTCTTCCATCTGCTTGTGTTTGTAATTGACCTGTGGCATCAAACCCAGCAATATTTCTTTGTCATATATTCCAAGGTCCTTTTTTTTAAAAAAAGAAATTGTTAAAATTGTTTAGGGCTTTCTTTCTTTTTTTTTTCATATTCAGAATAGCTTTAACGACATATTATTAATGACTTCACATTATGAAGGAGTTCTTCCTCTTATGGTGTTCCTGCATCAACAAACTTCACTATTTGCACATGTGCATGCGTGTGCGTGTGTGTACATATGCGTGCGTAATGCTAAGGAACAGGAGTCTTTCAGAGCTTCCAACAGTCCTATCTAACAATAATTAGGTAAAACTGATAAGTTAGCAAAATTTCAGTTTATACTAGTTAATGATAAAAATTTTAGGAAGACTTGGAATCTCCTTTTGCTTTGTCAAGGTTTGAGTGAAAGTCTGTTGAAGTTAATGTGGATCATTGTGTTTATTTCAACTGGAACTCAGAAGAGGTCTTAAGTTGATAATTTTTTATCAGTTCAGAAAAATAAACAATAATGATAGCATGTGGTATTCCATAAAAATTATGTTGACTGAAAACAATGCAAAATTAATTTGAAGTTCTTCAAAATTCAGAGTTTTTATCTTTTGATGGCCATACACATATATATATATATATATAAAAACTATATGGAATTCAAAATCTTTCACAATGACGTCTGTGCAAATGGTTATCAGGGCATGGTTTCAATTTTTTTACGGGAAACACTACATAAGAATTGTGTTATACACTGCCTGAATGATGCTGACTCTTCTAGAGATACTGAAGGTTTCCAGACTGAATATATTTTTTTTCAGCAGATTACTTTGCTCCTAAGAGGTAGCAAATTTCTATTTTTACTGTGGTCACTAAGCCTACAGTCTGCTAGGCTCTATCTCCGTTAACTCTCTTCTCATACCTGTTTGATTTTAGGAAACATACCATAGCGTGCTTGTTGTTTTCTTCCTGATCATTATTTACTAAGCTACAACACACAAAAAGTTACAACTGAAAGGCAGATTAATAATTCATACCTCTATTATAAAAATCCGTAAATTGTATTCCAAGCAATGAGCTGCATCTGTTACCTAAAAATAAGAAGACAGGCACAGCATGGTAACAATTTAGAATACGGAGCATTGCACGGCAGGAAAGTTCCCATTGAGATGACTTTGGCTTAGATGAAAGTCCTAACTGTCTACCTTCTTTGATTGAACAGTTTCATTTTTTAAAGTAAACACTAGTGTATATTCTGTGAATATTGCCAGTCTCCAAGAATGTCAATAATTCTTTCCAACAAAGCCAAGCTGAAAAGAAGAGGTTAGGTTGAGGGTACTGCACATATCGCCTTACAAAAATTAAGGGAAATTTCTTCAGGAAACTAACTGTTTCTGATATATAGGAAATATTTGCCTAGAGACTAGAGTTATTTGTAATGTATTCTGTGCTGGAAAAAGTAATAATTTGTATCAATCTCAATTTAAAAAAAAATATATTAATTGACTTTGACATTCAAGCTTACTTTAAAGACTGAAGCCATTACTCACAATACAATCTTAATTCTTCCTGCAGCGTGGATGAAGAGGGATGGTATGCCACATTAATAACTGATGAAATCTAAAGGAATTTTTCCAAATTTCAGTAAGATCTTTGTCACAGGAAAATAGGGGCAATCTCACAGCCAGTCTACCCTGCGTTTAAAAAAGGTCTGCATCTCATGATGTTTTATGTTCAGATCTATAGATCCCATCCTGGGAAAAATCAACGACATTTTGTCTTTGTTGATATTGAGGGCAAAGTTCCCAACAGTTTTGCTGGGAAGTCACATGCAACAGGCTTTGACTTTTTCCTCCAACTGGATTTTCAAAAACTAAATTGAAATTTTAACTGAGTACCTTGCCCTGATGATGCTGGGTACAATGACATGATAATAACATAGTTTTTCTCAGCATTTGTGTATTCTTCATTATTTAAGTGCCAAACATGACACCTTGGTACAAGACACCTTAACCATTCTGAAGACTCTGGCTACTTCTGTCATAAACCAAGTACTCTAAATGAGTGAAAGGCTTTTTTTGGTTGTTTTGTGTGGTTTGTTAGTTTTTCTGTGTTTGGTTACTTGGCGGTTGTTTGTTTTTTTGGATTTTTTTTTGTTTTTTTTGTTTTTT